>JAVYIG010001401.1:0-342475 GCA_035222895.1 Strongylocentrotus droebachiensis | reverse complement strand
CATACCATCCCGCCCCCTGACCAAAAAATGAATAATACAAATTTTACTGGGCGTGCCGTTCTCCCATAGTTTAAGGGCTGTTGCCCGGTGGGCTCATCATTCACAGGTCACCATCTCCCAGCCAGACAAAATGCTACATATAAACCATACCACCCCCCCCCCCCCCCCCCCTGACCAAAAATAAATAATACAAATTTTACTGGGCGTGCCGTTCTCCAAAAGATTAAGGGCTGTTGCCCGGTGGGCTCATCATTCACAGGTCACCATCTCCCAGCCAGACAAAATGCTACATCTAAGTCATTCCTTCCCCCACCCCATGCCCACACCCACCAAAACAAGTAAAAGAATATAAAAAATAGGGCTCGGCGTGCCGTTCTCCCACAGTTTAAGGGCTGTTGCCCGGTGGGCTCATTATTCACAGGTCACCATCTCCCAGCCAGACAAAAGGTTACATATAAGCCATACCACCACCCCTCTCCCTCCCCCCCCCCCCCCACCAAAAAAGTAAAAGAATATAGAAATATGACTGGGCGTGCCGTTCTCCCACAGTTTAAGGGCTGCTGCCCGGTGGGCTCATTATTCACAGGTCACCATCTCCCAGCCAGACAAAATGCTACATCTAAGTCATACCTTCCGCCACCCCCTCCACACCCCAACCAAAAAAGTAAAAGAATATAGAAATATGACTGGGCGTGCCGTTCTCCAAATGTTTAGGGGCTGTTGCCCGGTGGGCTCATCATTCACAGGTCACCATCTCCCAGCCAGACAAACTGCTACATCTAAGCCATAGCATCCCCCCCCCCCCCCCTGACCAAAAAATAAATATTACAAATTGTACTTGGCGTGCCGTTATCCTACGGTTTAAGGGATGGTGCCCCGTGGGCTCATCATTCACAGGTCACCATCTCCCAGCCATACAAAATGTTACATCTAAGTCATACCTTCCCGCTCCCTATCCCCACCCCCACCAAAAAGTAAAAGAATATAGAAATATGACTGGGCGTGCCGTTTTCCCACAGTTTAAGGGCTGTTGCCCGGTGGGCTCATCATTCACAGGTCACCATCTCCCAGCCAGACAAAATGCTACATCTAAGTCATACCTTCCCCCACCCCCTCCACACACCCACCAAAAAAGTAAAAGAATATAGAAATATGACTGGGCGTGCCGTTCTCCCACAGTTTAAGGACTGTTGCCCGGTGGGCTCATCATTCACAGGTCACCATCACCCATCCAGACAAAATGCTACATCTAAGTCAAACCTTCCCCCATCCCCTCCCCATCCCCACCAAAAAAAGTAAAATAATATAGAAATATGGCTGGGCGTGCCGTTCTCCCACAGTTTAAGGGCCGTTGCCCGGTGGGCTCATCGTTCACAGGTCACCATCTCCCAGCCAGACAAAATGTTACATATAAACCATACCACCACCACCCCCCCCCCCCCTGACCAAAAAGTGAATTATACACATTTTACGGGGTGTGCCGTTCTCTAACAGTTTAAGGGCTGTTGCCCGATGGGCTCATTATTCACAGGTCACCATCTCCCATCCATACAAAATGTTACATCTAAGTCATACCTTCCTCCTCCCACTCCCCACCCCCACCAAAAAAGTAAAAGAATATAGAAATATGACTGGGTGTGCCGTTTTCCCACAGTTTAAGGGCTGTTGCCCGGTGGGCTCATCATTCACAGGTCACCATCTCCCAGCCAGACAAAATGCTACATCTAAGTCATACCTTCCGCCACCCCCTCCACACCCCCACCAAAAAAGTAAAAGAATATAGAAATATGACTGGGCGTGCCGTTCTCCAAATTTTTAAGGGCTGTTGCCCGGTGGGCTCATCATTCACAGGTCACCATCTCCCAGCCAGACAAACAGCTACATCTAAGCCATAGCATTCCCCCCCCCCCCCTGACCAAAAAAATAATATTAAAAATTGTACTTGGCGTGCCGTTATACTTGGCGTGCCGTTATCCTACAGTTTAAGGGATGGTGCCCCGTGGGCTCATCATTCACAGGTCACCATCTCCCAGCCATACAAAATGTAAAAACTAAGTCATACCTTCCCGCTCCCTATCCCCACCCCCACCAAAAAGTAAAAGAATATAGAAATATGACTGGGCGTGCCGTTTTCCCACAGTTTAAGGGCTGTTGCCCGGTGGGCTCATCATTCACAGGTCACCATCTCCCAGCCAGACAAAATGCTACATCTAAGTCAAACCTTCCCCCATCCCCTCCCCATCCCCACCAAAAAAAGTAAAATAATATAGAAATATGGCTGGGCGTGCCGTTCTCCCACAGTTTAAGGGCCGTTGCCCGGTGGGCTCATCGTTCACAGGTCACCATCTCCCAGCCAGACAAAATGTTACATATAAACCATACCACCCCCCCCCCCTGACCAAAAAATGAATTATACACATTTTACGGGGTGTGCCGTTCTCCAACAGTTTAAGGGCTGTTGCCCGATGGGCTCATCATTCACAGGTCACCATCTCCCAGCCAGACAAAATGCTACATCTAAGTAAAAGAATATAAAAAATAGGGCTCGGCGTGCCGTTCTCCCACAGTTTAAGGGCTGTTGCCCGGTGGGCTCATTATTCACAGGTCACCATCTCCCAGCCAGACAAAAGGTTACATATAAGCCATACCACCACCCCTCTCCCTCCCCCCCCCCCCCCCCCCCCACCAAAAAAGTAAAAGAATATAGAAATATGACTGGGCGTGCCGTTCTCCCACAGTTTAAGGGCTGCTGCCCGGTGGGCTCATTATTCACAGGTCACCATCTCCCAGCCAGACAAAATGCTACATCTAAGTCATACCTTCCGCCACCCCCTCCACACCCCCACCAACAAAGTAAAAGAATATAGAAATATGACTGGGCGTGCCGTTCTCCAAATGTTTAAGGGCTGTTGCCCGGTGGGCTCATCATTCACAGGTCACCATCTCCCAGCCAGACAAACTGCTACATCTAAGCCATAGCATCCCCCCCCCCCTGACCAAAAAATAAATATTACAAATTGTACTTGGCGTGCCGTTATCCTACAGTTTAAGGGATGGTGCCCCGTGGGCTCATCATTCACAGGTCACCATCTCCCAGCCATACAAAATGTTACATCTAAGTCATACCTTCCCGCTCCCTATCCCCACCCCCACCAAAAAGTAAAAGAATATAGAAATATGACTGGGCGTGCCGTTTTCCCACAGTTTAAGGGCTGTTGCCCGGTGGGCTCATCATTCACAGGTCACCATCTCCCAGCCAGACAAAATGCTACATCTAAGTCATACCTTCCCCCACCCCCTCCACACCCCCACCAAAAAAGTAAAAGAATATAGAAATATGACTGGGCGTGCCGTTCTCCCACAGTTTAAGGACTGTTGCCCGGTGGGCTCATCATTCACAGGTCACCATCAACCATCCAGACAAAATGCTACATCTAAGTCAAACCTTCCCCCATCCCCTCCCCATCCCCACCAAAAAAAGTAAAATAATATAGAAATATGGCTGGGCGTGCCGTTCTCCCACAGTTTAAGGGCCGTTGCCCGGTGGGCTCATCGTTCACAGGTCACCATCTCCCAGCCAGACAAAATGTTACATATAAACCATACCACCACCCCCCCCCCCCCCCTGACCAAAAAATGAATTATACACATTTTACGGGGTGTGCCGTTCTCCAACAGTTTAAGGGCTGTTGCCCGATGGGCTCATTATTCACAGGTCACCATCTCCCATCCATACAAAATGTTACATCTAAGTCATACCTTCCTCCTCCCACTCCCCACCCCCACCAAAAAAGTAAAAGAATATAGAAATATGACTGGGCGTGCCGTTTTCCCACAGTTTAAGGGCTGTTGCCCGGTGGGCTCATCATTCACAGGTCACCATCTCCCAGCCAGACAAAATGCTACATCTAAGTCATACCTTCCCCCACCCCCTCCACACCCCCACCAAAAAAGTAAAAGAATATAGAAATATGACTGGGCGTGCCGTTCTCCCACAGTTTAAGGACTGTTGCCCGGTGGGCTCATCATTCACAGGTCACCATCAACCATCCAGACAAAATGCTACATCTAAGTCAAACCTTCCCCCATCCCCTCCCCATCCCCACCAAAAAAAGTAAAATAATATAGAAATATGGCTGGGCGTGCCGTTCTCCCACAGTTTAAGGGCCGTTGCCCGGTGGGCTCATCGTTCACAGGTCACCATCTCCCAGCCAGACAAAATGTTACATATAAACCATACCACCACCCCCCCCCCCCCCCTGACCAAAAAATGAATTATACACATTTTACGGGGTGTGCCGTTCTCCAACAGTTTAAGGGCTGTTGCCCGATGGGCTCATTATTCACAGGTCACCATCTCCCATCCATACAAAATGTTACATCTAAGTCATACCTTCCTCCTCCCACTCCCCACCCCCACCAAAAAAGTAAAAGAATATAGAAATATGACTGGGTGTGCCGTTTTCCCACAGTTTAAGGGCTGTTGCACGGTGGGCTCATTATTCACAGGTCACCATCTCCCAGCCATACAAAATGTTACATCTAAGTCATACCTTCCTCCTCCCACTCCCCACCCCCACCAAAAAAGTAAAAGAATATAGAAATATGACTGGGTGTGCCGTTTTCCCACAGTTTAAGGACTGTTGCCCGATGGGCTCATCATTCACAGGTCACCATCACCCATCCAGACAAAATGCTACATCTAAGTCAAACCTTCCCCCATCCCCTCCCCATCCCCACCAAAAAAAGTAAAATAATATAGAAATATGGCTGGGCGTGCCGTTCTCCCACAGTTTAAGGGCCGTTGCCCGGTGGGCTCATCGTTCACAGGTCACCATCTCCCAGCCAGACAAAATGTTACATATAAACCATACCACCACCCCCCCCCCCCCTGACCAAAAAGTGAATTATACACATTTTACGGGGTGTGCCGTTCTCCAACAGTTTAAGGGCTGTTGCCCGATGGGCTCATTATTCACAGGTCACCATCTCCCAGCCAGACAAAATGCTACATCTAAGTCATACCTTCCGCCACCCCCTCCACACCCCCACCAAAAAAGTAAAAGAATATAGAAATATGACTGGGCGTGCCGTTCTCCAAATGTTTAACGGCTGTTGCCCGGTGGGCTCATCATTCACAGGTCACCATCTCCCAGCCAGACAAACAGCTACATCTAAGCCAAAGCATTCCCCCCCCCCCCCCCTGACCAAAAAGTAAATATTACAAATTGTACTTGGCGTGCCGTTATCCTACAATTTAAGGGATGGTGCCCCGTGTGCTCATCATTCACAGGTCACCATCTCCCAGCCAGACAAAATGGTACATCTAAGCCATAGCATCCCCCCCCCCCTGACCAAAAAACAAATATTCCAAATTGTACTGGGCGTGTCGTTATCCTACAATTTAAGGGATGGTGCCCCGTGTGCTCATCATTCACAGGTCACCATCTCCCAGCCAGACAAAATGCTACATCTAAGTCATACCTTTCCTCTCCCACTCCCCACCCCCACCAAAAAAGTAAAAGAATATAGAAATATGACTGGGCGTGCCGTTTTCCCACAGCTTAAGGGCTGTTGCCCGGTGGGCTCATTATCATAGGTCACCATCTCCCAGCCATACAAAATGTTACATATAAGTCATACCAACCACCCCCCCCCCCCGACTAAAAAATGAATGATACAAATTTTACTCGGCGTGCCGTTCTCCCATAGTTTAAGAGCTGTTGCCCGGTGGGCTCATCATTCACAGGTCACCATCTCCCAGCCAGACGAAAATGTTACATATACGTCATACCATCCACTCCCCCCTCCCCCCTCACTAAAAAATAAAATATAGAAATATTGCTGAGCGTGCCGTTCTCCCACAGTTTAAGGGCTGTTGCCCAGTGGGCTCATTATTCACAGGTCACCATCTCCCAGCCATACAAAATATAACATATAAGCCATACCACCCCCCCCCCCCCCCCTCCTGACCATAAAATGAATAATACACAATACTGGGCGTGCCGTTCTCCCATAGTTTAAGGGCTATTGCCCGGTGGGCTCATCATTCACAGGTCACCATCTCCCAGCCAGACGAAATGCTACATCTAAGTCATACCTTCCCCCACCCCATGCCCACCCCACCTAAACAAGTAAAAGAATATAAAAATAGGGCTGGGCGTGCCGTTCCCCCACAGTTTAAGGGCTGTTGCCCAGTGGGCTCATTATTCACAGGTCACCATCTCCCAGCCATACAAAATGTAACATATAACAAGTAAAAGAATATAAAAAATAGGGCTCGGCGTGCCGTTCTCCCACAGTTTAAGGGCTGTTGCCCGGTGGGCTCATTATTCACAGGTCACCATCTCCCAGCCAGACAAAATGTTACATATAAGCCATACCACCACCCCTCCCCCTCCCCCCCCCCCCCCCACCAAAAAAGTAAAAGAATATAGAAATATGACTGGGCGTGCCGTTCTCCCACAGTTTAAGGGCTGCTGCCCGGTGGGCTCATTATTCACAGGTCACCATCTCCCAGCCATACAAAATGTTACATCTAAGTCATACCTTCCTCCTCCCACTCCCCACCCCCACCAAAAAAGTAAAAGAATATAGAAATATGACTGGGTGTGCCGTTTTCCCACAGTTTAAGGGCTGTTGCCCGGTGGGCTCATCATTCACAGGTCACCATCTCCCAGCCAGACAAAATGCTACATCTAAGTCATACTTTCCGCCACCCCCTCCACACCCCCACCAAAAAAGTAAAAGAATATAGAAATATGACTGGGCGTGCCGTTCTCCAAATGTTTAAGGGCTGTTGCCCGGTGGGCTCATCATTCACAGGTCACCATCTCCCAGCCAGACAAACTGCTACATCTAAGCCATAGCATCCCCCCCCCCCCTGACCAAAAAATAAATATTACAAATTGTACTTGGCGTGCCGTTATCCTACAGTTTAAGGGATGGTGCCCCGTGGGCTCATCATTCACAGGTCACCATCTCCCAGCCATACAAAATGTTACATCTAAGTCATACCTTCCCGCTCCCTATCCCCACCCCACCAAAAAGTAAAAGAATATAGAAATATGACTGGGCGTGCCGTTCTCCCACAGTTTAAGGACTGTTGCCCGGTGGGCTCATCATTCACAGGTCACCATCTCCCAGCCATACAAAATGCTACATCTAAGTCAAACCTTCCCCCATCCCCTCCCCATCCCCACCAAAAAAAGTAAAATAATATAGAAATATGGCTGGGCGTGCCGTTCTCCCACAGTTTAAGGGCCGTTGCCCGGTGGGCTCATCGTTCACAGGTCACCATCTCCCAGCCAGACAAAATGTTACATATAAACCATACCACCCCCCCCCCCCCCCTGACCAAAAAATGAATTATACACATTTTACGGGGTGTGCCGTTCTCCAACAGTTTAAGGGCTGTTGCCCGATGGGCTCATCATTCACAGGTCACCATCTCCCAGCCAGACAAAATGCTACATCTAAGCCATAGCATCCCCCCCCCCCTGACCAACAAACAAATATTCCAAATTGTACTGGGCGTGTCGTTATCCTACAGTTTAAGGGATGGTGCCCCGTGTGCTCATCATTCACAGGTCACCATCTCCCAGCCAGACAAAATGCTACATCTAAGTCATACCTTTCCTCTCCCACTCCCCACCCCCACCAAAAAAGTAAAAGAATATAGAAATATGACTGGGCGTGCCGTTCTCCCACAGCTTAAAGGCTGTTGCCCGGTGGGCTCATTATTCATAGGTCACCATCTCCCAGCCATACAAAATGTTACATATAAGTCATACCAACCCCCCCCCCCCCCCCGACTAAAAAATGAATGATACAAATTTTACTCGGCGTGCCGTTCTCCCATAGTTTAAGAGATGTTGCCCGGTGGGCTCATCATTCACAGGTCACCATCTCCCAGCCAGACGAAAATGTTACATATACGTCATACCATCCACTCCCCCCCCCCCCTCACTAAAAAATAAAATATAGAAATATTGCTGAGCGTGCCGTTCTCCCACAGTTTAAGGGCTGTTGCCCAGTGGGCTCATTATTCACAGGTCACCATCTCCCAGCCATACAAAATATAACATATAAGCCATACCACCCCCCCCCCCCCTCCTGACCATAAAATGAATAATACACATTTTACTGGGCGTGCCGTTCTCCCAAAGTTTAAGGGCTGGTGCCCCGTGGGCTCATCATTCACAGGTCACCATCTCCCAGCCAAACGAAAATGTTACATCTAAGTCATACATCCTCTCCCCCTCCCCACCCCCACCAAAAAAATAAAAGCATATACAAATATTACTGGGCGTGCCGTTCTCTCACAGTTTAAGGACTGTTGCCCCGTAGGCTCATCATTCACAGGTCACCATCTCCCAGCCAGACAAAATGCAACATTTAAGTCATACCTTCCCCCACCCCCTCCCCACCCCCACCAAAAATTAAAAGAAGATAGAAATATGGCTGGGCGTGCCGTTCTCCCACAGTTTAAGGGCTGGCGTTCCGTGGGCTCATCATTCACAGGTCACCATCTCCCAGCCACAGAAAATGGCACATCTTACTCATACCACCCCCTCCCCCCTCACCAAAAAGTAAAAGAATATAGAAATATGACTGGGCGTGCCGTTCTCCCACAGTTTAAGGGGTAGTGCCCCGTAGGCTCATCATTCACAGGTCACTATCTCCCAGCCAGACAAAATTTAATACATGTAGGGCATACGCCCCCTCCCTCCCCAATAAAAATAAATAAACTGGACATGCCGTTTACTTACACAGTTTTAAGGGCTAGTGTCCTGTGGGCTTATCATTTATAGGTAAACATGTCCCTGCCCGGGAATATGTTACATGCATGTCTTACAACCCCCTTCCCATCACCCCCTCCACACCCCACGAAAAAATAAATATATTTAACATTAAAGAAATACTACAAAACATCAAAAGAGAAAAATAAAAGGAAAATAATTATCAGACGCCCGGAGGCTCAAGTGAAATTCAATATCATTGCGAGTCTCGCATTAAAAAGATAAATCTGGTTTTTCACAAGATAGATATTGAAATATGACAACCTACGTTTACAACCCTTGGATGCTTTCCTCCCATCTCCCTGCCAACACCAAACAGGCCAAGACAGGACTTTGCAAAGGAAAGCTCAGAACATGAACTGGTGGAACTGCTGATCAACGAGATGGAGGTGTACAGTAGCTCCGGCGCTGATGGCTGACTGACTGACTGTATGCCTTTGCACGTCCCTTGATGATTAAACTTGATCTGCGGATTTAAACAACAAAAGATTAATGCAATTAGAGACAGTAAGTATACAAATTGAAAGACGTAATAAAGTCAAATTTGTCTTAGAGTTAGAGGCCACCTTTCCATAAAGGCCATCTGTCTTTAGTGGCCTACATTTTTTTCTCTCAAGAGAGAAATGTGTGTTGTAGAATCTGTATAAAAAGACCATCTGTGTACAGAGGCAACTTTTTTTGTTTTCCTTTGGTGGCCTTAACCCTAAAAAGGCCGGGCTATTTGAGGTCTTAGTACGGCCGGGGGGCGACTTTACGTTTTACACTGTAGTTCCGTCATTTTCACGATAAGTGAGTAAAACCGGGCCGGGGGGGGGGGGGGCATTATGGGCCCCCTTAAGATCTCGGCCGTGAAGCGGCCGATCTCCGCGAAAATCTGCACGCTTGTCAAGTGAAGTGTATAAAATAATATGATGATTTCAATTTTTTGAAAAATTCATTTATTTGCACATTTATGCAAAAAAAGTCCTAAAATCACATTTTTGCCCATAAATCATATATTATTTATATTTGAGCATTCTTTTTCACTACATATCTTAATTAGACCAATTGAAATAAAATACGAAAACAAATTCGGAAGAGCTAGCTTATTCCTTATGTTATCTCTTGTTTTTATAATTTCTTATGTATTTCATTGTTTTTTTTAACTTATGTATTTTATTGTTTTGGTTGTTTTATTTCATTTCTTATTACAATTCAACTTTTTAGACTCCAAAAACAACCACCAAAACTTTAAACAAGACCCAATTACCAAGTTTTAGGAAAAATGACATTTCCATAATTATGTTTTGTTCACAAATCACAAAAATGAGCGATTTTCGGGCTGACATGCAAAGACAAAAGGTCACGTGACCTTGTAACTGTTGGTCCGATTTTCATATGCGTTCCCGAGCAATCGGAAAAATCGTGGGGGGGGGGGGGGGGGGGAGGGGGGCATAATGCCCCCCCCCCGGCCTTATTAGGGTTAATAGACAAGTTTGACTGTGTTGTACACTATTTCAAATCTCTGACATATTTATTTATTTTTTGGGAGGTGCAAATTAAATAATTATTTTCCGTCAACCATATTTAATTGTTTCTCTTTTTGTCCGGCCAGCAACTGGACTACACAAGATTTGAGCAAATCCATAATTGTATTGGAATCTTATTTATGAATAATAATGATCGTGATAATGATGATGATGATGATAATGATGATTAATAATGATAATAGGCAGGGACTTTTAGATTCGCAGGAAGACAATGGGGATTGCTACGATCGACGTCCTTTTAATGCACTGCCTTGAATGGACGTCACACGTATCAGTCCACGCAAGTCTAAAAGTCCCTAATGCTGCTGCTGCTGCTACTGCTACTACTATTTTTACTATTACTACTACTACTACTACTACTACTGCTACTACTAATATGTCTTGTTTACCCAGGGTATTATTGCTCTTCTCTCTGAGGGCCCTGCAATCAAAATATGTGACACGTAATGACCAGATGACCCACCTATAAGATGTTTGAAGAAGAACAAAATATTGCTGTCTTTGCTCCTTCATACCTCTACGCCGGGAGAAGCAAGTGGAAAAGTTGTTTCTGTATTTTGTTGGTGGTGCCCCTCCCCCTATTGTTCTTCATTTAACTGAAACAACCAGACAGAGAAATAGAGTGGGAGGAGGAGGGAGGAGGAGGGAGGAGGAGGGAGAAAGAGGAGGGGCGGGCAAGAAGAGAAGACCTCGACTGAAGAATAAACCCTCGTATACCAGCTACTTATATATTCAAATTACATTTTATGGATCTTTCCTGGGGACCTAGTGACGAGTTATTCCGTTAACCTGTTATTAATGAATGAACTGCAATACTCGGAATCCAGTCTTCATATATCATGTCCGACAAGCCACGGGCGAGCTTTCAAGTTGTTCAAAAAGTATGCATGTTATAGGCCGATCTATTCAATAATATGCATGTTTCTCTCCAGATCTCATGAATACTAACTATTTAGTACACCTGCTATACATAATGACATGTCTATAGATGTATATTAGCTGTTGCTATGTCTGGTAATCACCTGACAATCGTTTAAGTTTTCGAGAGAAACTTGAATAAAATGAGTAAACATGTCTTTTTATTCCACTTTCAAGTTGGCCCGGTACAAACAAAAATTAAGGGGAAAAAATATAGGCCTATGCTTTGTCACAGAGACAACTGGAATACATTCTCATCAAGTCTAGGCTCAATTTTACAAGTGAAAGGTTAGTCTTTTGTAATATTTGGAAAGTTAGATAGTCCTAAATAATTATGAACTTACTGTCGTTGTTGCCATCACCAGAATTCATCCAGGGTTGGAGGTGCATTCCTTTTGCACCGGCAACCCTCGCGGGGGAACTAGGCGCACTTTAGTCCATATACCGTTCATGGTGGTAATTAGCCATCGAACCACAGAGGCAACGAAGAAGGTCCATGAAACGAAGCAAAATCTAAAAGCCTCCTCCAAACGACTTAAACAATAATGCTTAGCATAGTCAGTTCTTGATGTTGGTTACTTTTTGATGGCAATCAGTCAATTTACAAATCTAAAAACAAACTTTCATTTTTATGAGCGGAAAGGATAGAAAGAGTCACGACTCGCCATATTGCACGTAATCTCGCACCGATCTTCGGCGGAGATTTCTTTGAATGGGTAGTTGAATAGACATCACGTGGTTCGGGCAGACGAGCCAATCACATTCGACTTTTTTCGGGCTATCCCGATTTACGAATGCACGCCAGGAATGTACTCGGTATACTTTCGGAGTGCACGTCACACAAGCTATCGTCCAAAATCTTATTGTTGAGGGAACGAACACAATGGTTCATTCAAGATAGATTAACAGCATTTTCTAGTGAACCAGCTTAGCTACAATGTATTTATGATAACGCAGCCACAATGTCTAAAGAATGTTGATCAATAGACTGTTTACGGAATGATTGTAGTCCAATCAACTTACTGATTATTGCCGCTATAATGACGTTTTTGTCAAATTTGTTTTTGGTCAAATGGGAGATTTTCTGTTCTCAGTCGTCCATTCATTTTAGGGAGCTCTTTTTTTCTTAGTGGGTAGGGTGCTTAATTAGCTTAGCCTATCTAAAGAAAATCTTTTTTTATTAGTAAGTTCTCAATGAAATGGGTACGTATGTCAAATATGAGATAGAGGCGGGGCCTCCAGAGATAAAAGACCGCTAACTAAAGTAACATTTTTACAATTTTCAAATGGAAAACCATTTATCAAGAATTTCAGCGCTCTCTGTGGATAACAAATACCAAACTATTTTCAAAACACCATGTACCACCTCACACCTCGAAGAACCAACGCCCTCTGTGTCCTCGGACTCCAGAAAAATCTTTTTGTTTTCTTTATGCACGGGACGGTGCATGCACAATGCGTAACGCACAGCATTCAGCATGTGTGTACAAAGTTCTTCGTAACATGCACTGTATAGACTACATGCACTTTATTGTGATCTGGACGACAGAAACGAGGCGAGTAAGACGACATGTTCTCTAAATGTTCACCACAATGTGGTGCTTTGTAAGTGAAAGTCCATCTGTTGTGAGAGAATACAGAATACCTCATTCGGAGTTAGGACAAGTTTTATACGACAAAGTAAGTATTTTCATTTCCAAGTTAATTAAAACCAAATCCAATAATTGTTGTGCCGCTGCACTGGCGCTGGCTGGCTGCACTGAGCTGCGTTGACTTGTGTTGTAAATAATGATTGCTGTTATTGCCATATTTGTTGTTGCATGATTAATATTAGACCGAAAACTTCAGTCTCTCTAATCGTCGGTTGTTCCACTGAGACTACGTCTGGCTCCACTAGACCTCCGATTATAGAGACTGAAGTCTGGGGACCTCTTTCTGTGAGGGACTGTACGGAACAAATGGTTCGGTTCGGCAGGACCGCGATGAATGAGATATGCTACGAGATTTTCACTCTTTACATCCTCATACATGCTGCAATATGACAATAATTAGAGTCTAATTAAAAATAACATATATATATAGCTTATTTGACTTAGATCTACGATAGCTTGCTCATTTAGATCCTAAATTAATGATTAATCCGAGAAAGTCTCGTCGTCAACATTATCCGTCTTGGTTTTAGTTGATGAATATTCATTTTTTCTTTTCGAACGTCCAATAGCTACCGTAGCTACGTACGAGTCGGCCCAGCTTGACCAACGAACTCCCACGAAACGAGTGCTCTGATTGGCCATTTGGCTATGTTTTGGTAGGTGGACCCGGAAATATATCGGCCGCCGGGTAATATTTCGAATGCATGAACGTACTGCTTCGCGGATCTGAGATACAAATTGGTCCGTAAATTACGTATTTAATATTAAGTTATCAAATTTTGATAACTGTAATTAGGACAAATGACATACCGATCTAATTTACATTTGATTTAGAAATCAGAAAATTAGATCTAAATAAAGAAAATCGGGGAGAAAATTTTTTGACAAAAAAAGCTGCCATTGTTGGCTATAGCTACCCCCACGGTACGAGATCTCTGGGTTGCCATCTGTATTGGGGAATGACAACAAATGTCAGTTTTATTAAAGAAATGACCCAAATCAGATGGTTATTGCTGTCTAGATTAATATGTGCATATAAATACATGAAGGCCTATAGATCCCTATGGCTATAAATATAATGGGGCAGTGTAGCCCAAGTTTTAGGGCTCAGTGATAATATGATTTATGAAATAGGATGTTAATTGATTTTAGTTTACCAAGTTTTGATTGTGAAATTGCATGTGTGGTCCAGTCTGGAGCTGGAGAGTGATGTAGACTTCTAGATCTAGGGAGTAGGGGCGCTGGTCTGAGAATGAGGATCGTCTGCATAAACATGGATATCCTCGTAAAGACGACGAATTGCGTTCTAAAAAATAAGGATCGTTTTGTCATCGGCGCTCTGTGGGTTTCGGGTTCCCTAAGGGCCTAACCGCGGACTGGCGATGCGAAAAAACGCATTCCGCATAAGAAAATAACCCCAGTTCACCGTCAACTTTTATGGGTTGTCCGTCTTCCCGTGGATTTAGCGCCCACAACTTGAAAGTCTCTGTACAAAGTCAATATAAAATGCATGTAGAAAATCATTGCGGAATCCGTTTTTTGCACCACCAACGCGCGGATCAGAAATATGAAACGTCTGCGAAAATGCAGACGATCCTTATTTTTGCGGACGTGTCTGTCCGTGTATACAAAGATGATCCTCATTTATGCGAACGATCCTTCTTATTATTGGACCAGCGCCCCTACTGAAAATGTAAAAATATTGTGTACACAATCATTCCGCTGACCTGGACCCTGCCGCCAGACTCTACGCCTTTAGAAAGCACAAACGAGGTGTAAATTAATATTTCAGCATACGACAAACCTTGCTAACTATTATATTATTATTATTATTAAAATATTATTATAACTTAGACCGCGCTTTTCCCATAAGGCCCAAAGCGCTTTACAGTGAATGAAAATTAAAATAACTTAAATACATGTCTTTATTATGTTCTACAAACTGCATTTTTGAAGGTAATATTAATAACTTATAGAGACTGCTAATTCTAAGTGGTAGATCATTCCAGTATTTTGAAGCATATACTGTACAGTAAATGTCTTATCACCGGCTAATGTGCGTGTAACTGAATATGTGAGACGGAGAGGATCACTGGCTGACCTCAATGCGCTGGCAGGTGTACAGTACATGTATATTTGGGCAGGTCCAAGCTATTTGCTTTGTGACGTACGGGACATTCAGAGACTTTAAACAAGAAATAACAATGGATGACATTATTTATATGGCTATCTTTTGGTATGAGTCTGTGGCTATTATGGGCTAGTTCATTTGTGGAAAGTTTTAGTTCTGACCAATTCATAAATTAATTTTTAATGTAATTAATGGGCTGCGTGACGTACGAGACCAGAGAATTTCTGACTTTTTCAAAAATAAGTTCATCATAAAAGTTCTCTGAATTTATTAAGTTATGAGATTTATGGTAATGATATCTTTATTCATTATGGAATCAAGCATTAATCACAACTATTACCATATTTTTCTGACCTTTTGTTGTTATGTAATATATGTGACGTACGGGACAATTTTTCCCTATGGGAAAATGCATTGAAATGAAGAATTTCCATCAAAATTTGTTAAATTATTATGTGAACAATTTTAACTCAAATCAGTGACAATTAGAGTGTTTTAGAACCCAATTAGATCCTCTGACCATCACTTAATATCCTCTGTGTTAATTTATGGGGTAAATCAATACAAATATTACTTTAACAAAGAAAACAAATTGAATTAATATTCATACACACTATATTACCATTTTTATTCCATTTACCCATCTATCATGTGCAGTCATGCTTCTTTTTTTATTTCTTTTATCCATTCCATTCAACATTGCAAAATGTTTTTAAATAATAATTAATGAAGAAGATGAACTGGAACTTGAATTGTTTTATTTAAACTTGTTTGAAACACGGGCACACTTGGCACATCATATTTTGTCAAAGAACATTTCTTATGCTCTAAGTGTTTGTGAACAAAGATACATTAAAAATATGAAGTCTTTTCTTCATACTGTAGCTTGTTTGAATTACTTGATATTAATATCATAGAATTTTGAAGGAATTCAAATATAATGCTGAACATATTGTCTTTTTTATATCCTTTTATCACAGATTAGAACATGTACATGTATATGTTGCTGTCATATATTCAAGAATTTTGATGTACATTAATGTAGCCTACATGTACATGTTTGTGGAAGATGGATACAAAAATATAAATCTTGAATGTATTTTGTATTGATTAAAGACATCTTATTAACACCACCAGATATAAGAAATTAAAACCCTAAAGGTTTGTGTGACCTTTTCCACAATTCAAAAGATTAAAGCAAAATCAACAAAAATGCATGAGTGTAAAAGTGATAAAAATCTTAAGTGGGTGAGAGTGTGAATTACTCAAAAAGGCTATCCTTCCTTAAAAGTTATGATTTAGTTTTTAGGAGATCAAAATTTCCAAGCTGGCTCCATAACTTGTACAGTGTATGCTGTAATCCTTTACCATCATATATGACATTTAAATAGAATATCAAAAAAAACCTCACATGGAGAGCTTGATAGTATGTACATGTGCTAAGATTATTACCTGCAGCATCTATGAGTTGTAAAAGCCAGCGTCTGGTGCATCTACTACCTTATAATTTCATTATAGACTCATTCCAGGAACTAGTACACTATTATGATTTACATTATTTAGCATCCTGCCAATGTTGGGGACATCAACTGGAAAAATACCAAAGTTGATAATACCAGGGGTCTGGCTTGAAGACTAATTACATCAAATTCAGTACAAACAAGTAAATTCCTAGAAGGGACCCAGTTGGAATGTTCATATACAACACGTTTCCTAACACAGTATATATTCTCCTTTTGGTCATTTCTTTTTTCACATCTTGCATTGGTTTTATATGGGGTTGTCCCGTACGTCACACACTTGTCCCGTACGTCACATTTCTTAATTTGATTATGTAATCAACACAGAATTTTTGTAATTTTTGTTAAACCTATTTTTTGTTAGGTATTCATCTAAATTAGAACTTCCTAGAATATCTTTAAAAAAAAAATTATTTTCATAATTAAAATTAAACAAATTATGATCAAATTGTGACGTACGGGACATCACAACTTTGGCACCTACCTCATTTGCATAATTAATTAATTTTAAAAGTTTTTATATTTTTTTCCTATTTTCTAGCATGATGGTCTACAATTCCTGAGATATTTAATTTTAAACAAATAATTCAAACGAGATACAAAAATAAAATTGTAATGTCCCGTACGTCACGCTAACTAATAAAAATCGAAGTTCGTGACCTTGGCACTCTTCGTATTTTGATAATTTTTTATTTTTTTTATCAGATTCATAAAATTCATAGTTTCAGCTTTAAAATGAGGTATAGTTTGTTAAATATATATAAAGATGAAATTTGACCCCCAGAGGGGACAATAGCTTGGACCTGCCCATAAATTCAAACAGTTTTATCTAAATATTGTGGAGCTTGATTATTGAGTATTTTGAAGACAAACAAGTAATTTAAAAATTATTCTTTGTTTCAAAGGAAGCCATCAAGCCAGTGTAATGATCTCTGGCTGAGATGGACGGTCCCTTGAAACCTGAAATATCAATCGGGGCTGCCCAATTTTGTACATGTAGCCCTAGCACACGATCCAATTTAGTCGAGGGAATGATAGAGAGAAGTCCATTACAATAATCAATACGGGATAGGACTAAAGAACGCATAGCATTATTGTATGCCGACTGGTCAATATATACTGGACAGTGTAGCAATATTCCTTAAATAAAACGTAACCATACTACAGATTGAGATATATGTTCAGACTCAATCACAGTTTACTCCAGGGAGCTCCAGAGGCTGTCGAGGAAAACGATTCAAACAGCGGGTTGGGTCACATTTTTTTCAAAATGTTAAAGGTAGGCGTTACTACTGCAGCTAAAAGGGATTAGACCACACAGCAAGCCAACAAGGTCACTGTGACAGGTGGCTATCTCATTAACTCAGCTCTCATTTAACATAAGAAAAAGAGGATCATGGGGGACCAACAGGCACCGATTTGGGAAGTTTGCTATATAGAGGGAGCAAGTAGCTACAAGTAGGACAGTGTGCCTTTAAGAGGTACCGGTAGTTATTACAATTTTGACTTACAATGTTTTTCGACTCCTGGGCATCGTTCCAACGACTTGAAATTATAATTTGAAGAAGTCTTTGATGGGGAAAAAGAGGGATTCTTCGTCCTAACCCGACGATTCAACATGGCGAAGAGCAAGTACGGTGTGCATGTGCAATACACTGTAGCTGCGCAACAAATATGAATATTCATGCTATAGAGCACCGTTCACTCGAAATTGCTGAATATGCGAGAATCTAAGAAAAAGAGCCTTTCTCAACCTCATGCATATTCAGCAATTTCGAGCGAACAGCACTCTACAGTATATCATTTATTATCCGATTTCACCTGATCGGGCGACAATCGGGCCTCGATTCAATAATCGGTCACAGGGTCACATGTCTACACATGTGCACGGAGATCCTTCTTCAGAATCACCTTTCGTAGTAGTAGTGGTTTCCGGACAGGAAGTTGTTACCAACTGACTCGGAAGTTATTGAGGGTTTGTTTACAAAGTTACAATCTCCTGCATGTGTGCACTTGCCACCACTTACTGTACACTGTAAGGTGTACTGGTATAGCACTTGTACATGTTTTGATCTGTATGATACAATGACCAATTGAGGCACTTGACAAAGAAGCAAGTGTTTATAAATCAACTGTTTGATATTACTTCAAGTTTCAATACTGCTCAAATGATGGAGATGAATTGAGCTTTGGTAGCTACTACAGTAGCTACATTGTACATGTACATTGTATGGTGTCATCAGATGAAACACAGATTTTCAAAGGTTAAATAAATCATGAATGATGCTACCTTACAACAGTGGCTGCACTTTTTTCTTTTGACATCAAAAAGTCATGTCTAATGCCTGAATATTGAAACAGCCTTTAAAAAAAAAAATTACTCCCTCTTTGGGCTGATATTTCTCAGTTTTGAATGCTGTAATATGCTTTAAAAAAAAAAAGCAGACTGTAGATTACAAGATATTTTGGTGAGTCGCAAAGGGTAATACAACATTTTTTTTTTAAGGCTTTGTATACAGTACATGTACAGTGTACAGTGAGTACATCTTTTGACAAGAAGGTTCACTTTTAAAGTCTAGTACACCTAATGTATTACTACTTTTCATTTCCGTTTTAGGTATGTGAGGACCTGGGCTTGTTGGAGAAGAGTTACTTTGGTCTTCGCTATCGCTCAAAGCGAGGAGAGCTCCTGTGGCTCAATCTGAGGAACCCTCTCGTTGTTCAACTTAGAGGGCGCTCTCCACATCGACTCAGTCTTCAGGTCAAGTTCTTTGTTTCTCCGCAGGAACTTCAGCAGCCAATCACAAGGTATTACATTTAAAAAAAGAACAATTCGTTCTGTTATCTTCTTTTTATTTAAAATAAATTTTTCAGTTTTGGATGCTGTGTTGGACATGTCATGTTTCCTACATGTGTGTATACATTGTACATACAGTGTAGATGTATATGTACTTTTTGTTTGTGTAGTCCAATGTACATGTATATGAATTTACAAGCTGATTACCGGTAGCTATATGGGTAATTCCATAAATTAGTGACCCACTTTGTGACATTTTTGGTGTCCCACTTACAAATAAAGGAACCCACACGTTTTTGTGGCTCTGAGTGAAGACTTACATTAAATAGTGGAGTGAGATTGTAAAGTGATTTCCAAGCATAGCATTGCATCGTCATACCTAGAATCACTTAACAGATTATTTACGTCTTTACTCAGAGCCACAAATATGTGTGGTTTCCTTATATACATAATTGGGACACCAAAAATGTCACAAAGTGGGTCCCTGATTTATGGAATTAACCACATATTGCACACATGTAGTTGAGAGTAGTGCTGTTGTAGAATTAACTTTTCTCTTTCGGCCCAGCGGATGAATTTAGGACCGATGTCTACAATTGTTGACAAGAACTGATCAATAATTGGAAGAAGCACTGAACCAGTTACTGCTGCTCCAGGGCGCCTACCCGCAATAACAATCAGTAATGAAATGAAGCATAACAATAATAGAGAAATACTGAAAGAGCTACATGTAAGAAAGAAGTATTACAAAATACTAAACATTTTTATTTGGAATTCGTACAAACGTTAACTTTATTCTCTTGGATATTTAATTGATTTACTGTTAATTATTATTCATTATCTCACCAACATCAGAATCTTTGTTGACATGACGTCTTCATGCAAAACAAGCTACATGTAGGCCTACATGTACTGGAAATCACTAGCTAGTTTAGTTATAAATACATGTACAGTATGAAGAGTTAGAGCAACAAATTACTGGTGTCCGTGAATGATTTGGGGGACAAATGAAGCAAAACAAACATACTGTATGTCTAGACTCTTGTTAAAATAGAAGATTATAAGATAATAAAATTGCACCCAGTAACTTTCACATTTTCGGTAGAGAGAGATGAACTCAAGTGAACAAGGAAGTACAGTACCGGGTACTTAATACAATGTACATACTGTACATGTGTACATAATAGGTAACATTAGCTGCAATTATACTCAAAAAAAAATCATTGATTGTTCTTACATTCCGTTTTGTTGGTTACAACTGTAGCAACTACAGTCAAACCTGTCTACAGCGACCGCCCAAGGGAAACAAAAAATGTGCTTGTTGTAGACAGGTGGTCTTTGTAGACAGGTGGTCACTAAAGCAGGTTTGACTGTACTGGCAAACACAACGATGAAACAAAATCTAAATATCCACCTACTGTATGAAGTGTGGTTTTTCGAAAAACCTGCCAAAGTTTCACTGATTTTTGCGGTGTACATGTAAATTGCAAATTTCAGTAATATACAGATTTTTGCTCACATGACTCTCCTTGCTTCCATGCTTATGCATGCAGGGCACTGATGAGTGGCGCATGCGCACTACTCACCAAGCAGTCAGTATATGCAAATATTTTGATGGGTTTTCTTTTCCAGGGGGGTGTTTCACAAAGATCCTAAGTAGAACTTAACTCTAAGTTGGACTTAAAAACTATGGACAGCCATTGGAGTCTTAAAATGAAATATATTCAAAAGCAGAAATTCAAGTATTTTAGACTTTTTATAAATTCCACGTCCAGAACATGAAATCTCCTTGATAATAAAAAATATGAATGATTTGAATAAACAATTAATGCCTTTCAAAATAACTTTTACAAAATATTTTCAAAGATGCTAATGGCTTTCCATAATTTTTAAGTCCAACTTAGAGTTAAGTTCTACTTAGAATCTTTGTGAAACACCCCCCTGAGGTGTAAATGACACTCCCCCAAATCAATGATTTTTCACAATGGTGTTTGGAATGTGTACATGTACATGAATGGGGCTGGTCACAGGTTTTGCAGACAAATGGAAACAACATGTGTAAACAAGCAATTTTCTTCCCTGTATAGAGTACATGTAAATGTACATGTGTATGTATTATGGACTGGCTTGTGTGGGAAACAAACTTGTAATGTAAATATTATTAGAAAAGATTGTCATGTTGACTTTTCTCTTCTAGATTGATCACAGACAAGTGAATGAATGGTACAATGCACATGAGCTAGCTCACAGATTTGTATTGATTGTTTTTGTCTTCAGCACGACTGAACCAGTGTTTGGCAGCGTATCGTTTACGCTGAGTAGCTCTGTATCATTAGTTTACTAAAGAGTTCCTTTTTCCTTAGGTGGGGATATTATGCTAATAAATTGTATGATTTACTTTCAGTCTTTCAGGAACTTGTTGATCAGTAAAACCAACATTGTGTTCGCAGAGACCAAATGATAACTAGACAAAATGATTATTAGAGTAGACCACATGGAGAGTAGATGGACTGGGTATAGACCAAATGGGAATTTAAAAAAAAAAATTAAAAAACATGGCGGCCAGGTACACGTGTACGAGAAAGAGTACATGTGTAGTTGTCAAACGAACGAGTAAATGTACATGGAACATCCGTGTACACATCACAGCCTTAGAATAGACTAACATGTATTTGGTAGTAGTCCAACTGGTTGTATCTACCGAACAGTAATTCACCACCTTCCTCTACTACATTGCATGTACATTACATGTAAATTGCACTTTTGCTTCATGCTCCGCAGACATATCTTCTACCTCACACTGAAGAACAGACTGCTCCTCGGTCACTATGCGGTCACCAACGAGGAGAAGATCAAACTCTTTGGCCTTATTGCCCAAGCAGAGCTGGGAGACGCTGACCAGACGCTACCCACACAGTACCACACTATCCTGCCAGATCTCAGGTAATTAGTCATATTGCGGTTTGCGGATTGTTCTACTTGACCACTAAGAAAGCATGTACCTGCTCATGTATATGCCTAATAGGTACAATGTACATCTAGGCAATCAGGGGACCAATGGCTCTCTAAAGACCTCTCTTCATCAGGTCGAGTTTGCCAAATTGCCTGCCATTTCTGATTCAGATAATGAGCCCTAAGAAGCGTCCCCATCAGCTCGAAACTCGAGCTCGAGAAATTAGCTTTACAAACTTGCTTGTGTTCGCGCTTAGTGCGATTCTTCAAGCTGGTGAAGACGCACCGGATCAAATAGCGTGATCTTTCCAAGACATCTTGGAAAGATTTCCTGACTAAATAGCCCGCTATTTGCATCTTCACCTGCCAATTAGCCCGATCACGAAATAGCGGGCTATTTAGCAAACTTAAGCTGATGAGGACAGGCCTCATGGGACTTGGCAATGGGGATTAATGCCTTATCAAAGGCCATGAGCAGATTGATATGTTGTGAACCCAGGACCTCCAGATTACCTTGTTTGCAGATTCTTAAATCAAAGTTAGAAAGAAATTTGAAAGAGATTAATAGAAAAGAAGTATTGTGGTTCAAAAGGTTGACGGTTCAAATCACGCGCTGGTACTATCGTCCTATCGCAAGACACTAATCCACATTTGCCACTCTCCTCCCAGGTGAAAATGAGTACCTGGGACTTCACTTGCTGGGGTAATAACGCAATGTAATTGCAGGACCTCAGGAAGAACAGCTTCGATGCTGATGAAACATAATTAGTGTTATCTCATATTTGTATACATTTCACTTTCCTGTACAGGGTATGTACCAATTTAAAAAGATTATTTCTTTTCTAGTTTTTCCTTGCCTTTTTCGTGACTTTGGGGGGGGGGGGGGAATTGCCCCTTGCCCCATTTAGTTACATGTATGCCACTGCATAAATATACATGTCAAGGCCAATATAATGCTAATAGTAATACTGTTCTTAGCTTTTAATATTAAATACTTGTACATGGTTGTACATGTTAGGTCAGTTAGTGGGAGAGGAGAGTGGGCATTGAAAATCATATTGAATACGATGTACTGACATGGTTCAAATGTACATGTAATGTACAGGATGGGAATAAGTAGGGCAAAATTTCAAGCAATGCCTCGACTTAACCGACTGGTAATTGGCAAGAAATGTCAAATCATCACTGCCCACAGAGAACTACCCACAATGATGATGTCATAAGGTGGACTACCCACAGTGCCTCTAACCACATACTGTAAGGGGTGTTCACACACACAGCTACCAGAGAGATTAATATTTTGGGGAATTTAGATCAGAATCTCACTTTTTAGGTGGTTGTAAACAAAGGAACAAAGGAACTAACTATGCACAAAGAGAAAACTAAAGGACAATAGATGGACAAATCGTTTAACAGAATGGCAACCAAGGATGGGAAAGAGAAGAAGAGAAGATGGAGAGATGACCTAACATCATACATGGGAACGGCCGCTTGGACTAGGACAGCTAGAGACAGAAGAGAATGGAAATGTTATAAGGAGGGCTTTGTCCAACGTCCTGATAGATAGATACATGTAGATAGAAACAAAGGAACATTATAATTGTGAGATCTTGATTCGGTATTCAAGTTGCATTTAGAACAGTATGTTTAGTCAGGAGAGGGAAAGACACTTGAGGTTATCTGCATTGTGCTACATTTAGAGCAGGCTGGAATTCAATGAAGGGAAGTTGTGCTTTGTGCTAAATCCAAGTTCAATTAAAAGAAAATAAAGAAAAAAAACAACAAAAACAAATGAGAGAAGAAAATAATTTCACTCATGAGAGTGGGCACGAAAATTGTGAAATTTGAACCGCTGTTCATTCTCACTTTTACATACACGTACATTGTACTTTGTGTGAATGCACCTATTGCTGATGTCATAGGGTTGCCTCCCCGCAGTGATTACATGGGCCATGCTGTTTTCATATGTGCAGCCTCCTCCTTGGCAGGTTGTTCTCTCGTACAAATTGGATTTGCAGAAAAATTCAATAAATTCATGAAGTAAACACAAGTCTGATATTTTGATCAATCCATCTGAAAATCACATTGCGCCTTGGGGGCCGGATATGTGTGCAGTGAGCTACAGTGTAGTATGTATGTACACTCTACCCATCTACACATGTTATTTGCATCTTGTATCTGTGCCAACGATTTGCTGGATGAAAGTAAAACAGGCTGTGTTTGCCAATGCACGAATGTCCTGTAGTGTGTCGTTGAACAGTGTGTTGATTTTTATGCATGATCTTTTAAATGAGCAAATTGGACATTTGTTTCAATATCACTTTATTAAAAATCATGATCATTATTATATTATAATTGTATAGATATAACAACAACAACAAAGAATTTAAAAATGTGAAAAGAGGAAAAAGCCTAGTTCATGTTTTATCATCAGCAATGCAGTGATACAAATGTAGAGCTCCATGCAGTGTACAGTGTATAATGTGTACAGTGAATGTGTTAACATACAGGTGTACATGTGTACAAAAAGTTGAAATGATTCTTAAATTGTGGACATTTATTTTCCAGCATTTAAGAATATATTTGTAGGTATTTGCTATTTTACATTGTACCTGTACAGTACATGTATGTAACCACATTTCTAGTAAAATGTTAAATGATGTGTTTAACACAGATGTACATGTACAGTACCACACATGTAGGACTACAAATGTCAAGGTACATGTTCAGCTGTGAATCACTTTATGCCTGACCTTTTCTGAGAATAATGGACTAAAACAATGCAGACGAGACCTAGTACAACTACAAGTAAGAGGCCTGAAATCCTCTTACCCCCAATTTTACTGTACTGATCATTGTCCAAAGTCATCGACATATAGAACAGGATCCCCATTATTCTTGACATTGTTCTTAAAAATGACCCCCTTTTTACTAAATTCAACTTAGGCCTAAAAACAGGTTTTGAGGCCTACAATAAATCATGATATTAATATTGACCTGAAGAGTTATTTCCTGGTAAGGCTGAGACGATAGAGAGGGAAAGAGAGAGAGAGAGAGAGAGTGAGAGTAGACCTGTCTTAAAATATCCTGCTTTTTCAACTATCCCGATCGCAAATTGTCCAGTTCATTTGCGTCTTCATCAGCCCGAAGTTGCAATTAGCGGGATATTTGGTTGAGATAATCATCCCAAGATATCTTGGGCTAGTTTGCAAAATATCCAGCTATTTGTCTGGTGCGTCTTCAGCAGCCCGAAGACTCGCACTAACGCGAACGCTGAGCAAAATATCTTGAGCTAATTCCTGAGCTCGAGTTGCAAGTTTCGAGGTCGACTGGTCGAGTCTCAAGTTGATGAAGACGCAATTGGTAACTTCGGGATTATTTCCCAAATCAGAATAGCGGGCTATTTGGCAATCTCAAGCTGATGAAAACGGGCCTAGAGAGAGAGAGAGAGAGAGAGAGTGATTACGGTATCATTGAATGTCACGTGTCTCTCCCCCTTGCTCTCTGCCCAGTGTTAATTGAGATCTTACCCTTGATTTCCGGCTCTGAGCGAGATCGCTTTGAAGTCTTAATTATAACGAGGGGGGCTATGGTTGACCTCATGCTTAGAATTTGGCCAAGTCTGTTCATACTGTATAGACCAAGTTATAATACATTAAAGGCATCATTTAACAATGCTAAATCTGAGATGCACGGCCCTACATGTACAGTGTCTGTGATATGGTTAATTGAAGCCCTAAAAAAATTGCGCTTCAAATTGATCATGGAGTGCCCCCCCCAAAAAAAAATTCAAAAATCTCTGAGTGACTGGCGACTTGTATTCCCCATTGGACTGTAGTGTTATATAAACCATTAGATAAACAAATTCTGAAATTTCTAATTCCAATCATAGATATCTTGATAATCAGACCGGCTATTGGCTTGTAAAAGTCATGGAATGCATGAATGACCTAAAGGGTTTATAATTATGATTGCAGCATGACCTAAATCCATGATTTAAACAAAAATCTGAGGCAATGTTACCCAATACCTTTAATAAGGATTTAGTTGTGTGTCATCATAAGCTTCCTATGACCAGAAGTCCTACCGGTATATGGATGTTATTACATAACATGAACAAATTATAAATATTGAAAACCCTGTACAGTAAACGCTGTAGTTGATTCATCATGTAGGCCTATGGTGAAGAAAAGTTGTACAGCTGTACATGTACTGTAATACATGTATCAACTAAATTATTCAAAGTTTCATACCCTAACAAAGATTTCTAATATTTTAATTACCGGTATGTAAAAAATTGATTTGTCTCAATTTATATTACTTAAGAATGTGACAAATTAATGCGGACATTTAAAAGTATTCAACAAAGACCCTGATTCAATCGATCCACCTTTCTTTTTTTAGTTTCGAAAATTGCAAAGAAAACAAAAATTTACAAGGGGTATTTCCATGAAAAAATTCAGTTAAGTGTATGTGAATAATGAAATGTAAATGTGCATGTATTTACATTTTGGATCTGGGTCAGATATTTGACATGTTGGTATTTTTCTCATATCTCTTTAAGAAAAGGCTATTAAAAAGGCTTGCTTTTTCATACGCCCTTGCACTCGATTAATATTGAGAAATAGTTGTTAACCAGTTGTCATATCTCACAAAGAAAATCTCTCTCTCTCTCTCCATCTCTCTCTCTCTCCATCTCTCTCTCTCTCCATCTCTCTCTCTCTCTCCTTCTCTCTCTCCCTCTCTCTTTCTATTTCCTTGTTATCTTTCTTGAACATTTCAGTTCTAGATTTTTGAGGAAGTAATAACTTGGAATATATAATACATATTACTGCACATACATGTATAAATGCTTTTAGATAACCTTATGACATTTATGTTTTTTTTCTTCTTTTTTTTCTTCTTTGTTAACATATGAGGAGATGAAATATTATGCTTACTATTGTATGTTTAATGTGTAGTGTGTACTATCATAGTAGATCTGCACATGTACATGTTCATGTCAATGTAATTCTTGTTATACAGTATTTACTATAAATATTCATGTACATGTACATGTAGTAATATACAATACATATATGTAATGTAATTGTTAAAATTTAAATCTCAAATCACATGCTGATCCCCCCCCCCCCCCATTTTTTCCCTGAAATATTCAAATATTTCTCTTTACCGTATTACTCTGTTGAGTCTGTTCATTATCCATTCTCAATATTATTATACAGTGAGGAAACAATAAATGAAGTCCTGACGGCTCATCGTGAGGTCATGTCGGACACCATGACGCCGACGTACGCAGAGATCCAGTTCATCGGCAACGTGAGCAAGCTGCCCGGGTACGGTGTGGAGTACTTCTGTGCAGAGACCAAGGAGAGGGTCCAGGCTGTTATTGGTGTCTGCACAACAGGGTTGCAGATCCTCACACAAGCAAGGGAACTTATGCACAGGTGAAGACAATATATTTAGTTTTTGGGGGGTTGATTTTTTATAATTTTCTACTTTTTTTTTCTTTGTGTTTGTCTTCTTCTCCTTGTTATCTGTCTTCTTTTTCTTCTCCTCTTTTGTCTTTTTTTTCTTCTTCTTCTTTTGCTTCTTTTTCTTTTTCTCCTTTGTCTTCTTCTACCCTAATTCTTCATCTTATTATTTTGTTTTTCTTTGTTTCTCCTTAATTTATCTACATTTTATATTTGCCAATGATCTGAAGTAGAAAGGTCATATATATTTAGGATAGATTCCTCGAAGGTGCATTGTACTGATTAGTGTACTGATAGTGGTTGCCATAGCAAAAGCAGGGAATTTAAATCTCAAAGCCCTTTGGAAACAAATATATGGAAACATATACCGTATTTGCCGGCGATAAGGCTGCAGCGCCATATAGGCCGCACTCCCGATTTTGACATTTAAAAAAAAAAAAAAAAAAAAAAAATTGTCGAAGACGGGATTTGATCTCTTGCGTATAAATGTTGATTTGACTAAAATCACCGCCTTAGACCGCTCGGCCATCCCGCACTGATGCTAGCTTATGTAGTTTTTTGTGATGTATACATTGTGCCTCTCTCGTGTGTATTGAAATGGATTCAAAAATAGCGACTTCGCGTGCTGGATGCTTCGCGGCAGCTCCGTTAAACGGGTCCTTCTTTTACTTTTGCAATGCATTGGCACGAACTTAGATCAAGATCTATCGGCAGATGTTGATTTTGGAAGTTTATTTTCGTCTTTATGTCAACAATGCAAGATAAAATTGTCGGTAAGATGTGTGGAAATGTATAGTTACTGTACCCTTCGTAGATCTAGTCCCATATGTGCAAATTCGTGCTGGTTTTGACTTACTTTTTAATTTTTTTTACTCTTTCGTCGCATAGGCCGCACCCCAACTTTTTGATATTTTCTCTTCCAAAAATACTGCGGCCTTTACGCCGGCAAATACGGTATATGGAAATACATTTTGTCGTAGTGTGTGATATGCATTATACATTGTCTTTCTAAAATAGGTCAGGTTTTATAACAAGATACCTGATATAATAAGATAATTTTCTGGCACAGCTCTTTCCATAATTTTGTTTCTCTCACCCCTACAACGACAAAGCAGCTGAGATACATGTAACAAGGTAATTGCCATGATCCCAAATTCCTTTGCTTGTACATGTACATGTTACAAGTTTCTATTCTCTATAAACCAAATACGAGTATTGTTGTTATTGTTAATTTGTTATTATTAATATTACAACTTTGTATTAAATATGCTTTGTATTTACACAGTATCAAATATGAAGACATCAGTAAAGTTTCCTATCATCAGAACCACTTCTCAGTCCATTACTACCGATCATCGGGAGGAACAGGGGTTGAAGACGTCCTTACAGCGCTCAAGTACCGCCTCAGCTCCAGGAAGATCGCTCAGGCTCTGTTCAGAGCATTCACAGAGTCACATACATTCTTTAGGGTAAGTACATGTACTTGTGAGGGTAGATTTTTTTTTATTAGAAAGAAGGGATGATTGACAACAGTTTCAATGCTATTAACTTTACAAGTAATTCACGTTTGTTTTGGGGTAATAATACTCATGTATTATCAGAGGGTCATATTAATTATTGTGGTTTGTTAGCAGCTTTGACACATTCTTTAATCTGATGCAGAGCAATTGCCTTTTGGAGAAATCTTCAATCTCTAATATCAATGTTTGATGTACACCTTCCTTCAGGTGCTCCACCCTGTACACGTAGAGCGTCTGTTGCAGAAACTTTCATAAAGCTCCAAGCATTATGCACATATGAAGAGATATCAGGGCCCTGTTTCATTAAACTTGTTATCAAATTGTTATCTAAAATTCTATGAAAAATTTGCTCTCAGCCAATCAAATACCATGATTTTAGTAGCTCATAATAGTTATTGAAACTTGTTATGTTTATGAAACAGTGCCCAGAACTCAATAAATAAGGAGTCATGCATGTTCATGTACTACAAGTACTTTTGACATAGATTTCTTGGCTCGAACCAGACAATGTGCCCTTGAATAAAAGACACCCACTGATACCTAAACATTTGTGTTTACCTCATGTTTCTTGGCAACCTAAATAACCATATAAACTTCAGCCAAGATCCCACAATCGGCTTGGCATGTGTTTTCCATTTTGCACAGGTGCTGTGTGATTACTACTCATTTTGATATTAAAACCAGATATGTTTTAAAGGGCTTTCTTCCAAGTGTTGCACAGTTGTGGATTTTAAATACAATTAATTTATGAGCCAGCCTTGAAACATTTCAGAACAAACAGATTTTAAACAGGGAAGCGTTTAGCTAAACTGTCGTAATTAAAAGATTCCCAATTTTAAAACATGTGTTTCAATTGGCATTGAGAGTGTATTTTGATAGCTGTATTCACACACGCGTTTCAACCGTAACCATTTCTATCTCCTCTATTATATTTTAACTAGAGATTATACTTCTTTCACACAGTTTATTAACCTGGGGAGTGTTTTACAAAGACTAAGATCGACTTTAAGCTGGACTTCACTATGGCAGGCCGTTCATGCCACTGGTTGCGCTCACCACTAATTTCATTAGATAATATTTTTCCTTCAATAATGAACTATCCAAAAATGTAAATTCTATAGATTTGTACGTCCCTTGAGAGCCCAATGCCAGTTTAATGGTGAGAGAAAATAGTGGCATGAACGGCCTGCCATTGTTAAGTCCAACTTAAAGTCGATCTTAGTCTTTGTGAAAGACTCCCCTGTATTAAAAACCCTATTTCACATTCACAGTGTGAGAGCGTTGAGAGGGTCGTGAGGCAGCAGCATTCACACACAGGGTTCGGGTCGTTCCTTGTCCTGATGAAACCAGACACCTCGAGAGGCAAGGTGTTCAGGTTTGATGTCGGTCACACCAGACGCCAGGCCTACGACAGTGCATGGAGGAAACTGCACCCTGGAAACAGCCCTACACAAGATGTGAGAGCTTAGACAATTTATTACGATATAAGCCTTGCTCCGATGTAATGCAATGTATTCCCCCCTCCCACCTGCAAAAGAAAGAATATAACCATAAAGAAGAAAGAAAAAGTGACATATTATATATATATATATATATAGTTCACATTGTATTTTAAGGCCTGAATAAGTCATGAAAAATTGAAAAAAATGAAAATGAAAAATATCAGTATAAATTTAAGAACATGTTTTATGGACAAGAAATCTTATGAGGCCGCTAGAAGTGTTAATTTTTTCAAAATCAATATGACTTTACTGAGAAAGAAAATATTGGAAATTGGGAAGAGAAAATTATCATAGTATAGTCATGGAAAATTCATGGAATAAGATTTAGTAGGATCTGTTTAATCTGCAAAGCACCTTTAAGAGGAAACGTATTGACATGTGATTCTGTTTCTTCTTTTGCTTTTACAGCAACGATGGTCCTTGGACCTGGAGAACTATGGTGCGCAGCGCACATGGCCAGTGTCTAGTACGTTAAGAAGCACGCATTCCCAAGAGATTCTACTGAGCAGACAGCCGACGGGTAGCCAGCCTCCCATACAGATCCCTAAACCACCAAGCGCTACTCAAGAAGATGATTCCAGTCCAGATTCCACTCCTGAGGGCACTCTACCGCACAAGGTCAGGCAGCAAGCAACGTTCATGAGGCTTGTCTTCATCAGGTCGAAGTTTCAGAATGACCCAATATTTTCCCGAAGCTCAAAATGGCGTCTTCACAAGACCGATAACGCTCATCACAAACTAGCTCGGTCGGGCGCGATTAAGCCTGCTTTTTCCCAAATGGCTGGCTATTTTGAAAAAAGACCAAGATTTCTTGAGATATTTTCTCGACTGAATAGCCGGCTAATTGCACCTACGGGCTGATGAAGACGCAAAATAATTTGAGATCGGGCTAGTACAAATAGCGGGTTGTTTTGCAACTTCGGTCTGATGAAGTCAGGCCTATTGTGTCTCTACAGGAGACCCCAAAATAACCATGTTGTTTACCCTATCGCATATAATGAGTCTGTTTCTGTAGAAGCGCAATAAACCACTCAGTCACATGGCTAACGTAATTTACCATTTACACAGGATATCTTGAAAATTGCATTGTGTGGGCGCTAAGTGTAATATCTCATTGTGTCACATGACTTACGAAGGGATATGTTAATGAAACATTTCCACAGAACTGAGATACATGTAGCAAGCACACCCAGAGAAATCCACCTCCAGAGACATGTACCCTTTTACCGTTAATGGGATTATCAGATTATGGGCCTGTTGCATAAAACTTACCATTGATGGTAACTTTGCCATCATCAATGGCAACTACCATGGTTACAGGGCTCAACAGCCAATCAGAATCAAGGTTTCCATGGTAGTTACCATTAATGGCAAAGTTACCATCAATGTTAAGTTTTGTGAAACGGGCCATGGTATATTTTCATGCGCTTACCTGGAAATTAATCTGTTAGACCCAGAAAGTTAGGGTATTTTGAAAAATCTGAAGAAACATGCTGATAATAATAATAATTATATTTGCTTATATAGCGCCTAACACTTACTTTATCAGAAGTATCTAAGCGCATTACAACAATGCAGCATAATTACCCTGGCTTTAGCAGTGCAGCTGTCACGCGCTCTGCGTTTGGAGGAATAAATTCCCACCACGGGGGTGTTTCACAAAGATCCTAAGTTGAACTTATCTTTAAGTTTGACTTAAAAATTATGGAGAGCCATTTGTAGCCTTGAATTGAAATATATTCAAAACAGCAAATTCAAGTTAATTTAGACTTTTTATAACTTAGAGATAAGTTCAACTTAGGATCTTTGTGAAACACCCCCAGGTCCCATGTACTTCACCTGATAGATGACAACGTCAGTGAGGATGTTTCAAATCCCACCGCTGCCATCATTATAGTGAAGAACTGACTTGAGGGATATGCAAGACAATGAGAATGTTTTCTTTCATTAAAATTCACCAGTTATTCAATGGATTAGAGTTAGAATCACACAGCTAACACTGCACAATTGAAGGAGAATGGTGATCTGGCATTCATCTATGGTTTAATTCATCAATGATATAGGGTTAGGGTTGTATTTGGGTTTTAAAAGAGAATTGTGGACCAAGTTTTTGGTCCAGGGTTGAGGTTAAGAATCATTTCTTTAAGTTTATTGACTGCAGAGCAGTTGTCTCTAGAGCGTTTGTCATAGGACATGAAATATGTATACATCAGATATATAATGCGAGGAGAATGTATTCTTTCATTTTAACTCCCGAGTAATTTGAATTGTATGTCTTCAAATTCTGTGTTGCCATTTCATCAGGGAAGTTTAATTTACACACCACGGCCATCTGATGAAGAATTGTGATTGATCCAGATTGGTTGCATGTCCTTCAATCAGTCACACGTTTACCAACTCCTATCTCTTATTTAGTATAGTGTTGCAATCGATGCCAAGTTGCGATCATTTTGAATCAATCGTAACTCTTTACAACCAATGCCCCTGATATGATGAGATTTGGCTGTTTCACATGCATGCATGCAACAGAGAACATCATATTCTCTTAGGTTTACATCAGCTCCTACCTTTGTCACTCTCAAATCCCGTAAACATGCTGGTTTAAAATCCTTTCAGTTCTTAGCCCCATGTCTCTGGAACAAACTCCCCTCGTTCTTAAGAAACAGTACCTATACTTCACTAGATTTCTTCTAAAATCAACTGAAAACCTACCTGTACAACTCCTCTTAAATTGTTGATAGTATAAGAGACAGCACTTTCAAATCTTTGGAAAAGTCGCTATATAAATCCAATTATTATTATTTAATATGTCAATTGTACTGTTACGGATATTTGTTTTTGTTTGATTGTAGGCCAGCAGACATGACGGGGGTAGCCCCATGAGTGCAGGCCCAGCTGAGGAGGAGATGGTGGAGAAGCTTCAAGATCAGCTCTCCAACCTGCAGGAATCAAGGCTCTGTCAGGTACGAACTCGTTCAAGAGTCAAGAGAGAAACTAGCACTCGGTTTCCTCAGCTGTTCAGGAACAGCATCCTCAAATTCTATTAAAGGCATCGTTTAACAATGTTAAATCTGAGATGCATGGCCCTACTTGTTATCAGTGTCTGTGATATGGTGTAATATTGAAGCCCTGAAAAAAATGTGCTTCAAAATGATCAAGAAGTGCCTTAAAAAGTAAGAATCTTTGAGTGACCGGTTTTACCATACTCATTTTCCCCAATAGACTGAAGTGTTATGGAAACTATTACGAAAACGCAAAATTTGATTTCAATTTCTAATCATGAATATCTTGAGGATTATACAGGCAATCGGCTTGTATAAGTCATGGGGTTTCTGACTGACCTAAAAGTTTATAATTGTCACACCAGCATGAACTAAATCCAGGATTTTGTTTCAGAATCTGAGACAAAGTTACCGGATCCCTTTTAACCCTTTGCCTCCTGGAGCCGAGTGTTCCCTGTACGATGTCTATGGGAAAGAGAGAATTCAATAGTCGGGTACAGATTTGAAGCAGCACAAATTCACATGGCTAGGATCATTTTTGTGGGGGTAAAATGATTCTAATTACTATATTTACGTATAGTTATTGGAAGCATTGCGCCATTATCACTCAATATCCTCAGCTGTTTAGGAACAGCATCCTCAAATTCCAACAAGTCTCGTTCAGACTTGATGCAGCACAAATATGATGCGTTTATACATTGCTCAAGTCATTTTTGAGGGGGTGAAATGATTCTAATTACTATATAACTTATAGTGATTAGAAGCGTTGCACTGTAAGAGATACAAAGAAAACATCTTCTGTCATTCATTTATGGATGAATGCAACTTCTAAATGAGCCCTTTTCTGGAGTTCCAAGTACATGGCATTTCATCTCACATTGCAGATACCTGTCATATATAAGATTTGTAAGGCGCCAAATCTATTTTTAATCAAGTGCCCAAGGCACACAGTACTTGGTTAATGGGTACACGGTAGGTTTGCTATATAATAGCGCTCTTTCTCTTTCTCTGACAAGACCCATTAACTCATTATTCAATTAACAAAATCTTACAGTCCTGGGGGGTGTTTCACAAAGATCCCAAGTCAAACTTAACTCTTAAGTTGGACTTAAATATTATGGAGAGCCATTTGTAGCCTTAAAATAAAATACATTCAAAAGCGAAAATTCAAGTATTTTAGACTTTTTATAAATTCCACATGAAGAACATAAAATCTCCTTGATATTAGAAAATATGAATGAATTGAATCAACATTTTATGCCTTTTAAAATAACTTTTACAAAATATTTTCATAGATGCTAATGGCTTTCCATAATTTTTAAGTCCAACTTAGAGATAAGTTCAACTTAGGATCTTTGTGAAAAACCCCCCTGGTTTTTCATTTTGCACAAACCCTGCATCTTATGATTTTACCCCTTTTTCTTCTTTCTCCCCTCTGCTGCCCTCTACTGTTAGGTTTGCCTGGATAATGAGATGACCACCGTGTTCTGTCCGTGTGGTCACATGTTCTGTTGCGAGACGTGCTCCAAAGAGTGTAACCGGTGTCCGGTTTGCAGAGCTGAGGTTATCTATGTTCAGAGAGTCTTTTTCTCCTGAAGCCGAATATTGCCTTTTATTACAGACTGAAAAGAGTTCTTATTTATTTGAATGACAGGGCTTTTAATAAGTGAGTTCGTAATTAGGATTTGCGCATGGGCAGATAAAGGTCATTCGTACCAAAATTGTAAAACCATTGAGACGAATACTCGGATTGTGCTCATGAAAGCACCTCCATCACTTTGGCAGTGATTATTCTAAAATGCACAGGTGGGAAGTATCCATCGTGTCTAAGATCTGTGGATATTTTGGGGTCATGCATTCCAGAGCTATTTACGAACTCGCTTATTAGATTGAAAGACTGATAATGATAGTCTGCTCGAAAGAAAGTGGGCTCTGTGAGTTCTTTATTTATTAGTCTGACAGGGCTCTTACTACGCCTGTTCCGAGCCAGAAGGATGTTAACTCTGTGTTAAAAGTATATGAGTTTATGCCCATCTGGCTCCTAACAGACAATTTCATGTGAAAGAGTAATGATAGTATAGTTGGAAAAACCCACTTTTAATGTCTGCTCATTATTTATCCATTGCATAATCATTAATTATACTTGGTATACTTGGTTGATTAGCCCTCTTTTCCTATGGGAAGGGCTCTCAGTTTTCTCTTAAAAGTAGCCACAGTGGGTGCAGACACTGTGTTATGAGGTAAGCTGTCCCAGGGTTGGACCAGTCGATTTGAGAAAAAGTGGCCAGCTAATTTTGTGCGAGTACGTCTTTAGTAAAGCTTTTTAGTATGACCTCTTAGATCTTTGATTGGAGCAGAGAAGAACTTTTCTGAATTATTCCTATATACATCATTAAGATATTTGTAAGTATCAATCAAATCCATCTTCTGTCTCCTCTCCTGTAAAGACTCTATCTTAGTTTACTTAAAAAAAAGGAGGTCATTGTGTACCCTTGAGAGTATTAATTTTTATCCGGTTTTTCTGTTATGCTTGGAGTACCCAGTTGACAATTGTTTTAAGGTGTATGGCAAAAGATATTCTCGTAATGTACGTAAGCATATGAGGATGAGGGAATGAGGTACCGTAGTCACTTGGTTCATTTTAATAAAAACCAATATTCTGGCTACGAAGAGACAAAATCTTCTATTTTGAATGTGTATAATGTATCAGCTTATAAAATGGAGTTGTTGTGGAGCAATAATGTGTACTAAAAACATCTTCTTCTTTTGTTCAAATATAATATTCTGATTGTTACACACATATCTATGCACTTAGTATGTTAATAAGTAGATTTTTTTTGTAGAACAATATATGACATTAGAAATATTTAAAGCACCATATTTATGCACCAACTTCTGAATACAGAGAAGTTTTTCATGTATCTCATAATTATAGTTTATCGGAAACATCCATTGTGGTATGTTTTGGATGTATGGACAGATTGACCAGGTACAACCTGAGCACTATACATGTATTTTTCCGATCTGGAAGCTTGAATACAACAAAAGCTCTTATTGAATTGAGTAAGAATGTTGAGCAGCTACGAGTCGCATGTTCGTGTGATGTGAGTTGGTCTAGCGGCACGTTCACTTGGTCAGCTCTCTGTCTTTGCCTACAAACTGGCTCAGGCGACCCCGGTTCGAAACTGAGTCACGTCTTTCTGATGGTGACGTTAGAGGTCAGTCCCCAGGCGTAAATAATCATATCTGATTAGGCGGTGTCACACAGAAAAATCCCTTTAAAAAATTTCTTGAGAATTTTCTTGCTTCGTTAGAGGATTTTTAATGGGATAATTGATGACAGACAGCAATTAAGAGGATAACTAAAATCCAGATAACTAAAATCTGGATTTTTGGCCTCTGTGTGACACCGCCTATTGATACACGTCTTTAAAAATCAAATGACACACACACACACACACACATGTTCATTTGAAAGGGTTTCATGACAGCAGTTCTCAAAATACACATGAACTTTGGGTACCGCTATTCCTAGTGGTCACTTAAATTGACCATGTAAGCCCCCTTCTATGTCGCAACTTATCATTCTTAAAGTGTGTATCTGTGTTGTTTTATTGGTCCATTTTGTTGAACATCCATCCAATACCATGACATGCCTTTAATGTAACTCTGTTCTTCCATCTTCACAAGCCTTTACATGTTCATCTCATGCCCGTCACATGTTTGTCTAATGCCCGTCACGTGTTTGTCTAAAGCCCGTCACATGTCTGTCACGTGTTTGTCTAAAGCCCGTCACATGTCTGTCACATATCCATCACATGCCTGTCACATCTTTGTTACATGTCTGAGACATATCAGACATATCAGTCGTATGTCTGTCCAATATTTGTCACATGTCCGTCACAGGTCCTTGACATTTGTCCAACTACCTTCGCCTTTTCACACTTGTGTACATGATAATCATGTTCCCGTCATGCATGTCCTTTTGTCTGTTGCAATCATGAAAGACGTTATTTCATATCTTTTATCACAGAGATAGTGGTCTTTTGCCTCTAAAAAGATGGTTTCATGTCTGCCTTTCTTCGGCACATCTTTTGCATGGCCTTCATATTGAATTTATATGTTGTCCTTCACATGGCATTCATGATAGGATTTGTCCTTGACATACCCTTCATGTTCATGATATGTGTCCTTCACATGTCCTTCACATGTCCTTCATGATCATGATATGTGTCCTTCATATACTCTTCATGCAGTGTTTACATTTACCGGTAAGCGTATTACTCTCATAGCGTGTCAGTGATCTGTCACTGAACAACCTGTATCATTTATCTACATAATTATGCCTCTCATTACACGGGTGTATAAAAAGGGTTTCTGGTGTAGCGTAAATTCTTGAGATGCTTCTGCTGGCTCATGGTAGCTTGCTTGAAGCCAAGGTAATAATGTTTATGTGTAGGTGCCTTTAAGATGCTGTAAAATTAATAATTTGCATATTATATTTATGGCCATTATTACTACATGTAACATACAAGGAACTTGCTTAGCATGCGGGTGTATGCCTGAAGAAGTATTCAGAAAAAAACGTACATGTATGAAAGGTATTTGGTGTATTACATGTAGGTGGAAACGGGTCACTCTAAACATTTGCACAAAGCACATTTCTATATTTAATCAACTATTCCATTAACCAATTTTGAAATGTCGCACAGTAGAAAGTAATTGTAATTATGTGATTCTCAGCATAGAAATAATGCAATTTTATTATATAATAGTCTCACATAAATATATCTATCTCTCTTCTTTGTCTCATAAGTTATTGAAGTCATGAGAAATTTTTGACTTGGAGATTTGATTGTATAATGTGACTGTTCAACTAACATGAAGATAATGTGAAAATTACATTCTAGGTTAAATTGCTATTCCATTTTAATATGAAGATGGGATATAAGTGGAAACGGTGTAGGAAAATATTGATGCAGATTGTCATTATGTCAGTAAACATTTATGTGACTTAATGCCTCTATTATTGAATAAAATTGCCATTAATACTTTTTGCGGTAAATGATACTAATTGATCATGTATTGCTAATGTAATCACTTTGCACTTTGGGTGTGCTATTGGTAGTTTTTATACCTAGTATATAAGAAATATTTTGTTTGTAGAAGGTGATCCTGTTATCATGTACTCAGAATTGAGAGATAATTTCTTTTTCTTTTTCCGTTGAGCAACGAATCTTTTATACAATAATGATTGCGTAAATTAAATGCATTGTACAAAAATGTAGAAAGAACACCTACAAATTATATATTTTGTTTTATATCTATATATACAGTATCATTTGTAAAATATTAACCATCATTTGGTCAAAGGTTGTTGGCACCAAATGTATGTAACATGCATGCACTGTTAATAAACATTGTCATATTCTTTCAACTTTGTGCATTTTTGTAATATTTTGTTGAGTGATATGTACAGCATCCAACAGGTGATGCCATCAAGTAATTCCAATGCTGCAGTATTTCACATGTGCAATACATGAGAAAGCATGCATGTTTAACTAACTAGTTTGAAAACTAAGAAAGAGGTAAATTATGTAGGGCTAAACCGTTTCTATCCCTTTCTTTCTCTCCCTTTGTTTCTCTCTTTTTTCCCCCATTTTTTTTTCATTCATTCTTTTTCCACATTTTGTTCTCTGCCTTTCTTTCTCTCTTTTCCCCTCCATTTTCGTTTTCTCATTCTTTCTCTTTCCTCTCTTTCTTTCTTGCTCTCTCTCTTTCTCGCTATCTTTGTCTTGGTCTTTACACCCATTCTCCTCTTTATACACTGTACATTTGCATATTCATTTTCACCAAATACTTAATTGATATAGGTCAGTCAGACTTATTGTTATTATCGCACATCGTTTTATATCATTCGATACACCATGCAAAATTGAAGCAGAGCTTCTTTCTTCCGCTCTCTGCCATTCCTTCTTCATCTCTTACCCTCTCGCCTTCCTTCCTCCTCGTCTCTTTCTTCTCTGTATCTCTTTTATTTTCTCACACATGTTTATCTCTTTTTTCAAATGATTGATACAGGTTAGACATTCTCATTATTATCCCAAATTACCATTTTATTTCATTTGATACACAATGCTTGATTAATTTAAGTACCGGTAAAGCTTTTAACACTGCTACGTAAAATAAGAAAATTATAACAAATGCAATGTCGATAATATAGTTTCAGTATACACATGATTAAAAATACATTCTAAGCTTTGGTACTTGAATTGGAAGGTAAATGTTTCATCTTTATGTTGTCACCAACAAATATTTAAAATAAAATCCCTTAAAGGTAGGCGTTACTACTGCAGCTAGAAGGGATTAGACCACACAGCGAGCCATCGAGGTCACTGTGACAGGTGGCTATCTCATTAACTCAGCTCTCATTTAACATAAGAAAAAGAGGATCATGGGGGACCAACAGGCACCGATTTGGGAAGTTTTCTATATAGAGGGAGCAAGTAGCTTCAAGTAGGACAGTGTGCCTTTAACCCTATCAAAACAAGAGATATTAGATGATCATGATTAATATTTGAAACATATATGAAGTGGTTCTGTGTATACATCACAAGTTTTCCAGCAAAACAGTTTTAAAACAAGAGAAAATCTACAAATAAAAACGATTTACTTGAGCACAAGGCAAATATCATATTTTGCTTGTACTTCTAAACTATCTACGTATACCTTTCCTAGTACTGGGTTATGGGTCATTTACTATATTTTCACATTAGTCACAGCGACTTATGTTTCCTAAAGCTACAAAGATAACAATTAAAAAGATAATAGATGCTTAAAATGATTAGAAACAGAAATATAGGAACAGAAGTTAGAGAGAATAATTAAAAGAGCATATCAATTTCCCAATGAAAGACTAGAGTGAGACATCTTCAAAAATAAAATAATTCAGATTTAAAAAGAATACAATTTGACATACCTTTATGCTTTACAGAAAATCAATACAAATCCTTATAATATGACATTTTGATGTATTATTCTATTTCTTCTGCTTGAAAAACTAAAGATTTATCACTTTCCGTAACAAGGATAACAAGTACATATGATGTTGATAACATTTCAATAAAGATTAAATTTCTCTCCTTAAAACATAGGTCTTTGTTTCTCTGCATAAATACATTTCTATATCCGTCACCAAGTTAATCAACAAATAGAATACAGGAATACATTCAGATTTTATCCATATAAAAATAAAAATAAATTGTTTATAAATCACATGATATAATAATAGTAATATGTAGTTGTTCATATCTTATTTCAGTAACACGAAAGACATCTTATTTCATTGTTTTACAGTAAAAGATTGGAATGCAAAACTCTGGTTTTATATTTCTTGAATATTCACTTACATGTACAGCATGTAGTTTACATTAAAACAAATGTTTCATATCATTGTTTGGTAATCCAATCATCCATTCCAAAATAATGACATCTTTAATCTTAAAAATTTGGAGAAACAAATTACTCCATTTCATATGAGAAGTAAAATGAGACGATATACTATAGACAGAATTAAAAACAAAAACAAATGCTGGATTATTATTTGATGTCATATGTCTACCGTTTTAGAAGTATTGGATGGATGAGGAAGAGTCGTCGAGTCAGAAAATATGTATTAATTTCCTTGCTCTTGTCAGGCACGATACATCTGCAGAAACAATAGACAAAAATTAGTATTATTCAACAACAGGAAGTCATGCTAGTAATAGTAGTAGCAGTAGTAGTAGTAGCTATATTAGTAGTAGAAGCAGTAGCATCAGCAGCAGTAGTACATGTGGTAGTTTTATGAGTGGAATAAACTTCAACTTGAACGACTTCTAGTAGCAGTAGTAGTGGTAGTAGTAGCAGCAAGAATAATAATAAGAAGAATGTATAATACAGCTACAATAGGAATATACTCTACTGTGCTTTATACAAAATAATATATATTAGTCCCAAATATCATGTCTTTTCTAAAGACAAGATTTTTGTTGATGCAGACATACTTTGCAATAGGGTTAACAATGAAAATCAATACACCACAATTTTTTTATTGTATTATTTGAGCAGATAGAAATCTCTGTAATTTTTTTATGATATTAAGACATGTAATTAATGTTCTTAGTAGACTCCCTCCTTTATGCATATGCATTTTTTGGTGTTATTTTTCTTGTATATCGTCATTATTGTCCATCTCAGTTTTAAGTACATAACGTATCATATATATATAAATATGTAACCATATTTTATTGGTACATAATGCCTGTTCTAATTGATGTGGAAATGAATCAACTTGCACTTTAGAAAGTTTAAAGTAGAGAAACAATAATAAAATATCACTCACCTATCTCATTAGAGGCAGTAGACACTGGTGGATGAAGATGTATTGTTTCTAAAGAAGAAATGAAAAAAAGACAAACACAAATATAAGTTTACCATGAAAATGTTTCGTTGTTTGTTTGTTTTACCTGACTGCTAAGAAAGGATACATTATGCTTGTAAGTAAGCAACCAGGGGACTTACGGCCTTAAATCCTCTCAGAGGGACTTGGTCATGAGAATCAAAGCCTTACTAAAGGGCATTAGCGCATCGACCTGGTTTCTAATCCAGGACCTCACAGTTACAAAGCCACTGCTCTACCTCTGAGCCATCGCGCCTCCGAACATATCAAAATTTCTTGCGACTACTTTTTCAGCATATATAGACAACTAACTGAATACGATGCATGGTAAGTAATATATTCTGCAATAAAAGGGATTGGGAAACTTTGTCTTAGATTCTGAAACAAATCCTGGATTTAGCTCATGCTGCAATGATAATTATAAACTTTTAGGTCAGTCAGGAACCCCACGACTTTTACAAGCCGATCACTTGTCTGATTATCAAGATATTTATGATCAGAAATCGAAATCAATTTTGCATTTTCCTAACGGTTTTCATAATACTACAGTCTATTGGGGAAAATGAGTAGGGGGTATATGGTAAAACCGGTCACTCAAAGATTTTTAATTTTTTGAGGCACTTCTTGATCATTTTGAAGTGCAATTCTTTTAGGGCTTCAATATTACACCATATCAGAGACACTGATAACATGTACGGCCATGCATCTCAGATTTAACATTGTTAAACAATGCCTTTAAGAAAAAAAGAAGACTTACCACTGTCTGGACCATGTTGAAGCGCTGCTCTCTCATGCGTGCTACAGTGCCACACACATCGATGTAGTCATTGGGCTTGGATGTCTCAACCTGTTTGATCAGCTTGTGCAGGGCAATGAAGACACCTGTTCGGCCAATACCAGCACTGAAAGAGAAAAGAGAGTCATCATATCATTATTATTATTATTAAAATCATTGAATTGAATACTAAACAAGAGTACATTTGGAAAAGAGTCACATTGATGCCGAGAAAAGAGAAAGATGAATTGTTTACCCGAAGGTCTTCTTTTCCAATCCATGTTACTTTACAGAAATGGTAACATTTAAATGGTGACGTATAACAATTTATGAATCACTGTGTAATCAACAACAATAATCATTGACAAGATAAAAATTATTTTAAAAAAACTTAACCTCTTCCCCCCCCCCATATCACGCAATTAATGAATGATTCAGTGACGAAATGTTAACCACTTGCCGAATAGATTTGGATGGTCACTGTATTTAGCCTATAGGAATCAGTGAATTTAGTAGTGAATGGGTTTTACAATAAAAAAAGGTCAATTTACAATAAAAAAAGAAAAGTGAGTAGTAGAACCTGTCTAGAAAGGCCACCTGACTACAGTGGCTATTTTCTCTGTTTCCTTTGGGTGGCCTTTAATCTTTTAGACATAATGGTCCCGGTATTTAGAATGATTTAACTGATAAACTAACATTATGCACTACTATATCATCATTTAAGGTTCAATTGAAAAGACAGTTGGTCTCTTCTTACTACCCTTAACTCTTTATTTTACCTTTTATTTACCTCGCAATGTATCATGCATGTTTGTGTGTGCGTGTGTGTGTGTGTGGTGTGTGTGTGTTCATCGGTGTGTATCTATAATGTGAAGTATCTTATTATATATATTGTTATTGTTTTGGTAACATGTACAAACATGTAATCTTGTTATTTATTATTCATTTTGGGGGACTATTACTTATAAGTTTTTCAAACTTCCTTTTTAGTCTCCAATTTCTTAATGAATTCCAGAATTGTAAGATTATGATTGTTTCATGTTACTTTTGTACATATATTATTTTATGGTTTTATGCTTGAAATAAATTATGAATTGAATTAGGTATGTCTGACTGCAGTGACTTACCTGCAGTGCACGGTGATGGGTCCTAGATTAGCATCATGAGCAACGTCTATGGTCCGGATGAATTCAATCATAGGACGAGCGTTGCTGGGTACATCATGATCGACCCAGCCCTTGAAGGCATACTGGCGTGTCTCAAACTGTTGCATGCCCTGAATAACATATGAGAGAGAATTTTTGTCATTCATGTTGGTAAATTCAATTGTATCTTTCCATTATCATCATCATTATCATCATCATCACCAACATGCATAAATGGGAATACAGGTTGCTCTTACCATTAAGATCTTTAGATAATATTTTTAGTGAGAGCAACCAGTGGCATGAATGGCCTGCCATAGTTAAGTCCAACGTAAAGGTCGATCTTTGTGAAACACCCCCAGGTATAAAACTTACTTAACTACATGGTAGTATGGACAGGGAAAATTGAGGATCTCTTTAAAGGCCGGCTGTACTAGTTCAGCCAGAAGGGATTAGACCACACAACGAGGGCATTCATTAACTCAGCTCTCAATTAACATAAGAAAAAGAGGATCATGGGGGACCAACATGCACCAATTGGGGAAGTTTTTGATATAGAGGGAGCAACTAGCTACAAGTAGTACAGTGTGGCTTTAATACTAACCTTCTCTAGCAGGAATGACCTGACAGTCCATTGTTCCATCTCCTGTGTGTGTGTCATGGTGACTGTCACACTGCCGTAGTTCACTGGTGTATCGTCATCTGGCCAGTAGTGCTCACACTTGGTCTGTAAAGACACGGAATGAAGATAATTTTTTGTCATTATTACTTAATCTTTGTCATTATGATCTCATTGCTTTAATTATTACATAATAATAATAATAATAATAAAAATGTTACTTATAAAGCGCTTACCACCGAAGTCTCTAAGCGCTATGTTATTACCTATTTTGTTTCCTGTAATTTTGATGTTTGCTTTTTCTATAGTACAAAACCTGTAATTCGGCTTTCAAGCCAAGATTGAATAAACCATTACGACTACAATTAGGAACCACAGATACATACGGTACACCATGCCTGAAAACTTATGTGATGTGTGATATTTCAATACTTAGATGACCATAATCAAAATATTTCTTACCTTTCCTCCTTCTACCAGTCCGGTGATCATTGCGATGGTTGTGCTCTTATTCTCAAACACCATCTCCCAGAAATCATTGACAGAGTCGGGTACGGGGCCCTGGGATGCGATGTATTCCTTCATGGAGTGCAAGCCCTATGGTGAATGATTGAGAAAAATGCATAGAAAATATGTTCAACAGTTTCCATCTATATAGAAAGACTACCTGTATAGGAAGAGCACAGTCCTGTATAAAATGGTCACCTGTCTATAAAGACCACATTTTTGTTTTCCTTGTGTAGAGTTTCTAATTGAAACCTACCGGTATGTACTAACAGTTAAAAAAGGAACATGCATATACTGAAAACCTGCTTATAAAGAAAAAAATTCTTGTCTCCCTTGAGCAGTCTTTACATACAGGTTTCTCTTTATTTTAATACAACAATCTAATTGAAATTAGAATCAATAAGATATTGCAATGAAAAAAAAAGAGCATAATTCACTGTCAGAAAGCCAAAATGGAGAGATTAAAAGTGAGGAATAGAGAGTTGGACAGATATTAAAGGAAGATATTGACAAGATAAGTGTAAAAGAAGCATTATATACAAAGAAGGAGACAGAGAGATTGAGAGAGAACTAGAAAGGAAGAGATACATGAGAAACAGATAGTGAGACAGAGAGAGAGAGAGAGAGAGAGAGGGGGGGGGGGGTCAAGAGAGACAGAACATGTGAGAGAAAGAGAGAGTATTTACCTGGATGTAGTTCGCATTTATGTAGTCACTGGTCTGTCCTTCCTCCAGATCTTGCAGATGAACAGCGGTCTCATCAACTATAAACAAAATAAATTGACATGAACGTACAAATCTTACTGACTTCACAATCTAGAATGTACAAACTCTGTTTAACAGGAAAAGCAGATGAAACTTTAAATTGACATGAATGTACAATTCTTACTGACTTCACAATCTAGAATGTACACACTCTGTTTAACAGAAAAAACAGATGAAACTTAAAGGGGAAGTCCATCCTGATTGTAAATTAGTTTTAGAAAAAGGAGAGAAACAGGTCAGTGAAACTTTGAGCAAAATCCAATTAAAAATAAGATACTTATGAACTTTTGAAGTTGCCATTAAACAAACACAAATTGGCAACTCTCTGACGTATCTTGCAAGGTCCCATTTGCTCTGTACTAACACAAATCAGAAATGTCTATTTTCTCTAAAGAAAAATGTCAATAACACATGCCCCTTAAATATAATTATGGCAATTTTGTCTTTATACAATCCCTGTGTAAAAATAACTAAGCTAATAAAAGTTCCTGTGGGTTATTGGTTATGATAAGAGTATGATAAGAAAGGAGTGAGATACTTACATGGTAGGATGTTCCTGTATCTGTTCTTGGTTGCATTGACAGCAAGCCTTGAAGCATCAGTGCTCTTGTCTCTGCCCACATTCGATAGAGACTGAAATCAAGTTTTACAAAAATAATAAAGAAAGTCACAGTAAAATTCATGTAGAGTATAATAATCACCTAGTAGCCCTCCAACTACAATGTAAATACAGTTGTCTTAAAATTAGATTAGGTAGATATTGAAGGCGCTGTACTGCAGTGACCTATTATATGGTATTTTGTCTCCAGTTTTATGGTCTATTTTCAAGTTTTGTGATATGTTTTTGGTGTATGATATTTTTCATCTTGTATGTCAAATCTGTCTTGTACCTTTGGATACGTTTTCAGTTCTATTTCTGTCTTCTTTTTTTTTGTCTGTCAATTATAAATTCTTTTATGGAGTTTATCTTTTCATACATATTTATATGTCTTTTTATGTATCAATATACCATGTATATACCACAGATTCTCATTCTTAAATGGACAATAACTATGAACCTTATAAACTTTATGACATTTTTTGTTGATAAGATAAAATAATCTTGATAAGAAATACAGATTGCTCTTTTAAAGCATATATAAATCTGAAATAGGAATTTGGGGAAAGCTTACATTGTACTCTTCCACAAATCCAGTATTGTTGCCAGCACTCATGCGGTTGACATGGTCAGGGAACTTCCTCATCTGGACAGGGCTAAACAAGAGAAAGAGAGGCAGATAAATAGATGTCAATATATGATTACGATACAGACAGTTGGTAATAATAGATAATAATCCTTTCTTTTATAGCACATAACACATGCTGATATAACTTCCATATGCACTTTCAAAGAGCTTTGGAAATTATTAGCAAAGCTTTAGATTTGCCTCAGATTCTGAAAAAAAATCCTGGATTTAGGTCATGCTGCAATCATGATTTTAAACCTTTAGGTCAGTCAGGAATTCCATGAATTTTTCAAGCCGATTACCTGTTTGATAATCAAGATATTTATGATTGGAAATTGAAATTTTATTTTTTCATTTTCCTAACATTTTTTAATAACACTACAGTATGAGTATGGTAAAACCGGTCACTCAAAGATTTTTACTTTTTTGAGGCACTTCATAATCCTTTTGAAGCACAATTTTTTTAGTACTTCAATATTACACCATATCACAGACACTGATATTACGTAGGGTCATACATCTATGATTTAACATTGTAAAACGATGCCTTTAACGGTTGACATGAATGCGAAAGTATGCATATACAGGGACTGCAGGATAAGAAGTAGCGCTACTTTACTTGGTTAATGGAGGAGCAGATCGAGGCAGAGTGGCAGGGAGTGGGGCCTTTGGACGGTCATCCCTCATGCTGATATAGGCATTCTCTCTGACCGGTATTGGGCCCATCCGTATGAACGCATCCTCCGGTAGCGGAGCTTTGTGCATCGAGTTTTGGTTTTGGGCCGAGGGGTACGCCGCATTCACCAAGGGCAGATGCTGACCGTTACCTCTCTCATATAAGGCGCTGCTTCTTGGCTCACCACAGCTGTAATGAAACACATTGCTTGGGATAAATATCATTTTGGTTCTGGGCTGAGAGGGAAGTAGCCTCTGACCGTTACCTCTCTCATACAAGGCGCTGCTTCTTGGCTCACCACAGCTGTAATGAAACACATTGCTCAAAATGGATAAATATCATTTTTGGTTGTGAGCTGAGAGGAAAGTAGCCTCTGACCGTATCCTCTCTCATACTAGGCATTGGTTTTTGGTTCACCCAAGCTTTTATGAAACACATTGCTTGAAATAAACAATATTTTGGTTCTGTTAAAAAAAACTTAAGACCCATTTTCCCACAGAGCTAAGTATAAGGGACCATAAATTGTTATTATCAACAAATCAAACATGATCTGACAAAATCTAGTAAAGGACACAATACCCAATATAAAGGACCATTATCATTATTAATTGATACATATCTGTAAAGAACCCAATTACAATTGCACAACCACACCCACTCGCACACACACTCACACACAAGCACATGCTCACACGCACACTACCCCACACGCACTCACGCAAACTCACACACTCACCCACACACACAAGCACATAAGCGTGTGCCGCATGCTCACACGCACACTCACACAAGCACATGCTCACACGTCTACTCAACACACACCCACACGCACTCACACACAAGCGCATGCACTGACACCCACAAGCACTCGCACACAAGCGCAAACACGCACACGCCCACACACTTGTTGGTTTGAATATGTTTCTCACCATTGACGGCAGATGAGCAGCATGACGAACAGGAGAACGAGAGTGATGACGATGATGGAACATACAGCAGCAACGTACCAACCGGTGTCAATTCCTGGTCAAATATGAAAATAAATAAATATTTATATTTACGTCACATTTGAATGGCGCTTAAAGCCTTACTGCACTACTTATAGCTACTTGCGCCCTCTATATAGCAAACAATGCCAAATCGGTGACCATTGGTTCCCCATTGTCCCCTTTTTCTTATGTTAATTGAGAGCTGATTTGATGAGATAACCATCTGTCAGTGACCATACATGGAGGTCTAATCGCTCCTGGCTAAACTAGTGCAGATGGGATTTAATACTATGTTTTTAGAGCTGTATAAAGTGTAAATACTATCACCCTGGTCATTGGATTCAATTTAGAGTCCACACACAATAGAAGATACCCTGTGCTTCCTGGGGAGTGTTTCTGCCAGGCACCACTTTACAAGTGCACACATTCCAATCCAACCACATCAATGTTTGCATATTAGTGTGTACCCTTTTAGCACCTGGGTGAAAAGTGGCAAATGTAGATTAGAGTTTTGCAAAAAGATATGAGTACCACAACGGCTTTAAGTGCATCACATAGCCAAGTTGGGTATTTTTAAAGATACACTCATTTTGGTTTTATGACTACAAAAAAAAATACATAGGAAACAAAATGAGGATTAATTCTGTCAAGTATAAAATAAGCAATTGTAAAAGTGAAGAAAAACATTTCTAGAGTATGATGTTTCTTGTACCTGAGCTGTAGAGTGGTGACCAAGCACTGTCAGTGAACTTCCCGTTAGGCCCATAGGCGCGCAGAGCAAACCTGTTTAAACAACAAGAAACAATTGATGTATGAAAAGATATGTTCACATTCTTTAAGCTTAAGAAAGAAATATACATGAATACCCTGGTCATCCCATTCAGGCTGTGCCGCACACAATGTATGTGCATTTTCCACTCCCTGGGGACCATTCCAGCCCAGCGCCATATTACAGACACCCACAATGCTGAGCAGACTACATTAACGTTCCCATCCTACCAAGTACCCATTTAACACCTGGGTGGAGAGTGGCAAATGTAGATTAACATCTTGCCAAAGTACATTAGTGCCGGGCTGGGATTTGAATCCGTATTTTGATATCTACAGTCTGGTGACTTTAATTTCCACTAGACCACAACACCTTTAACCACAGAAGAATTTCAGTCCTGGGGAGTGTTTCACTTAAATATGGCAGGCCATTCATGCCACTGGTTGCTCTCGCCATTGGTCTCTCAATTATGATCTTTAGATAATATTTTTTCCTTCAATAACGAGTTATCAAAAAAGCTGAATTCTGTAGATGTGTAACCATGATTTGTACGTCCCTTGATAGACCATTCCCCAAAGTGGTGAGAGCAAACAGTGGCATGAATGGCTTGCCATATTTAAGTCCGACTTAAAGTTGATCTTTATCTTTGTGAAACACCCCCCTGTTACAGAAGAGGACCATTGCAAGATGTTTACCTGTAATCAGTGAGAGGGACGACGGGTCCGTTACAGTATCCGACTGAATCCTGCGTGCAGCTGTTGTTAGCACCTATGGTATAGAACGCCCTCGTGTTTCCGTTTGCGAAAGGAGCGTAAGTAAGGAGCGTGGTTTGGTATGGCTGGCCTGAGCCAACTTGCCAGTTGATGGCGGGGTCACTGGGCGTCGAAGGAATGGTGTCTAAGATAAGAACAATTTAAATGACCAGGTTGGGTCAAGATGACTATATGTATAACAATAATATAAAGGCCTGGGCCCCGTATTAGAGTTGATATCAATCGCAACTTATTTGCAACTATGTACATAAGAGATAGGAGACTCCAAACTTGCGATTGATTTAGATCAATCGTAACTCTTTGTAAGACATGGCCCTGCACTACCAAAATTACATACCGGTATCTATTTCAAATGCAATTAGAATATTTTGAACAAATTCCATCATTAATTCTTTGTGTGTATGACCTTCAGAAGACAAAAATTGTCTTGTTGATAGTGGATTCTAAAAAGTATCATTTTTTTGTGATATGAAATGTAAATTGTACTTGCAGATATGACACTACCAGTATGCAAAGATCATCACCTTAACCTCTTTGAAAGTATTATGAAGCAGCATTCAAAAAAGCCTCGTCAAAAAATTAATTCCCAAAATTATCATTTCTAACCAGTTAGGATGTTACCGGTAAATGTTTGTTAAATGACCTAAATTGCCAAAATGCACAAAATTTCCTGTTTTGTCACCATGTTCTATATACTTATTTATACTTGTATGTGTAATAAAGTACCAATGCATAGAACTTGACGCTCTAAAAATGGAGATAAAATAGAGGATTTTTAGCAACAAAGTAACGACTCTGTTGATATCACTGTTAAGGATGAAATGGCATAGTAATTAAAATGGGTGAAAAAATGGTGAGGAAAAGGTTAGAAAAACAAGAGAATAATAGCGAGGGGCTAGAACAATATAATTTTGATTTTAGCTCATTGTGAGCCCATCTGATTCTCATTAGACAAAGCAAGGGTGATAGTGAGCACTGAAGAAAAGAAAAGGGTTTGGGGCATCTAACAACATTCCCTCCTTTTGAGTAAGAAAATTGGGAAAAAATAGGGGTAAAATCGGGAAGAATCAGGAAAAAATCAGGGGAAAAAAAATCTGGAAATAAATAAATTGGGAAGCCGATTTAATTCAAGTAATTATCAGAAAAAGGGATGTTAGACTTACCTGCACTGCTCTGTGCTACCAGGAGGGCGTATCTAGTCACAGGACCGTAGACATCGCTGAATATGCTACTGTCAAAGGATACACTCATGGTTGTACCTGTACTAGAAACAAGACGTACCACCCTGTCGGCAGGAGGAGTTGGAGGCGCTGAAGGGGGAAAGATCGAGCAATAAAGAGAGGCCAAATGAATAATAATAATAATACTTTGTTCTTTTATAGCGCATTTCATGTCTGTTGACATTTCAATGCACTTTACAATATTCATACATATATATAAAGTATAACAAGATCATAAAAAGAAGATGAAACAGAAACATATATAGAAAACAATGAAGTGCTTACAAAGAGAGAATTTACCACATTACTTATCCTTTATTAAATACTATTGATGTGCTAATTTGAATGCGAGATTGAAGATGTACAGTAAAAGGGTGATTTGTATTACGGCTCAGTAGTAGACTCGTTAGAATCAACAACAGGGTTTAAAACCAGATAGTAGTCAGTGTCCATGTGAACTGCATCAGAATTCGCTGAAAATAGGTCCGAAGTATCGTACCCAAAAGGGGCCACACAATTCTTCTTCTTCTTCTTCTTCTTCATCTTCTTCTCTTTCTCCTTCTTCTTCATCTTAATATTTCTATTAGTATTTTCATTATTACCATCATTATCATCAATATATGAAACCTGTCTATAGCGACCACAAAAAAGTGGTCTTTGTGGACAAGTTCCTTTGGTACATGTTTCAATGAGAAACCATTTTCAAGGGAAACAAGAAATGTGGTCTTTGTAGACAGGTGGTCACTAAAGCAGATTTGACTGTATTATTATCATTCTTATTATTGTTGTTGTTGTTGTTACTATTTGCTAACTTACCAGAATGCGGTAGGTCGAGAGGACCAGCAATCACAGCATCGCTCTGATCAGCACTGTTAGCAGCTTTGATACTGAAGGTGTATGAGCATCCGGTGGGAAGGTTCTCAATCACGGCTGAAAACACTGTAACTCCATAGGTCTCGGTACGGGTAAAACCAGCCTAAAAATAATACAACAATTAAAAATACCAATCGATGATTGCACTATCCAAACTGCATGAGAGATAAAGGTCTTTCAAAATAGTTAGTGCCGCCCCAAACTGTAATCTTCATCTACTTTGGGTGGCTAATGGAACATACAGAGAATTGCTGCAATTTCTTGTCACATATACAATGTGTATGTAAATATATAGTCCAAAACAATGTGGTAGTTTCACATTTTAATCTCTTTTAACCTCTCAACAAGTTGCCAATTTACAGATATTACAGACGATTTTCCTTTTAAAAAATTAAAGGCATAAAAAACAATACAGTCATGGAACAAAAAAGGATGCAGTGTGTGCAGAATTTTTTGCCCATATTCTACGCATGTATCTGGCATATTTCATTGGGCACTGAATCAAAAGTTATTGACCCAAACCACAAAATGTGGAATGCTTGTCACTAAAGGGTAAATAAATAATAATAATAGTTCGTTCTTATGTAGCGCTTTTCAGGACTTAGGGCCCTCTCAATGCACTTTACAGATATATATTATTACCCCGGTCATCGGATTCAGGCTTACCCGCAAACAATGTATGCACATTCTCCACTCCCTGGGGAGCCTTATTGTACATTAATGTATGTATGTATGACCTTTGACCTCACCTCTCTCTTCTTCCTACTGGTGAGGTCTTCCCCGGTGATGTCCACAACGAAGCCTGTCAGAATACCATTAGGTGAGTCAGGAGGAGTCCAGGTAAGGAAGACAGAGTTGGGTGAGTCAATGGCAACTACTGGGTCCTTCACGACAGACGGTTCTACAAAAATATAACACAAAATGGTATATAGATATACAGTTTTTTGTTTTTATGGCACCAAATCCACTCGATGGCAACTACTGGGTCTCTCACTTCAGACAGTTCTACAAAAATATAACACAGAATGATATGAGGAGGCGCCTTAGCTCAGTTGGTAGAGCAGTGGTCTCGTAATCCAAGAAGATGCTCTAGTGCCCTTTGGTAAGACATTTAATCCTCATTACCAAGTCTCTCGGCGGAGAAGACCTAAAGCCGCCGGTCCTCTGGTTGATTACTAATAAGCATTTATGCTTTCTTAGCAGTCAGGTAACATAACCACCACTACAATATATACAGTTTCTGTTTTGTAGGGCACCAAAACCACTTGATATTGAATGCTCAATGATTAAAGGCACACCAGTGCAATAAAAAAAGAAATCGCTAAAGCAATTGCAGAAAAGTTCAACGTGAGAAAGATAAAACATAAACAAGAGAGGAAACATCACTTCCCAAAGCAAAGAGACACAGTTTTGTATATTTGTATTTATTTTAGTGAATCGGTCTTTACTTTACTATTGGCTGTCTATTGACTTTCTTGAGGGAGACAAAATACATGGCCACTATAGACAGGTGGCTTTTATGGAGAGGTGGCCAAGGAGGCAGGTTTTATTTTATGTCTTTTAGTTATCACTTACTTCCTTGGAATGTTGTCTGTTCAATCTCGATGGCATCACTATCCAGGCCATTAAACCGTGCAGCAACTGTGATGATGTACTTGGTATACGGGTTCAGGTTCTCTACTGTATAGCTGGTTTCACTCAATGGTACAGTGGCCTGAAAGTAGAACCAAAGTGTTTTAGAAGTAGTCATACAGAAGCCTAAGCAAAGGCCGCTGTGCTGTGTATGGCCAAAATGGACCCTTCTCGATATGTTTTGTACACAAGGCATAATCATCAACATTTGAACATTTTAATTATAATAAATAATTAATAATAATTAATCATATATTTCCAAAACCATTCCAAAAACTTCAGGGACTAATTCATTAGAAAATGCCTTATTGGTGTGCTGAGTTTCATTTGCTTTTAAATTATTTCATTATTTCATGGCTGAGATCCTGAACGGGGGTGATGTTTCACCAACGGAAACCAAATCTTAGGATTATTATATGAAATATATTTTTTTTAAATATAATTAAAACTTGAATCTTTAAAGCCTGTCTAAACTAGTTTAGCCAGGAGGGATTAGATCTCCCTGCAAGATCACTGACAGGTGGTTATCTCATCAAATTGCTCTCAATTAACATAAGGGGATCATGGGGGACCAACGGGCCAACAGACATCGCATGGTATATTGAGGGCGCAAGTAGCTGTAAGGAGTGTAGTGGGGCTTTAAATTATGAACTTACATCATCTACATCTGCTCCAAACTCATCTTTGACGATGATATGATACATATTGACGACATTGAGCGGTGCGCCCCAGGAGACTGTGATGGAATCACTCGTTACTTCGTCTTGCATCAAGTTCTGTGGCGGCTCAGATTCTACAGACAAAAATAATGAGAAGAATGAGTGGTGTGGGTTTCACTGCAAAAGTGATTAAATTTCTTCTTTATATTGAAAATTTCCTAATTCATTGACTTTAAATGTATTAATTACTTTCAAACGAAGAACAGCCATTGGCTGAAGTATGCTACCGTGCTAAAATAAATAAACAAACTGGTTTCTATTTCAATGATATCTCATGAATTTCTATTGTCACTTTTGATTTCCTATTTGTATAGACTTTTTTCCCATCATTGTATTTTACTTGGATCGGTTTTGTTTCACTCTGTTTGTAATTTTTATACGTTTCTTTTTTCAAACATGTAAATTCAGTAACAATTCAGCCGTAAAGGTTACATAAATCTTGAATCCTGAACAAAAGCTCACCAGAATACCTCACTTTTTAAGGGCAAAACTGAGACAATTAGTTGAACCAATTGCTAATGGAAACATGTTTGTCCTTGCATCAAGCCTAATGTAGGTAGAGAAATTAGGAGGCAACAGGTTCAAATCATTTTAGACAGCCTTTACAAATTAAACTACCGGTACTTTCTTCATACAAAGTTTCTTTACATGACTTTTGTGTAAATTTCAATTTTTTTTTAAAGTACAAGGTTTCTTTATATGACTTTCGTGTAAAATTGTGTAAAGTCTATTAACCCCTGGCTTACTGGAACAGGGTGGGCCCTATACAAAGTCTATGGGGATCTTAAAGAATCTCATAGTGAAAGGGTTAAGGGAGACTCACTAGTAGTGACAGCCATTATGAGTGCCGCTGCACTGGTCTTGATCATATTGGTTTGTTGTCCCTCGACTACGGTCCTAATACTGATGTCATACACTGTAGCAACGGTCAAATTGGTCAACAGAAGTGACAGCTCTTCCGTGTCTGTGGTCAAGATGGTTGCTGAATCCTTGCTAAATGACACCTGAGATCAAAACAAAACAAAATGTAAAGAATTTGGAGTCCGTTCCAAAAAGAAATGAAACAAATTGAATGAAAGTGATAGAATGTAAAATACAAGTAAGAAGAAGGGAAACAAAAAAAAAAGGAAAAAGAGAGAGAAAGAAAGAACACAAGAAAGAGTTAAGAGAAAAATCTGAAGAAGAAGAAGAAGAAGAAAAGGAAATCATTTGTAAAAAGAGAAAAAATGGTTTACCTGGAAGGTAGTGAAGTCAGAATTGTCTAGGGTCCATTCCACTCTGAGTTCTGTAGTAGTGACGTATGGTGTGCTCAAGCGTTGCGGCTGCTTCGGCTCTGTGACATACAAGGACATTCAAATTCAAACTGTTTAACATCGTATGAACAGAGGGTCCATGCCTGTGCACCTAACATTTCACTTGAAAATGACAAGAACTTTCTATCATATTCCCCTTAGTCTGGATGTCATCTTCTTCCTTAGATTATTGAGAGTAAAATGCGCCAACATTTTTGTCCAAATACGAGCAAGAACAATGTCATTTTTTCAGGAATAGGCGACGGTTTCATTTTGACATTACATAAAAAAAGGACCCGTGTCTGCACACTCATTAAAGGGATCGTTTAACAATGTTAAATCTGAGATACACGGCCCTACGTGTTATCAGTGTCTGTGATATGGTGTAATATTGAAGCCCTAAAAAAATTGCGCTTCAAAATGACCAAGAAGTGCCTTAAAAAAGTAAAAATCTTTGAGTGACCGGTTTTACCATACTCGTTTTCCCCAATAGACTGTAGTGTTATGAAAACCATCAGGCGAACGGTTTTCAAAATTTGTAATTCGAATCATAAATATCTTGATATTCAGACAGGCGATCGGCTTGTAAAAGTCATGGGGTTCCTGACTGACCTAAAGGTTTATAATTATCATTGCATCATGAGCTAAATCCAGAATTTTGTTTCAGAATCTGAGACAAAGTTACCAGATCCCTTTAACGTTACCTGCAGTTTACAATTTTTGACAAGAAAGATAGCATTTTCGAAGCTCGTGGATAAAAAGTGCTGAAGTTGGACATTTCTCACTATTTTGACTAATTTGGGGAATGAATACAGATCACTATAAGGCGATTGACCCCAAAATCTTGAAATCTACGGTCAGCTCTTTTTTCTTTTTTTTTAAACCGATTTTTAGAAAAAAAAATGTTTAATGAATAAAAATATAACAAATTAATGCATTAAAAACTGAGAAATATCAGCCGTAAGGGGGAGGGGGAAAAAAAAGAAAAAAAGAAAAAATATTTCTGATTTCCTAAGGGCAATACAAAATATTCTTTTAAGGCCTAGTAGAGGCATATATTATGGAGGGGGGAACCTACCAACACAGGCAGTCTTTCTTCAGAGACTAACAAACTGCGGTGGCTTGACCAAAACCAGACAGGACATTTTACTCAAACGTTAATATATAAATAGGACATTCTGAACCTGGGCCCCTGTCTTACAAAGAGTTACTATTGATCCAAATCAATCGAAAATCCTCCAATCAATCGCAAGTTTGCAGTCTCCTATCTCTTATGTACATAGTTGCAATTGATATGAACTCTTTGTAAGATGGGGCCCTGATTTTTTGTGACACACACACCCCATTCACCTGAAGGAGGCAGAGTCAACAGAAGAAAAAGAATAAGAAAAGGGTTAATTAACTCACCTAGGAGGAAGAAAGCTGATTGTACAGGTTCACTGTATATAACCTGGCCATTGACATCATTAATAACAGACCTCATCACAGCTTGATACTCCCGGCCAGACACAAGGCCATCATGTATTTCCCATTTGTCTCGTGTGCCGTTAATACCTGCAATTAAACAGAAACAACAATAATAATAATAATGGATATTTGTATAGGGAATGTATCCACCATGCAAGGTGCTTATGGTGTTGTCATATTACTGTAGCGACTCATATACAATAACAGTGCAAATGAATAAGTCGCTACATTACACAGGCTCTGTTGGATACAGCCCACTGTACCCTCTAGAAAAGGCAATATAAATTCAATCGTTATTATTCCGATTGTTGTTATTATCATTATCTTCATTATTATTCTTCCTTTAATTTTTCTTCTTATTATCATTATCATTATCATTATCATCATTATTATCATCATTATCATTATCACTTACGTATTGGGAACGTAGGTTCGTTAGGTACCAAGTCTATCTCGTAGTAAGCTATCGGGAAGTTGACTTCAGCCGGTAGATTCCATGACAATGAAACGTCCTCAACACCAACATCACCAACAACCAGGTTCTGTGGACTCAGTGGTTCTGTGCAAAACATAACGTTATGAATCTTATAAATATTCACGAATATGTTAATGTGTGCGCACACACAGTCAGATTTTATGGTGAATAATGGGAGCGAAATAAATTGAAAGAAGTAGAGTAACGTTTGCAGACTTCTTGGTTAATTTTAGCCTGATTCCATGAATGGAAAAGTAGCATTTTGATATGGGTTGTGCCGGGCATCCAAGCGTTGTACGAATACCATACCCATCGTCATTCAAAACTGACAGTCCGTTTTCAATGACTTTAATAATAATAATAATAATAATAATATGTCTTGTTTACCCAGGGTAGCCTCATCAGTATTCATACTGTTCTCCCTGAGGGCCCTGTAATCATATTATTATTATTATTCCAGGTTTTGTCAGGACTGTGGGAACTATGGCTTTTATTTTGAATGTTTTCAATAATAAACCATACACCATCAGTGGCTAAATCATAGGAGGAACTGTTTTTACTCGCACAACTTGTATATACGCACTATGCACTAATCAATCATGACCACTATGAGAGACACCACACCACAATATCCTCGTTTAGTTGCTGAAAAGGCTTTTGACGAGTACCAGCATAGACGTAGACCATATCAACCCCTTCACAAAGGTGTAAACAAATTTAATAGAGGAGGAAGAACTTACGTGTGTATGTAACCACTGTCTGCGACTGACCGACCTGTTCAAAGCTGCTAGGATCCCCACTCACAGGGGATATGGTGAAGACGTACTCTTTACCAGGAGCCAAGCTTCTAGCAGAAATCTGAGATTGAGAGACCTGATTAGATGACAGTACTTGTGCAGAATCCTCGTTGTTTGGAAAAAGCGCTCCTTCCAGCGGTGCGTATGTTATTCTGTACTGGATGTCGGCTGATATGACATCGCTCCAATCTAGCGACAGGGAGTAGGGTGTGCGCTGGGTTATGACAACGTCCGTCACTGGTAGTGGAGCTGCATTAGGATGAAATCATCAAAATGAAATCATTATAGAATCACTCTTTTATATACCGTAATGCAATCGTTAAACTATGACATTTAACTAATCACAATAAATAAACCCTATAACTCATGAATCATTATAGAATCACTCCTTTTATATAACGCAATCGTTAAACAATGACATTAGATAATCACAATAAATAATCCCTATAACTACAATCACAAGATATACATTGATAAAATCGCAATAAAGTCATGAGAGTCCTTCTATAAGTTTGATTACAACATGTATATCATGTTTTGAATTGTATATTTGTAAAGCGCTTAGAGACATTTCGTCCTTGTTTTCACGAAGTGACGGTAGTGAGGAAAATCGTAACGCAAAGTGAATGCAATTTTTTTTCACTACCGTCACTTCGTGAAAACAGCGACGATTTGTATTAAGCGCTATATAAAATTAAATATTATTTTATTATTTATTAAATGAATTCAGTACATGGCAGAAACAATAAGAAACAGTTATTATATAATATAATTGTATTAAAACCTGTGTAGAAAGACCCCCTGACGGGAACACAAAATTCAGTCTTTGTGGGTCTTTATAGGCAGGTTTCTTTTATAACATATTTCTATGAGGATCATCAATTCAAGCCTCAAGGGAAACAAAAAATGTGGTATTTCTGTACAGGAGGCCGCTAAAACACACCTGTAATAAAGGGGACCTGTCTATAGTGACAGTGCATTTTGTCTTCCTTGATAAAGAAAAGTGTGTCTTAGAATGGGTATACAAAGGCCAGTTTTCCTGTTTCCCTTGGGTGGCCTTTACAGACAGGTTTGACTAAATTATGATCGATCTTACGGGTTCTAAATGATATTCTCCCAAAGCCGTCATCGGTCTGCAAGCCGTTCAGCATCGTCTGCACGTACACGTTGTACAGCTGTCCAGGCTCAAGGCCGAAGATGAGCAGATACCCTTGCGACGCTCCGTTCAAGGAGCTTAGCGAGATGATGCGCGGAGACTCCTGAGCGTTAGGATTAGTAGGGTCATAAGGATCATAGGTGACTTGGAATTGGTTGAAGTCGCCGGACGTTGGTACATTCCAGAGGACAGTGAACTGGGTACTGATGTAACCAGCAGCAATGTCCATCCCGATGGTGGTTCCTACATGTAGACAAGAACAAGACATCACTATTAACTTTTCTTTGCCAAGCATGCAGATCTTCACAAAATAATACTGTGCGTCTATGGACATGAGTCGGTCATAGTTAACACTCCTGACGCTCCACTGCTATTATCCCTCCTTTAGCTTGGCTGCTCTTACGGCGCTCTAAAGGAAACAACTCCTACTGGAAACCCATTTACTTCAGCTGGGTAGAAAGTGGCCATTATAGATTGAATATAAAGACCAGTTCTGGTCATGCCATTGCATTGAAAAATAAACGTTGTGGAATCGATCAGAACAGGATGATCATCTAACATATAAGTATTGGTGTGTACTGCAAGGTTCTTGAATCATCAAAATGATAAGAAATTTGGTCCAGTCTTGGTAAAGTTACAAGCACTGTATATAGAAAGATGTATATGGGACTACGTGACACTTTCGCGATATCTATCCAGTCCAGATAGATATAATAATTTACCAAATATATCAATTAGTAGGTGGTTTCTTGGCAAAATTTGTATCATCACGTATTAGCCAAACATTTTCTTTCACATGATTGGTAATAAGAGCTTCCATTTCATTTTTTGAGAGGGGGGCGTTTCCAAAACTGGTCTTAGCCTTTAATGCCAAAGGACATTCGTGCTGTGACAGGGATTTGAACCCTGTACCTTTTGCTCCATAGTATTGGGATTTATCTGTTAGACCAGAGCTGCCAACCTTGTGCGACCAAAAAAAGGAATCATGATGGCAAAAAAAAGGAATTCATAAAAACAAAACTTACAACCACACGCGACACACTTCCAATGCAGAAATGTTCATTCATCATGCTGTTTTTTCCATACAAGCAGGTAATTTTTTTGGTGGTTATTTTGGTATTATTGGCATTTCATTTTTTTTGAGAACATTTTTCTCTTCAAGTATGTTTTAAAATTTGTTTTCTATTGAATTTGTGGGCAGTTATTTGACGTGCAGTATGTAAAAAAAAAATAAAAAAAAAAATAAATAAATAAAAATTAAAAAAAAAAAATAATTAAAAAACATATTTTATGAACAAAAAACGTAATACCGTAATTTGGAGGAAAAAACGGAGTAATTCCGGCAAAAACGGAATAGTTGGCAGCTCTGTTAGACCATGACACCTCCAATTAAACAAAGAATTGCTTCAAGCAGCACAAAAACTTTGCAAAATTACCCATTTATTGGTCTTGATTAGCTACATGAAAACCTTTTAACCTTTGTTAATTTAGAGTAAACTCATTTCCTGTGGTTTAAAGTGTGTCCCGTAACAAATGCTCTGAGGCACAGGGATATTACTTGCATTGAAAGACCATTGATGCCAGCTCATAAGAAATGATTAAACTTTATGTGTCCTGACAATAGTTCTTTCCCCTCAAATATGCTCTTTAATCCTTGACTGTGTGATATATTTTACTGTTTAGGGGGTGATTTCTAACAATATCAGACAATTATTTTTGTTTTAGTCCTCTATCAGCTGTATCCTGGGTAAACAGAATAATTATTATTAATATTATAATAATATTAATGATAGTTTGTTCTTTTATAGCGCATTTCAGGACCGTAGGCCCTCTCAAAGCGCTTTACAATGTACAATGTACGTTTACATGATAATAATTATAACTTCTAAAGGTTTAGGAGGAAGGAGAAGAATCGTGATAACTCTACTCACCGCTCCCTCTCGTTACTGGTTCGCTGACAAGGTCCGCTACAAGAGCATACACATTAAATGTATATGTAGTGCCCGGGAGGAGATTTGTGACCGTGAGAGTCTGGGTGATTTGTCCATTATACAATATGGTATGGGGAGATGCAGGGCTACCATCGGAGGATGGGGAGTACGTAACTCTAAAGCTGTCCACACCACCTGTAAGAGGCCGCTCCCAGCCGATGCTGATGGAATTCGTAGTAATCGTATTGAAAAGCAGATTTCTTGGCATGTCGGGCTCTGTATTAGGAAGAAATATTTATGAAGTACAATTTCAATTCCAATCATTTCAATTTCAAATTCATTGTCAATGAAAAATTTGCTTTGCTTACATTTCAGATACATCTAAAGGTATAACTTACAATCTCTATTGAAGATAACTACAATGTATTAAGAGCTCTGTGAAATGACTGACCAATTAGAAGCTACTTCCGCTGGTTGGTGATTTAATTACCCTTTTTATATTCAATTTTTACTCCATCTTATTATGTTATCTTCCCCCTTTTATCATGTGCAATATTCTATGTATAGAATTTTTAAATTATGTACTGGGAGTAGCATGTGTGGGGGCACATGCCTCCGGGCAACAGTGATGAACTTCACTTTTGTGCACCCTGACCCACTTGCTGCTCCCTTATCTCTTTGCATGTGTTTGTTAATTCTTATTATGTACTTGTCTCTTGCCATGCTGTATTGTATTTGTGCCTTTTATATGAATGGTCGAATAAATAATAATAATAAAATAATAATACGGCATAATTATGACCGTTTTCCAATTTCTATTCATTGACAGTGAGAAAATCTCTTAACACGATGATAGAATAATGTTTGTGATACACCAAGCAACAATTATTCAATTCTTGCATGAAATAAATGGGGGAAAAAGGTCATATGGGGCACATTGCAGGAAGTCAGCCTATCAAACGTAGTTAGGCAAGAAGCTCATCTTACTTGTATATTGTTCTCTCTCTCTCCTTTGATTTCCCTGAGGTGTCACAAAGAAGGTGTAGCTAGTGCCTGGTATCAGATTGGTGAAGGTGTTCTCAGCTTCCTCGGCTGAGTTGACTGTCACAGTTTGTTGTGCTTGGGTCCCACCTCCTATAGTGTACCTATAATAATCATCATAATTAATAATAATTATGATCATAATGACGATGATAAAGATAATAAAAATAATACAGTGAAACCTGTATTAAAAACAGCTCAAGGGAAATAGTGCGGTATGGTATGTAATCCCATAGGATTTTTGTGCCAAAGTTAATTTTTTTGCTGTTTTGGCTTCAAGAGGGTCCCAATTAGCCAAAAATGATGGGGTCCAAATTCAAGGTTTCCTTAAAATATTATTTACATAATACTATTTTGTCGTCAAAAGGGACACTTTTTTGGTGGGGGCGTCCCCCTGGCCACACCCACCACTTAGAACATGCCAGACGGTCAATTTGTTATGTGGAGCTATGCGATCTTTACATCTGTGCATATTAAAATTGGTTTCCTGTCCAGCTAGGTTGACCCCCACTGGCTACCGGTCTAGGACCCCCCAGGAAATGAAGGAGGGGTCTGAAAATTTGGACCCCATCATTTTCGGCTAATTGGGACCCTTTTGAAGCCAAAACAGCAACAAAAAAAAATCAACTTTGGCACAAAAATCCTACGGGAGCTGTCTCAGTGACATACCGTACCACACTAAAACATAAAATGTGGTCTTTATAGACATGATTTATATACAGGTGGTTGCTGAAACAGGTTTGACTGTAATAACAATAATAACAAATAATAATTGGTAACAACAATAACAAACAAAAATAACATTAGTAATAATAGTGATAGTAGTATTAATAACAACAACTACCACTACTACTACTACTAATAATAATATTACTACTACTACTGTCCCCTCGCTGCCTAATCACAAGCATACACATGCTTTCTTAGCAGTCAGGCGAAACAAACAAACAAACATCCACATTTAGTGCATTAAGAGTAAACACTCATGAAAACTGTACTAACCTCGTTATGCTATTAATTGCAACCCAAGTGATTCTGACTGAGTTTGTGTCAACGTCTTCCAGGGCAATGTTGATATCTCCTGGATCACCGATCACTGAAAATGAAACAAAACAAACAATAGTAAGACATGTTAACCAGTTAACCAGTACCACCTTAAAATTTTGATAGAAAGTGTCCTTTACTAGTTGGTGCTTTTCTCCAGAATATGGACCAAGAAACGAATATAATGAAATGTCACTTACTAATTCTACCTTGTAAATATGTTGATGTTGGTACCCGTTGCTATCAATTACTCAAAGACACTCATATTGCATCTTAAATTTTTGCTATTGTAATCTAAATCAGTTGAAAATCATATTCACTATTGACGATTAGTGTATTTATTCATATTTACTACTTATCAATTCAATACTTTCTTTTTAGGCCGCTAGCATTCTCTATTTTTCTCTTAATCCCTGACATTTTCCTGAACGAAAAAAGACAATAATTTTCCTGGTTTTTCTGGATAGCTGAATTCCTGATTGATGATGAACATATCGATATTATAAAATCCTTATTATTAATTATTCAGCAACAACAACAAAACAAAACAAACAATGAATTCAAAGCTAAAGTAAACTTTGAGGTGACCCATATGGATGTCAGGATAAGATTACTTCAATAACCTTAACCCAAAGGTCTTTATTTCTAATGTGCCTCTTAATACATAAATGAAATACAGGTAGCATGAAATACAGGTTGATTTTGATATGACAAATAATGAACTGTAACTACATGTATAGCACAGGGGAATAAGAAAAACAAATAACGTTGCTTCATGGACTTGCATATCGAGGGGTCAGTGACACAAAGACATAACTCCATTTTGGACAATTTGAGACAAGTGGTTTAAAGATAGAGGTTCACTTGGGCCTTAAGGAGTTAAGTCTATGTTTCACTAACCATTGACTTCAATGGGGTGTTGGGTGGAGTTAAGTCTTTGTGTTTCCTGCAAGCCCACATTTTTCTGAACATTGTGATATAAAATACTCATTTTTGCAAAATATGGAGTTACGCCTTCGTGTCACTGAACCCTTGATGTATAGCATAGGGGAATAAGAAAAACAAATAATGTTGCTTTATGGACTTGCATATGTCTCTAGAAAAAAAGAAAGAGAATACGTGTACGCAAAAAAAAAAAAGCTTACGTGTCTGTTGTGTGATGGTGGTTGGTTCACTGTAAGTTGATTCTTCACTGCTTGAGACTGTTACAAGATAGTAGGTCAGGCTGTTGAGTCCAGGGAGATTTATAGATGGTGTGGTGCCAGAGGTATACGGAGAGCTCTGAAACAAACAATAAAGCATGGAGAAGTTCAGTGTCTTGTCTGTGATGAATGGATTATTAATAAGGGTTATACTCATGGAACAAGTACTGCCTCAGATGAAATGGGAACTCATGATAAACAATAAGTCGGTAGTAGTCATAACTAATAACGCTGTTGGTAATTATATGTGTTAGTATCATTATCCTTTTCAGTTTTAATGAAAATTATTATAATAATTTATATTTGTATTATTATTATTCATATTATTACCATTATGATATTTATTATCATTATTATTATTAAAATTATTATCATCATCATTATTAGAATTCTATTAAGCTGTTGTTATTCTCATTTTCATTATCATTAATATTATTGTTTGACTGTACTAGTAGTAGCAGCACCAGCAGCAGGAGGAGGAGTAGAATTAGTGTTAGTGTTAGTAGAAGTAGTATTTTAATTCCATCTGTTTTAGATTCCATGTATTACTCCTACTAACATTACTTCTGCTATTACTATTAATCATGAGTATTTCAAGGATTTCCTATAATTCTCACCTGAGTACCACGCGGGTAATGACACACTCTATATCCATCATAGTTGCCTGTAAAGGGTGCACTCCATGTGGCATCTAATGCGTTCTTACTGGGAGTAGCACTCAGACTGTTGATGGCTTCAGGCACTGTAGGGAAGAAAATACTTGCACGTTAGAGATACTTATACAACCCTTTATAATAATATATAACAATAGTCACATTTGTATAGCATGTCTCAGATACACCTTTGCGTATAATTTAGCTCGCGTATTGCTGCGTATTTATGGCAAGCCCGTTTTAACATTTATTCCTATTTCTTGATATCAAGAAATGATTTTCTGTGGTAAAGCAATAGTGATTCTTGATACGCAGCAATCCGCAGGCCAGATACGCAAAGGTGTGATTGAGGCATCAATACTACGTTTCTTATTTAAGCGCTTTACATTGTAATTATTATTACCCTGGTTATTGGATTACATTGCTAATCCGCACATGATTGTGCACATGATCTGCTCCCTGAGGAGTAATTGCCCAGGCGCCATTTTACAAGAGCACACATGCCCTTCCAACCACCTCAACTTTTGCGTCCTACCGGCTACCCATGTAACACCTGGGTGGAGAGTGGCAAGTGTAGATTAATGTCTTGCCAAATGGACAAATGCCGCAGTGGAACTCGAACAGCGAACCAAGTAAATTTACTCCACAATCCAGTGACATATCTGCTAGACCACAAAATCCACTACATATTCCCATTCATCCATCGATTGTTCTGATAATTCAGTACCAGAGGAATATTAGCAGTTTGGAAAAGATTTTTCATTTACCTGTAGTTTTTTATTTAGTATAGTATACCATACAAAAACGGAGTATAGTGGGGATCAAATCTGGCACCAAGCTAATATGTACTCTGCAATAATAATAATGATGCTGGCTTCTTATATAGTGCACATGTCTGTCACGTTGCGATGCTCCTGGCGCTGCCCCGATTATTACCCTGGCTTTAGCAAGGCAGCCACTACGGCGCTCTAACATTTCAAAGAATTAATTCCTGCCAGATACCCATTTACATTACCAGGGTTGGGTGGCAAATGTAGATCAATGTCTTGCCCAAGGACATTAGTGCCGAGGCGGGACTCGAATTGCGGTCTTTAAGATCGACAGTCCGTCAACGTATCCACTCAACCAAAGAGGGTTAAACTTTATAGATGAGAGGGAAGTGAAATCACTCCATTTTTTTCGTAAATAATGCCACTAACATAAAGAGAATTCTTAAACACACAGCACATGTTGTATCACTTGTGCTTCACATGATTAATGGAGTGACTTACGCGTAAGCTGGACATGTGTTTCCTGGGCCGGAGTTTGTCCCTGCTGTTGGACCATGATAGTATAGGCAGTACCAGGAACTAGACCACTTAGATCCAGGACCCTTGGCTCTCCTCTTGCTACCAGCATTGGCGTCTGCGTTGACCCAACAGGGCTGTAGGTGACAAGGTAATTTGAGAAGGAGCCTGTACCTTCCTGCCAAGATACCTTCATGGAGTCTGTTTCCAGCTCATCTAAAGTGATGTCCAGCGGTGCAGCAGCAACTGTGGGAGTTACATGAAGAAAGTCATTGACAATCCCCTTGAAATACATATATATCTTCTGTTGAGACCCTCTGGAGATTCCAAACAACAAGCTTTGATGTAATAGGCTCCTTCATATCATCATTTCCAATTATACTTAGTTCTTAAAGCCCCACTGTCCTACTTGTAGCTACTTGCTCCCTCGATATAGAAAACTTCCCCAATGTTAGTTGAGAGCTGAGTTAATGAGATAGCCACCTGTCAGTGACCTCGCTGTGTGGTCTAATCCCTTCTGGCCCTGTAGTATTGACGGTCTTTAATTTATAAGTAACTACAAATAAACAAAGCAGCATGGTCTGCTATATTTTATGTGCATGTACTTATGTTTATTCAAAAATACAGAAAAAAGGTTTCAGAAAAGAGAGAAATCTAGGGTTCATATCATATAGCCTGAATCAAGAAAATAACATAAGACTAATTTCTCTAATATAGGAGTGGTAGGCATCTATGCAGTGACACACACGTCGCGATAGGATTTGTCTGTTACCTGTGCTGGTTTGAACTCTGAATGCTTCACTGATATCCAGCCCATTGTACCACTCAATGTCGATTTCATACATGGTGGCTGCTTCAAGTTTCTTGATCCAAATTTCTGGGCAAGCTGACTGAGCGACTGGGATAGCCGGCTGTACGACAGGACTGGAGACGCCACCTAAACGAACTCGTACATTGTACCCATCGTATCTCATGGGATCTTCGAAAGGTGGAGTTATGGTCAGATGAATCATTGATGATGCTTGGTCAGTCACCGTAGCAGAAAGCCCGTTCATTTCATGTACTGCAATAAACATTCACAATAATAACAAGAGTTATAATAAATTTAAAAAATAATGAATAATAATAATACAAATAATGGAAAATAATTTGATGTTGTTCACTATGCTACATATTTACATGTCCATCCAAAAAAAAAATTCTTAAAACTTGATGAAAGCAACAACTATTAATCACAATCTAATGTATATTTTTGCAAAAACAATCAGATGCACGGATTTCAGTAGCTTATATCAAGGAATCTAACTTGTTGATAACAACATTTATGAATCACTGCACTGGGTCCCATCTTCTCTTGCGATTGATTTAAAACTGATCGCAACCTGATATCTAACGTAGCTCTGTATTCCAATCAATCAATACAAAGGATGGTACTTACACGTAGATGCTGTTTCCATGTCATCCCCAACAGGTGCTCCAGCGTTTATGGCCTCCACCTTCACTGTGTACTCTGTCCCTGGTGAAAGTCCAGGGATGACCACCCTCCTATCACTGGACCCATCAACCACGATGGGAGTTGTTCCATCGTAAGAGACCTGGTACTCATCAACAGACCCCGATGCTGATGCACCCCATAAGATCTCCAGAGATGTGGTGGTTCTCTCCCCGATCACAACAATCAGGTTATTAACAGCTGCACGAAAAAGCATCAATCAGTGCGAGAACATATTAAAAAAAAATAACAATAATAACATTAAACTTGGATAGTTTCATTGTGCATATATCCACCATGCAAGGTGCTCAGGGTGCTCTAATATTACCCCTGATAATCTGCTGGCTACCAATCTCAGTGCTCACAGCAATAAAGGCATTCCTTCCCAACAGCACCTGTTTAAAACCTGGATGGAGAGTGCCAAATTTGGATATCTTATCAAAGGACATTAGTCCTGCACAAAGTGCTTAAGGTGCTCTACACGCAAAAAACTGAGGTGCTAAATGTTGGGTGCTGAGTGAGATTCTGCACTTGAAGTGCCAAAATCAGCACTTGACGGGTTAACTTTAACAAGGAAACCGAAACGTGCTGAATATTTGAGTGCTGAAAACGAGTGCTATAATATGCAGCACTTAACATGAGTGCTGACTGCATAACCTGATCTGATTGGTCGGTTAGTATAATAGCTGTTACCTTGTGAATATTTGTTTTTGAATCAAATTCAGCTAAGAGATTCTTACATTCTTCATTCTCCAGGTCAATACCCAAGGCCTCAAAAGTCTGAATAACTTTGCTCCTTAAACTGTCAACAACATCAGTATTCAAAGCTGTTGCAGCAGATAACACTCTGTTTGTCATAGCATGGGTCATGTTGGTGTTTGATAAAAGAGAACCAATGAAAAATGCAGCTGGTCTCACTATGAACATGACAGACAATGAAAGCGGACAAAATATACAGTTCCTCAGGTAGACAAAGGAACATCCCTTGACTGCTATTATGTAAAATGTGTAGAACAGGTGAATATGCATGTGACACCTGTTCTACACATTTTTACATAATAGCAGTGAAGGGATGTTCCTTTGTCTACCTAAGGAACTGTATATTTTGTCCGCTTTCATTGTCTGTCATATTCATAGTGTCTTGTACTGTCATTATGCATTGCTCCATCTTGTTCTTGTAGTAGGCCTGTCCTATCATCATCATCAAATGCATCATCTGCTGCAGGATTATGCACTTCACCAACAGCAACACCCAAATCAGCATCAACTAGACCCTCCATACCCTGTACAACTTCAGGTTCAGGTTCTTCTTGTGGATGTTGGTTTAATAAATGTTTCCTGTAAGAGTTGAAAGTGGTAAATGACGAAGGACATCCACCTTGACCACATACCAAATGTAGATGGGGCATGTCAAACAACGCATGAGTTAGCACTTGCACAAGGGCTATTCTGCTAGCACCCAAAAGAGAGCAAAACTTGGCACTTTAAGTGCACAACAGTCAGCTCCTTTGGGCGCTAGCAAAGTAGCCCGGGTGCAAGTGCTAAATCAGCACTTCGAGTGCAGTCACTATGCGAGCTCCTAAAAAGTGCTAAAATTGAATCTTTAAGTGCTAAATCAGTCAGCTCCTTTGGGTGCTAGCAAAGTAGCCCGGGTGCAAGTGCTAAATCAGCACTTCGAGTGCAGTCACTATGCGAGCTCCTAAAAAGTGCTAAAATTGAATCTTTAAGTGCTAAATCAGTCAGCTCCTTTGGGTGCTAGCAAAGTAGCCCGGGTGCAAGTGCTAAATCAGCACTTCGAGTGCAGTCACTATGCGAGCTCCTAAAAAGTGCTAAAATTGAATCTTTAAGTGCTAAATCAGTCAGCTCCTTTGGGTGCTAGCAAAGTAGCCCGGGTGCAAGTGCTAAATCAGCACTTCGAGTGCAGTCACTATGCGAGCTCCTAAAAAGTGCTAAAATTGAATCTTTAAGTGCTAAATTTAGCACTTTTTTTTTTTGAGTGTAGTAGTACCCTGGGTCTGCTAGGCTACCGATTTCGGTGCTCACAACAATTAAGAAATTCCTTCGTTCCAGTACCACTAATACACCTGGGTGGAGAGAGGCAAATTTAAATTAATGTCTTGCCAAAGGACACTGGTGCTGCCCAGCAGCAAGAAACGATGACCATTGTATCTCCAGTCAAGTTTTGAAACCACTTGACTACAACACGTCTATTGCCCGTTGTTCAACAACATTCAGTAATGGTTGAAAGTCAAATTGGTTAGTTATGCCACAGCTTACCTATCTGACCTGTGGTAGTAAGAGGTGGGTCAGTCCTCTCTTCTCCTCTAATGCTGACCAAACTGAATTGATACACCTTGTCTGCCAAGGCATTCATAATGCTGAGACTGGTAGCAGCCTTGGACAGCCTGACCGGTGAAGATGGGTAGCCGACGTCTGGGGTGTAAGATACCTCAAAGTAATCGTAGGATGTTCTCTCAGGAACATCCCATCCCAGGATGATGACATGGTCTGCAGCCAGAGTGTTGGTCACTGCAAAGTTACTAGCCACGGGGATGGTGGTGTCAGCAACTAAAATATGAAACATTATAGACAAGCATCGTTATCAACAATCATCATCATCATTTATTACTGTCAGCATTTTCCCATTTACAAGGGGTTACTGACTTTTGCACCATGATGACATTCCCTTCCTCCACTTCTTCTTTTCTCGAGCATTCTCCTCATTTAGACCAACCTTACTAATTTCTTTTTTCACCATATTTTTTCGTGAAATTGTTGGTATTCCTTTCTCTCTTATGCCATCCACTTCTAGATCCCATGGTCTTTTCACAGATTTATCTTATTCTCTTTTTAACACATCCATTCATTTCAATCCACTTCTCTTTACTACTTCCACCAGAATTTCTTATTGCTACTATTACTACTACTACTACTACTATTACTTCTCCTTCTACTGCTACAACAACCACCCCTACTGCTACTACTACTACTACTTTCTAATACTACTAAGTCTTCTCTGACTTACTTGTTGCGACAAAGATTGTTTGCTTCTGACTCTTGACCTGTGGATTTCCTGTGAGGGCAGAGATGCTGATGATGTATGTCGTGTCAGAGTTTAATCCCTCGAGGGTGTACTGAGTGTTGGTCCTACCCGCGATGTAAACAGGGCTGGATCCGTCATCAGGGGAATAACATATCTAAGGGAGAAAATCAAATTAGAATGAGAGACCTTGCCTAACACAACTGTACAACATATATGTAGGAAGCTAAGTAGCTGTTAAAAGGTGATTGTTAGTACATTCACAAGTTGACTTGATATATATACCGTAAAAAAACTAAATTATTCATACCCTTACCAAGTTTTGTAATTTTTCAAGTATCAGAAAATTAATTTGTCCTGATATGTTTCTTGTGAGTGTGACATATTAAGGCATACATCTAAAGGTATTTAACAAAGGCCCAGATTAATCCAGTCCACTTTTATTTCCCGAGTTATGATAAACAAAAACATAGAATCTACGAGGGGGGTATGAATAATTTAGTTGTTAACTGTACATGTAGATATGATGGAGAGATACACTCAGACTGACCTCATATCCGGCAACGCTACCGTCTGATGATTGAGTCCATTGAAGCTGTATACTGGTGTCCAATACCTGAGTTGCTATGGGAGTCCCAGGGGAAAGAGGACCTAAGAAACATAGACATCAGATCAGAAAAAAATAATATTCCAGTCTTGTACAGCACATAACACATAACACATGTCCCTATTCGCTTCCAAAGAGCTTTGAAAATTATTACCTTAGCTCCGGAAGCCGTTATCATCGCACAGTGCATTTTGAAGTAATAATCCTAGAGTGTGGCAAATTAACATGTGCTTTAATACATGATGACATCATCTGCTGTTGGCACATGAACAAAAATGTATGGTTTACAGTGAAGTACAGATCACTGATGGCCATCTCACCAGAAGAGAAGGAAGAGGCTCTTAATAGCTAGGCAGGTGGCTTGTATACCGGTATACAATTCCTTTTTAAATACTTCACGAGCCCATTAGTAATGACACCTATTATACAGTGCGTCCTAGAAAAAACTAAACCAAGAATTATTGACATTTTATCATAACTTAATCACAATTATAATCAATAAATTTCACATAATTGTAAAGCTTAGGTATTCCTCTTTCATTTGATGCAACTCATATGATGCATATTTCATGCATGAGCGATTAAAAACAATTTGAAGAGAGGGTACCAAAGAAAATCACATTTCTAGAAAGTTTCTGCCCTTTCAAATGACACCTCAATCAGGAAAAATGAGCCAGTCTGTTTGTTTAAAGTAATGCTTGCATTTCCATAATTTGATTAAACGAATTTGTTTTCACTGGCTGCCTGCCATAGCAACAAACAGAGTTGACAAAAGACTCAACTCCTTTTCTTTCATGATCAGCCATGCACTTGATGCATGACTGATCGGTAACTTCTGGCTTTAAACAGGCCTGTTTGAAGCCAGAAGGTGGTTACTTCTGAGTTAAAGGACGGGAGTGTATGCCCTTCTGGCTCTAGACATACAATGTATGGCATTAAATTGATCTGTGATTTCAGTTTGGACGATGAGTATCAATGACTGGTCTGACTTACGGGTCCTGATCGTGCCTGTCCCTCCATCAACCAGGCTGACCGTATACTGGGTTCCTGAGCTCAGGCCATCCACTTCGTAAGACTGAACAGCATCACCCGATGCAGGGACTACGAGCACTGCTTGATTGATGGAGAGTTCATAAAATGTACGTCCAAGGAAAGGTGACCAGTAGACTGTGAACCCTGATGAGGTTACCTCTCCAAATGAGAGCTCACCTTGTTGGGTTAAAGGAGCTGCAGATGAGATAGAAATCATAGACATATATGATATATATAATAATAATATAATAATTAATATTATAATTAATAATAATGACAACTATAATAATAATAATCTTAATACTAATAACAATAATACAAACATAATCATTAAAATTCATGCATATACATGCAAAATTAGATGAAAAACAAGATGGAGAAGGAGGAGAAAGTAACACTTTAAATTTGTTTATTAATCTATTAATTTTATTTACACAGGGTAGCTCTGTCATTTTCAAAACTGTTGTTCTGAAATGCCCTTTAAATCAAAGACAACCAAATTGAACGAAGTAGAATACTATACATACCCAACATATCATTTTTTACAACATGATATAAAAACATGAAAAAACAGGACTCATAATATAACTATGACTCATAATATAAACAATTCATCACAAGACTCTGAGCTGTGCAATGAAAGGGGAATGTCACCCTGATAGTTAGTTGGTTTTAAGAGAAGCAGGACCTCATTACCCCCAAATCTAAATCAGTTCATCGGCTCTGGAAGATAAATACATGACCCACCTTTGGTGGGAATCTATCAATCGGTTCTTGAGATAATGCGATCACGACAACAGGACGTTCGGACGGATGGTCAAACTGAAAACATGCCTCCGGCTACTTCGTTGCGAAGGCATAAAACAACTATCACACTGTGCAAGAGAACTTATCCAATAGAAAGTATTTACTTAAGTGTTGTGAATGTAAGAATTTCAGTATCCCTGGAGGCAACAACGGAGTATGCCAAGCCAGTCACCTAATACCGAGTGTTTGGGATTTTTTTTCTGGGGGGGGGGGGGGAATGCAAATAACATCATCACTGAACACAACATATGATTATCAACTATTCTGATAGAAAGTCTTTACTTACGTGTAGTGAATGTAATAATTTGAGGATCGCTAGAGGCAACACCGGACTCTGCTTGGAGAGTGACCTGATATTCTGTGTTAGGTATGAGACCGGTAAGCTCTATTTCAGGGCACGCTTCTACTGGAATCAAGACATCGATGTTGATAGGCGTGCCTGCTCCTGCTCCGGTAACTTGAGGTGTAACCCTGATACGGAAGAACTTCAGGATGCCACCAAGCAGGTTTCCAAGAAGGCTGACAGCGGATGGAGAGCGACGGTTAACAGTGAACGTAGGTCGTAAAGGTTCTGACGAAAAAAAAATAGAAAAGAAACCAACAACAAAAAACATTTGTAAGGCATAAGCATCTGGAGGGTGTCTCATCCTTCGTTCATAAAAAGAGAATATGTGTTGTCTTGTGGTTAGGTTTGATTCAGACCAAGGATATAGAAACAAACTCAAAGCCCTTTTCAGACAGTACTGATATTTGTTTTAAAATCCTTGATAAATGCAGAAAAATTGTAAAACTGCTTCTGAATAAAATAACGAAATGTGGAGTGAAAAGGGTTGCTGTATGCATCACATAAAGCAACGTAAGTGTAATTACTTGGGTACAGAAATATTGTGTCAACTCCAATTATGCCGTTACATTTTGAAGCAGCATCTATTTGGAGGTCCATGTAACATACCAGCTCAAGTGTAAATGGGGCCAGCGTGTAGTTTGCTTAATTCTATTCATACTGTATTAAATTTACATGCCTGATGCATACACAAATAAGTATAAATGCTCTTGGTATTCTCTCATAAGGCAAATGCATAAATTCAGAACAAAATTAATGGAAAATGGGATAGGAAAAAAAAAAAAATCACAATAAATCAACATCACCTGAAAGAACAGTGAATTTTTATGAATGAAGATGAGAATGATATTACCTGAAGTATGCAGGTCATATGCAATATTGCAATATGCAATATAAGAATTACTTGCAGGTCATATAGAAGAATAAAAATAAAAATGAATTACTTAGAGTGTAAGTGGTGGATGCAATCTGAGCACGGTTTCCTGAGGTGCGGACAGCCGTCAAAATCAACGTGTACGTTTGGCCCGGCATCAAGTTCATAAGGGTGACCAAAGGCGCAACACTAGGATCAACAAACTCAGAATTAGAGGTTGCTCCCTCTTTATCTTCGATGTAGATAAGTTGGTATTTCAGGATGTCATTTCCAAAGTCATTGTCCCAGGACAACCTTAGATTTCTCCCAGTTTCCACCACGTTGATGATCCTTGGTTCTGAAGATGCATGAGGAGTACACAACGAAAGGCATGAAAACAACAGTGGCAACAACTACATTATGTACATAGATTTATTGTATCAATTCTTTCAGAATTGAAACAGATACTGCAGTTGCACTTTTAAAGTGTACCAATTGCAAAATTGTAGTTTGCTTTGTATATGCACAGGTTTAATGTTGATGTACATCAATGAAGTTTAATAAATACAATACAATACATGTTGCCGTAATATATTCAGAACATGAGGATGTAATATTACTTCTAAACATATATTTCACAAGTCTATTATACACTCAAAGATAACTCGAAATAGCTATCCATATTATTTGTTTGTTTGTTTTATTTATTTAGACTTTACGTAATCGGAAAATATATGCAGCAGTTTGGCAGCATTGTATCTGAACGAGGCTTAGGATCTTCACTTACGGGTGGTGAAATTAGTTACTGCAGGTATGCTCCTCTGTTCCAAGTTCTGAGCCCTAACAACAGAAACGATTCTCATAGAATAGTCGGTAGCAGGCTCAAGGTTTTCAAATGTTTCAGTGAGCTGAGAGGGTGGTACGATTTGCGCAGGCGTCTCTGATTCTCCTGCCTGCCTCAGGTAGATGTCATACTCATGCACGTTGCCAAGACCCTGAGACCAGGACACGGTGACGATGGACTGAGAAATAGAGTCCGTAGACAGACTCCTGGGTGCAGTAGGCACTGTGAGGAAGACAGAAGGTCAAAGGTCATCAAATCAAGGTCAGCAATGTCAGAATGTAGGGTTAACAAAAGAGGATACAATTGGTATGTTCTGACATAGATTAGGCATAGTAAAGGTTGGGCATGAATTCATTATTCCAGTATAATTTAGATGCAGTCACTAGAGTTTTTGGACAAGAGGGTTGTGATTCACGCACAAAAGGGGTACCCATACTCATGAAGACATCCCAAAATAAACGTGAAATTACATATTGTGTGGTAGCAAAATATATCTTCTGTATTGGAATCAACAATGAAGACTTAATTGTTGAAACTTGAGGATTCTCTAACAATGTTGTCTGAACAGTAAATGCCTTGTTGACTATTCACACATGTTGACTAATCAGTTACTATCTCTAGGATTCTTTACACATGTTGACTAGCCAGTTACTGTCTAGAGGATAATTTCCCAAATTTGACGAACCAGTACATGTCTCTAGGATTCTTCCTTCACACACGTTGACTAATCATTAAATGTCTCTATGATTCTTTACACATGTTGACTAATCAGTTACTTTCTCTAGGATTCTTTACACATGTTGACTAGCCAGTTACTGTCTAATGGTGATTTCCCAAAGTTGACGAACCAGTACATGTCTCTAGGATTCTTCCGTCACACATGTTGACTAACCAGTAACTTTTGCTAGGATTCTTTACATCTGCTGACTAACCACTTACGGTCTATTGGATACTATATTCATATTGACTAACCTGTAAGTGCGATCTCTGTATCACGCTCACTACTTCCAGTCACTGTAATCCTGATGGTATAGAGTGTGCCGGGAGTCAGGCTAGAGATGATGATAAACCTGGACTGGGATAATGCTCTGCTGGTGCTATGCACCACGTTCCCTGCGTCTGACGCCTCGATCACGTAACTGGATGCTGTCGGACTTGTAGAAGCACCCCAAGATAAAGCAATACTTGTGCTTGTTACGGTTTCAATCACAATCTCAGCTGGGCTGTAATTCACTGATGTTGGAAGAACAATGGAAACAGTGTGATTGCTTCTATTGCAAACCTGGAACCTTTGTACTCGTATATCACTGAATATTATGTAAAACAATCATTTGAGCAAATAATAATTTGTTACCATCACAATCTAAAGAGACCTGTATTTCACAAAATAAAACTTTTATTAATCTATTCTATCACAATATAAAGAAACCGGTAAATCAAAAATAAAACTTTTATTAATCTATTCTATCACATTCTAAAGAGACCTGTATTTCACAAATAAATTTTATATTAATCTATTCTATTCCAATCTAAGGAGACCTGTATTTCACAAATAAACACTTATTAATTAAAAACAGGTTAAGAATTGCTGTGATGAACCTCTACTTCTACTGTAGGGCTTAAAATGTTTGATACTTTTGATCAATCACTTCTCACAAAGTAATTTTGTCTAAATGCTTGATGAACAAAACTGCTATGTTAAGATGATAATTATTTACCTGTAGAGGCTTCAACAGTAGAAGAGCTTATCTCTTGATCACTACCAGAACCAGAAAATGATGTCAATGTAATGATGTACTCTGAGAGAGGACTCAGCCCTGTAAGTCGTATCTGCAAAATAAACCATAGTTGGGCAAATAATTGAAATAAAATTATGATATCATGTTACTTGATCCTGCCTTAAAAATGATTGCATGCTTCGGTTAACTCTAGACTGCGTACTTGAAAGAAATGCATGCTACAAAAAATGAAATCATACATATGGGGAGGAAAGAGAGAGAAAGAGAGAGAGCAACAGACAAACAATGAACGTGAGAGGGCTACATCGAGGAGAGAGTCTGGGTAGGGAGGGAGGAAAAGATCGATAGTAATAGCCATGAAGAAAGAAAGAAGGGCGGGAGAGGAGAAGGGACAGAGTGGGGGATAGTAGGGATAAGGGGTAAGAGATGGGGAAGGAATAAGCAGGACAGAGAGAAGGGGGATAGTGTGAGAGAGAGAGAGAGAAAAAGGGGGCAAATAGAGAAACAGAAATAGAGAGAAGAAGATATCAAGAGCTCTTACCGTTGGATTTGACGGATTACTGACATAGAACAGATCAGATATTTGATAAGGATCCTCCTTGAGTTGGTAGGAAGCATAGTAGCCATCCACATCTCCAAACACAGGATCCCAGGACAAAGTCAACGCTGCTGCCTCTGGCACGACATCAACATCACTCACTGCACTTGGTACTAGGGATAAATGAGAATAATAAAAGTAATAGTAATGATAATCATTATAATAATAATAGAGAATGTTTGTAATTCACCATGTCTGTCACAACTTACACTTCTAATGCAATTGTGAGAAATATGGTGCAATCGTAGGTATACAAGGTAAAAATAATCCTAAAACAATCTGAAGAATAGCTTAAAACTCCTGGCACTCAAGTAAATGACAAATTATTCTTCTTATCATTATTCTTATCATTATTACTATTAATATTGTCATTATTTTTATTATTTTTTATCATTATTACAAAATATATTCATCACTATTATTAATAACATCCACATTATCATAATTGTCATAATTCTCATTAACCACTTGACTGCGATAGGCTTAAGACGCGTGGCTTACCCCCTGTGCTACAGCATTTTTGTACTGTTCAAAAAGTGTACACTGTACACGAGATGACCAGATTTTATTTTGAAAAAGCGCCGTACACAAAAAGGCCAGATTTTTTTTGAAACAGCGCCATCTACTGTATAACATCATTGCAGTGCTAATTACACAGTAGGGCTAGGCAGTGTGCAGTGCTACGGTCTTGAAAGTGCAATGCCCTAACCGCGTACGTACCATGTAAGACCTAGACCACGTACATGTACGTGGCCCGCAGCCAAGTGGTTAATTGCATACTTCAAGAATGTAAAATTGTGAAGGGACATGTTACAACATCCTATATATGTATATCATCCACTGAGAGCACAAAGAGCATTACCTCTGTGTCAAATTATACAAGTTAATTTCCTTCTGCCTCTGAACAACAGACAAGCACTTACATGTTCTTTGTTCAACTGTATCACTTTGCCCAGTTCCCGTTGCAGAGACCTCGATCTGATAATTCCTTCCTGGTACCAAGCGATGCTCAGTTCTCTCATAGTCCCCATTGAGGATGGTTCCTGATGAAATCTCCACACCTGATGTCACCTCAGACACCTAGACAATTATAGTAATAATAATAATAGAAATAATAACAATTATAGTAAAAAAAAATAATAACAATAATGATATTAGTAATAATATTAAAGATACTATTACCACTAATAATGATAATAACATAAAAGAAAAATAATAACAATGATAATAATAATAATAATAATAATAATAATAATACTCATAATGATAATAATAATACTCATAATAATAATAATAATGACAATAATAACAATCATAGTAATATTGTTAACAATACTTCTACCACTATTAATAATTATAATAATGATGATGATGATGATGATGATGATGATGATGATAATAATTTTAATAACAAAAATACTACTACTAATTATAACAATCATAATAATAATCATCATCATTATCATCATCATGCAAGAGCGTACTCTGCTTAGAAGGTTATTGGAGATCAAAATTAGACCAGGAGCCAGGGCCATTAAACTACTCAAACTACTACAACAAACTTTAACAGCAGACAAATATACATGTAGCTGTGCAAAATAATTCCAGAATACCACTTTTAGATTGTTTGGTGCTTTCAAGTTTTGAAATTATACAGAAGAAAGTATAAACTTTCAGGAAATGCTAAAAGTTCAATTTCTACCATCCTGACCAAATGCTCCTTTATTGAGCTTGAACTGAAAGTCACACAATGCAACTTTCTGTTGGTTTTGAGGTGCCTGTTCACATATTATCTTACCCGCGTGACGTAGCTTGAGGCTCCAACAGCCGGCTGCCATTCAATGGTAAACGAAGTCTGATTCACAAACTTGGCTACGATGTTCAGACTAGATGTACTCACTGTAATCAGAGAAAGAACATATAAATGTATAAAAATGCAATCCTAAAAAAATAAATTGGCAAATGACTATTGATCCAGGGGTGATAGTGAGCGATACAAAAAAAAAAAATTTTTTTTACTCAAGGGGTGCTTGGGTAAAAAATATTTAAAAAAGGGTCAGGGGAAGAAAAAAAGGCATCTAACAACATTCCTCTCCTTTCGAGTAAGGATATTGGGGAAAAATGGGGAAAATAAGGGAAAATTAAAAATCGGGTTATTGTCAGGCCTGCTGATCGGATATTGATCATAACATTTTCCACACATCTTTCTTCTCTGTGATTCTAGTACATTCTTGCAGCCTCGTTCCACTCAATGTCTTAATTCCCAAATTAATTATCAGTAGTATAACAGGCCTGAATTACCCGGGATCACAAGCCTTCCAGGAAACCCTGTAATCTATTACGACTTACTTGTGGTACCGAGACTTGTCACAATGTTACTGCGAGTCGTCACGTCATCATACTCCACAAACGAAGAGATTTTAATGCTGTAGGAAGTGCCTGGAGTCAGTCCCTTAAGGGTTACAGATTCCTGATGACGAGGTAAGAAACTGGTAGCAGGGGTGCGACCAAGCTCCGTTGAAAAACCGGTCCCTTCGTACTCCAAGATGTATCCAAAGAACTGCTCCTGGCTGGGTGGAGACCAGTTCAGTGTAATGGTTGAGGTCGTCTCCTCCGTTACTACTACATTGCCTGGAGGCTGAGGGGCTAGAAAAATACAAAGTCATGTGATTATACATGATGAACATATATTTTCATATATATTTTCAGGACTACACACCCTCAAGAAAGATTACTGAGAGTCCTTTTCAGGACTCCTCAATCCTCCCTCTCTCTCACATGGTGCATCCGCAAGCCTACTGTATATATATTTTCATGTACATGTTAATATGAAATGAATATAAAGGTCTATTTGAGTTTAAAAAACAACAGCTTGACAACATTCACATTAGGAGTCAAGTGAATGGATTGCTGGAAGGTATGTGGACGGTGGCGTGTAAAGAGGTGTCCGGAACACAAAATTCATAATGGCTACAATCACACACTTTATTGCACACAGGTAGGACAACATCGTTATCTAAATTATACCCCCTTCACATACACGGATTTTTCTTACGAGTCCTTAAAGGACAAACACATTCAAGGATCTTTCACGGATCCTTACGATTTGGCCACTTTAACGACCGATTTAAGAGTTGTTACGAGTTACTACGAGCTATTTGCGGTTTGTTACGGATTATTACGAGTTATTACGATATACTTACGGCAGAATTCCACGATTTGTTACGAGTTGTCACGGATAACTACGAGCAACTTACGTGTTAGTAACGACCTGTTAACGTGTTGTTACGAATAGTTACGAGTTAGTTACGAGTATTTACGAGTCCTTACGATTTGTAACCAAAAAATAACAACTGAAAATGAAGTGTTCAAATTTGCAGCTTTTATACCTTTCCCCCAAAACGTAAACGCTACGTAAGAATACTTAAAGTATACGTATCTATTTGTAAATTACTCGTAACTACACGTAAAGTGCTCGCCATAACTCGTAACAATCCGTAAAGCCATTGTAACAGGACCTCAATGAAATCGTAAACAACACGTAAGCACTCGTAATAATCCGTAAATAATCCGTAAGTAATCCGTAAATAATCCGTAAACAAATCGTAAACCAACCGAAACAGATCGTTGAAGAAATCATTACGAGTCATTTACGGATTTTTGCGAGCAGTTTATGGATGGTAACGTGTCGATGCGAGCGGTTTACGATACTTACGGATTGTTACGACCTATTTACGAGTTATTTACGGACAAATAAATCCGTGGACAATCGTAAGAAGATTTTTGACATGTCAAAAAAATTGCCTCTCCTTTCACGGATACTTACAAGTGTCTGCGAGTTGTTGCGAGTTGTGACGAGCTATTTACGGATACCAGCGAGTTATTTACGGATGCTTGCGATTGACTACGAGTTGGCGATCCGTAAGGACTCGTAAGGAAAATCCGTGTATGTGAAGGGGGTATTAGGCATAATATTACCCAAACAGTGACTTGGATACAAGTAAGTAGGTACACTTAATCCGTTTAAAGCCAGAAGGGTATTTATTCTGTGTTACAGTATATAAATTACCGCTTTTCTTGCTCCAAACCGACAAATATTAATCATTTGATATCAATGCCAATTAGGGTTTAGGAATCTGGATGCCTCTTTAAGTGCCACTGTATAAGCTATACGGTGTGTTGGCTCAGTCAGTAGAGCGTCCGTCTCACAACCGGGAGGTCGTGGGTTCGAACCCTGGCCGCGTCATACCAAAAGACGTTAAAAGACGGGAGTTGCTGCTACCTTGTTTGGCGTTCAACAATAAGGGATAGAGCAACATCGATCTGGCGCTGCTCAGTGGCTGCCGGGCTCACGATCAATTGGGCAAAAAGAATTTCCAATTTCGGTTTAACCTAATACAATTTGGAGTGGACTTTAAAAGATTATTATTGTTGTTATTATTATTATTACATTAACTGTAATATGCAAACGTAAAGAGAATAGAAGAGAATGCTTACTCGTGACATGGGAGACACTGCTGGACAGGAACTGAACATTGTTGGTAAGGACCGAGAAGAGACGGAATGTGTATTGAGAACCAGGCATCAGTCCTGAAATGGAGACAGGGCCAGGTATACCGGTCTCGATGGGAGAGATTGGGTCACCGTTGTTGGGCTCATAAGTCAACCTGTACCTCTGGATAGATCCCGCTTCTTGGTCCCAGTCTAGGGAGACGTCGGTCGTGGGATTGGGTATAGCTTGCAGGGCTAGGAGAGCAGACCCTGGCATGTGCAGAACAAAAAAGAATGAATTATCTTCAATTCAATACAATTATCTTATTTTACTTAGCTGCATGAAGAATATCATTAATACGATACAGATGAATATTGTGCTGGATACGACAGCAACCAACAAAGAAAAAAATGCACTTTTTACAAAAGAGCTGCGATAAACAACTGTGGTAAATAAATGGCAAGTGGGGATGACAGCTAATGGCAGCTAGGCTAAAGCCAGGTAGTAATTTCCAAATTTGGAAGCATATAGAGACGTTTAAATGTGACATGCGCTTTACAAGAACTGAATATTACTTGTACACTCTGTCTTTCAAGGGCGTTGACTCGGTATAGTCACTAGCACTCACTTGTAGTAACAGTCAACTCCAGAGGCTCACTGAAGGTGTCTTCGCCAGCCTGGGTACGAAGCAGAATGACGTACTCGGTGGCTGTAGCTAGGTTCTCCAGGACCAAACTGGTCTCATCGGTTGCTACGTCAGGCAAGGTGACCTTAGCACCATTCTCTGGGGTGTAGGAGAGTTCATAGCTATCAAAGTTGCCTGATGGAGGAAGAAGCCAGGAGAGAGAGATCTCATCTGCTGTGACCAGAGTATCCACGAAGCTGGATGGTTGTCGAGGAACTGTAGGATAGTAATAATAATAACAACAATAACAATATCAAATATTTAGGAGCGCTAAAAACAATAAGTACCATAGCGCTTAAACAATGAATACTTCAAACTTTTGTTAAACGACTCTGATGGGGATTGATGAATTCTAATGGGTAAACTATTACATAACTTAGGGGCTGCAACAGCAAAAGCATGATCACCGTAATGAACATGATGGAACAATAGGTTCGAGAAGGTCATTTACATATGATAGAGCATACCCACGTTTAATTTTGAATACTATCAAAAAAGAAAAAATCACGATAACAATTAATACCATATTATTATTTTTTTGTTTTTTTGTTTTAATCTTTGCTTTACATTATGCTATGAATGCTTTGGGAACTTTGCTTGTACAAGGCCTAAGGGCTTTATTTATGTAGTTCCCCATTGCATTTCTAAATTTGAACATGAATAATTTTATATCTTTGTATGAATGTAATTTTTAATCGAGAATGAAATAAATGCAAATTCAATTCAATTCAATTCAATAATAATAATAATACTACTAACAATACTAATAAAATTACTACTAATAATAACAATAAAAAGAAGAAGAATCTCTATTTTTGTCTGTATGTTTGTACATGTATGTATGTACATACATTCTAGTAATAAATAAAGAATATAAAGACTTACTGGTTCGGATATCCAAAGGATCCGATGTAACGGAAGAACCTGTGACCTGTACCTGGGCTCGATACAGAGTCCCGGATGTTAGACCAGTAAAGACGAACTTCGTAGAACCAGCTGTATAGATTAAAGTAGAGGTTCATTGATTTTTAATATTGATTTAATTTGTATCATTGCAAAAGGGAAGGTGGAATCAAACAAGTTTATCAAAATTCCCCACTTGGAAACATTCAAAGTAACAATCTTTATCGATTGGATATACCAGATTTGTGACATCACTCAAGAGACAGAATTAGCATGGGCATCTGATGTCCCATAACAATGCAAATATTTTCAATGCCTATTTCATCGTCTCCTCACATTGCAAACATTTGCAGTGTCTATTTCATCGTCTCCTCATCACCTATTATTGCTTACTTCACCAGCATCATTGTAACTGTTTGATCTGTTGCTTCACTCTAAATTTCAGACATGGCTTTATTTGATTAAAAAATTCGGCATTATGAAAAGAAGAAATCAGTATTAGCTCCATTCTGGCTCGTAAGAAAGACGCCATTGTACATTCAGCTACATACACAAACCCATGCATGACATGTGTAGTATTTCAAACAAACGCCATCCTTTCTAAACGGGAATAAACAACATCCATTTCATTGTACTCACAAGTCCTATTATAGCAGAACCGTCACTTGTCAATTATCTTATTTAAATGGAAAGATTTACATATTTCCATCAGGAACACTGACATATCCTATAGAAGTACCATTACTTGTCAATTATTTGTTAGGGAAAGTATAGTGTATAAATCTTACCAACAGCAATACTGACAAGTCCTAAACTAGAACTGTCAATTATTTGTCAGAGAAAGTATCGTGTATAAATCTTACCAACAGGAATACTAACAAGTCCTATAGTAGAACTGCCACTTATCAATTATCTGTTAGAGAAAGTGTAGTGTATACATCTTACCAACAGGAAAATACTGACATGTCCTATAGTAGAATTGTCACTTGTCAATAGTAGAACCGTCACTTATCAATTATTTGTCAGAGAAAGTATAGTGTATAAATCTTACCAACAGGAATATCGATGAGTCCTATAGTGGAACCGTCACTTATCAATTATTTGTCAGAGAAAGTGTAGTGTATAAATCTTACCAACAGGAATAACTATGAGTCCTATAGTAGAACTGCCACTTATCAATTATTTGTTAGAGAAAGTATAGTGTATACATCTTACCAACAGGAAAATACGGACATGTCCTATAGTAGAACCGTCACTTATCAATTATTTGTTAGGGAAAGTATAGTGTATAAATCTACCAACAGGAATACTAACAAGTCCTATAGTGGAACCGTCGCTTATCAATTATTTGTTAGAGAAAGTATAGCGTATAAATATACTGACAAGTCCTATGGTAGAACCATCATTTGTCAATCATTTGTCAGAGGAAGTATAGTGTATAAATCTTACCAACAGGAATATACTGACAAGTCCTATGGTAGCACCGTCATTTATCAATTATATGTCAGAGAAAGTATAGTGTATAAATCTTACCAACAGGAATATCGATGAGTCTTATAGTGGAACCGTCACTTGTCAATTATTTGTCAGAGAAAGTGTAGTGTATAAATCTTACCAACAGGAATATCGATGAGTCTTATAGTGGAACCGTCACTTGTCAATTATTTGTCAGAGAAAGTATAGTGTATAAATCTTACCAACAGGAATATACTGACAAGTCCTTTGGTAGCACCGTCACTCATCAATTATTTGTCAGAGAAAGTATAGTGTATAAATCTTACCAACAGGAATATCGATGAGTCTTATAGTGGAACCGTCACTTGTCAATTATTTGTCAGAGAAAGTGTAGTGTATAAATCTTACCAACAGGAATATCGATGAGTCTTATAGTGGAACCGTCACTTGTCAATTATTTGTCAGAGAAAGTGTAGTGTATAAATCTTACCAACAGGAATATCGATGAGTCTTATAGTGGAACCGTCACTTGTCAATTATTTGTCAGAGAAAGTATAGTGTATAAATCTTACCAACAGGAATATACTGACAAGTCCTTTGGTAGCACCGTCACTCATCAATTATTTGTCAGAGAAAGTATAGTGTATAAATCTTACCAACAGGAATATCGATGAGTCTTATAGTGGAACCGTCACTTGTCAATTATTTGTCAGAGAAAGTGTAGTGTATAAATCTTACCAACAGGAATATCGATGAGTCTTATAGTGGAACCGTCACTTGTCAATTATTTGTCAGAGAAAGTGTAGTGTATAAATCTTACCAACAGGAATATCGATGAGTCTTAAAGTGGAACCGTCACTTGTCAATTATTTGTCAGAGAAAGTGTAGTGTATAAATCTTACCAACAGGAATATCGATGAGTCTTATAGTGGAACCGTCACTTGTCAATTATTTGTCAGAGAAAGTATAGTGTATAAATCTTACCAACAGGAATATACTGACAAGTCCTTTGGTAGCACCGTCACTCATCAATTATTTGTCAGAGAAAGTATAGTGTATGAATCTTACCAACAGGAATATCGATGAGTCTTATAGTGGAACCGTCACTTGTCAATTATTTGTCAGAGAAAGTGTAGTGTATAAATCTTACCAACAGGAATATCGATGAGTCTTATAGTGGAACCGTCACTTGTCAATTATTTGTCAGAGAAAGTGTAGTGTATAAATCTTACCAACAGGAATATCGATGAGTCTTATAGTGGAACCGTCACTTGTCAATTATTTGTCAGAGAAAGTATAGTGTATAAATCTTACCAACAGGAATATACTGACAAGTCCTTTGGTAGCACCGTCACTCATCAATTATTTGTCAGAGAAAGTATAGTGTATAAATCTTACCAACAGGAATATCGATGAGTCTTATAGTGGAACCGTCACTTGTCAATTATTTGTCAGAGAAAGTGTAGTGTATAAATCTTACCAACAGGAATATCGATGAGTCTTATAGTGGAACCGTCACTTGTCAATTATTTGTCAGAGAAAGTGTAGTGTATAAATCTTACCAACAGGAATATCGATGAGTCTTAAAGTGGAACCGTCACTTGTCAATTATTTGTCAGAGAAAGTGTAGTGTATAAATCTTACCAACAGGAATATCGATGAGTCTTATAGTGGAACCGTCACTTGTCAATTATTTGTCAGAGAAAGTATAGTGTATAAATCTTACCAACAGGAATATACTGACAAGTCCTTTGGTAGCACCGTCACTCATCAATTATTTGTCAGAGAAAGTATAGTGTATAAATCTTACCAACAGGAATATCGATGAGTCTTATAGTGGAACCGTCACTTGTCAATTATTTGTCAGAGAAAGTGTAGTGTATAAATCTTACCAACAGGAATATCGATGAGTCTTATAGTGGAACCGTCACTTGTCAATTATTTGTCAGAGAAAGTGTAGTGTATAAATCTTACCAACAGGAATATCGATGAGTCTTATAGTGGAACCGTCACTTGTCAATTATTTGTCAGAGAAAGTATAGTGTATAAATCTTACCAAAAGGAATATCGATGAGTCTTATAGTGGAACCGTCACTTGTCAAAGATAAGGTATAGCCTGAAGAGGCTTCAAGTGCTGGTCCAAAAGCAACACCGATTGTCGTCTCAGTCACAGAATAGGTCTCCAAATCCAAAGCGTCAAGAGATACTAATTACAAATATAAGAAAGTAAATGAATAAATAAATGAATGAATGAATATATTAATAAATGAATAAATGAATAACTAACTAAACAAATAAATAAATTCATGATAATAATGTTAAAAACAATAATGATCACAGTAATAATAATACTATTTATGATAGTACTGTCTGGTGTTTAGAAATATTGAGAAACTCTTCACATAACCTGTGACTGCATGATTTCAAGGCTCAAATTAAAATACCATTTTGTTTAATAATCCTCAAGATTGACCTTTCTGGGATAAAAGTGTACACCTACACACTACAGTCCTCTACACATTTTGAATGTTGCATGAGTTAAAAATGTTTCCTTATAGTTTTTATGATAGATTAGTGATACATAAAATCATCTGAGCAGCAGCAAACCAATTTGATCTGTCTACATGCATTGGGGCTCTCTAATACAGGGACCCCTAGGCCCTGTTTCATGAAACTTGATATCAATAACAAGTTACAAGCTACTGTTATAAGCTACTGAAATCATGGCATCTGATTGGCTGAGAGCACATTTGTCATAGCAATTTAGCCGTTGTTATAGAGAACAAGTTTTATGAAACGGGCCCCTGGTGTGACCAGCTGTCACCAATAATCTGTACATACAATAATGAGCCATCTCGCATGGAAATTTAACCACTGATCAATATTAATTACCATAGCAATTAACATCTCTCAACAGCCAATAAAATTAAGGTCTCCATGGAAGTTTAATGGCAATGTTAACATCGATCCTAAGTTTTATGCATTTGGGTCTTGAACTAGTCATTGATCGTAATTGCATGAAATATGCAAATTAAAAAATGTATAAATCTCTTTCACCTGTTGAAACAGTAGCTTGAGTGACTTCACTACGGACCTCTGAATCCTGCCCGAAACCGGCAACAGCATAGACAGACACGGTGTATTCCTGATTTGGGTCCAAGTCCTGTACCAATCAAACAAATAAGAGCATCAGCACAGACAGTTATGACTATTAAGTTGAGGAACCTCTCATATTGATGGCATTAACAGACATGATATACATGAATACTGGATTAATGGACAGTTAAAATATCATCATCATTCTCATGATTTGACTGTTGCAGGAAAGCGAACGATGGCACTGACAGCTACATAATCATACAGTTACAACTAGTATATATACATTCAGTTTAGGAATCAGTAATTTTTATGATTTTGGTGGTAAACCCACCTCAATAAGAAGTTGTGTCGTATCTGGATCGTCTAGTCTAGCTGTTGGTCTTTCTACATTGTCTTGTCCTGCAATATAGACGGCATAGCCATCATACATCCCACTCGCTGGTTGGCTCCACGAAACGCTGAATGATATAGCGGTTGGTTCCCCAGTCAAAGCCAGATTTCTGACCACGAAAGGAACTACACAACAACCAGAAAAAACACATGATTGAATAGAAGTGGGACTATGCGGAAATAGTGAGAACACATCATAAATTATGGATGTTGGTACTGATCATGGATAGTGAAAACATGGTGACTGCAGATAGTGAAAACATGGTGACATGCATGTTGGTACTAGGCATCAACATTTGAGACATGTTAAAAGCATTTGAAACTGAGGAAAATCAATACAACTATGAATAATTACAAGTGGGAAGATGTAGGAATAGTGAAAATGCAGTTATGAAAATGCATGTCTGTAAAGCACTCAGAGATATTGTCATCTAATAAATGCTTCAACCTAGAATATCAGTACCATTATTATTTTTGGACTGAGAAAATTAATAATTATTACGTATTTGCATGTGCAACTAGAAAATTCAGACACCAATCAGTTTGAAGTTTATATATTTATTCAAGATGGTGCTTTCCCATTCAATAAACCATCAACTTCTTCATATTGTTGAGAAATAAAACAATTTTGAGATAAAAATAAAGGTATTTTTAAAGGTGGAGTGGTTCATAAACAGCCTACAATTTTGGTTATGGGATTGACTTACTTGTCCTGACATTTAAAATTCCAATATCTTGCTGGTAGTTTTCTGCCACTACAAAAACATTGTAAAGCTGACCGGCTACCAAAGATGTTCCTCTGATGTTTCGATCCTGAGTGATGAGGGGAGTGGTATCGGTTTGTCCTTCAGTATTGAAAGATACCCGGTAGGGCCCTGGGTTGGATCTAGGACTGGCTCCCCAGGCCACCTCAAGACTATCAGTGGTTCTGTCTATGTAGATCACCTCCAGAGCTCCAAGAGAATCTACAAAGCCGGACAAAAAAAATCCATCAGTTGCTAATACAGTAAAAAAAAACAAAAAATGTGGTCTTTATAGACAGGTGGTCTTTGTAGACAGGTGGTCACTAAAGCAGGTTTGACTGTGTCAACATCAATCACTATCAACAATCTTCCAATTTACTTTCTTATCTAGTGTGTTTTCATTATAAATTATCATATTTACCATACTAATTTTTTTTTTTTTAATGCTAACTTGCTTGCAAATTTTATAAACAAATATCTCCATATGTGTGTATATGGAGTGTTACAAGTGTCAGGATGATGCAAAATTAATATTCTTGAGTGAATTTGGGGTTAGGATGTGAAACTTTTTATTCCTTAAAAGGGTGCCGTGATTATAAAAAGGTTGTAAAACACTGGTCAAGTAGATCAGTCCCAGACCGTCAGGCTCAAGGTTCAGGGATCGTATCCCTGTCATGGCACTAATGTCCTCTGGCAAGTCATTTATCTACATTTGCCACTCTCAATCCAAATGAAGTCAATATTGCAGTAAATATTTACCAATTTTATATTTATCAAACACATATAGTATGTAACTCCAATTATTATGCAATATAGAAATAAAACGTTACAGCTATTAAAGAGAAGATTGAGTTCTGGGAAGAGGTGAAAAATAATTTGTGAGCATTATCATTGTATTATGCAAGTGTGGAGGAACATCAGATAACAAAATGTTCCCTGAAAAGCATGGCTCTTCAAATGCCTTAATATTCTCAATATGGCACGTAACATCCTAAAAATCGGGACAGATTTTTATGCCACATGTTTGTGTAGTCCCATATACATCTTTTTGTGTACAGTGCTTGTAACTTTACCAAGACTGGGCCAAATTTCTTATCATTCTGATGATTCCAGAACCTTGCAGCACACACCAATACTTATATGCTAGATGATCAACCTTTACTGATTGATTCCACAACGTTTCTTCCACGATGCAATTGCATGACCAGAACTCAACTTTATTTTTAATGTTATTTTGTGATTCTAGACTTACTAGTAATTCCCTGAGCACTAGCCGGTTCACTCAGGATCAAGTCTTCCCCAGTTCCCACCGTAGCATAGACCTGGATGTCGTACTGGTTTCCTGGAAGAAGTTCTGTCACTTCTCGGATGGAGTCGTCCTGTCCGAGGGCAATCTCTGGTCTCTTGGTGCCATCGGGGTTAGTGATGACGAGAAGGAAGTTATGGTAGACTCCTAGCGGTCTGGTCCAGATCACATCGAATGAGGTGACGGTGGGATTCTGTGTCAGAACGGTGTCAGGAGCTACAGGCTCTGTGCACACAAAGAAGGTATTGCAAATTGTAAATATTGATATGAATTATAGATAGATAGATAGTCAAATTTTGTTCATTCATCATGAAAAATATTTCGATGAAATAACATACAATATAGGGAAAAGTAAGTATTTATGTGAATGAGGAGACAGCTAGAAGGGAAATGCCTAATTAGTGCTGCCACCTACAAAAAAAACTGAAACTTAAAATTTGAAATTAGGATAAGATGAGAGTATACTATAACAAGACCAGATAGAAAATATTGTTTCATGTATGTGATGGCCTCCCCATCTCCTGACAATTTCCATTACTTTTTTTGACTTTGGGAGATTGTAAGTTCATTTTCCATGACTATCCAGAAGAATTTTTTTTTCATGATTTCCAAGTTTTTCCCCATGACGATGGGAACACGGTCAACTCTGCAATCCAACTTACTAGTCCTCTGCTCTATATTCGTGTCTTCTTGTGAATCAAGGGTGATCTCATAATTCACTCCGGGATTCAGCGTGTCAAAGGTCACTCGAGAGCTCTCCGATGGTAGCAAATCGACTGTTATATCCCTGGGAGCGTTGCCATCGAGGTTTCTCAGGGTGATGCTGTAGCCAGTAGCGTCTTCCCTCTTACCAAAGATGACTGTGATTGAGGTGGATGTGAAGGCAGTAACTGCAATCTCGTTCGCGTCCAGAGCATCTGGAAGGCAAAATTGATTAAAAAAACATAGATAAATCATGAAAATGGAAGATGTGAGTTGGTCTATCGGTTTGTTAACTTGGTCAGCTCTCTGTCTTCACCTACAAACACACTCAAGCAAGCCCTGGTTTGAAACTGAGTCACATCTTTTGGATGTGGCATGAAATGTGAGTCCCCAGATGTAAATAATCAGATCTAATTGATACCCAATGCACACACGCATTGTCGTTCTTTGTGCATCAGTTTGGAAGATTTTCAAAGAAGAAATGTCCTCTGAAACGGATCTTTCTGCAAATTCCCCCGTATTTGAAATAAAATGAACATTATCTAACACTTTTGGACCAAACATTTATGGACAAGTGCTGTAGTAACATATCATACTCATGTGTGTATGCAGTGCATGTGGCTGTCAGCAAGACTTTGTCAATGTCTCATCATTGTCATCATTCCAAATCCTCACAGGAGACATCAAATATTACTAATACATAATCAACTTTGCTTCGGGCCGGCAGTTTCTTTCATAATGCTCTTCTGTAACTGGTATCCATCTTTATCTTAAAAAGACACTCACATACCTGCCAACATTCAAAAATAAGAATTAGGAATTTTTAGCACGGTATGCCTTCAAAAATAAGAAATCGCACTTCCAGCGGCAGTGTAAACTGGCAATACCCAGTAAATCTGTACCAAAAAGCGAATACAAATTTGTTGCTCGATCAGCCATTCAACGCACGCAATACGTTAACTCTCAAATCGCGGCACATGTTAAAACAAGCTTAATTTGGCTCTAGCAACAAAAAAATAAAAAATAAATAAATAAATAATTAAATAATTGAAAAATCAGAATATTCTGAATTTTCAGCTCCTGAAAATACAGAAAATCAGGATATTCTGGATTATTCAGAAGGGTTGGTAGGTATGCACTCAGCTAAAACCATCAAAAACATACCTGTTCTGACATCTAGTGTTGAGGTCTCGCAGCTGGTCAATTCTTGAGTACCAAAGAAACTGATCGTCTCGATACTGATAGTGTAGAGGACATTGGCATCCAGTTCAGTGATAGAAAGACGTCTTTCCTCAGTGGCGGAAATTGGTGGATATGCCTAAGTATACAACAATAGAGGTGTTGTTGTCTAGTGGATAAATCATTGAACTTTAGATCACAAGGCATGGAGTTCACATCCCATCCAGGTACTAATGTCCTTTGGCAAGATAATAATCTAAATGTTGCCACCGTTTCTGGTTTTAGAGTTGCACCCTAACTGTATCATGTATTTACTACAATAAAATAATGCCATAAACAATATTTATTAAATGCTGAAGAATCAATTTCAATTTGTGTTGAGGACCCATACGAATCAGAAAGTTTACATTCATTAAAATAATCATATTAAAACAAGAATCCATATACATATTGATTTTATTCATATTCTTATTCATATGTAGGTATATATACGTATATGCATACACATTCATGATCATAATCATAATCATAATAATATTCAAATTCATATTCATCAACTAATGAATATTCATATTCACACACTTATTGGTTAAGGACATACCTTTGGCAGGCCGTTTTCAGATGTGACATAGACACGATAACTGTCAAAGTTCCCTTGGGCTGGTAGCCAGTTGACATCAATCGTTGTAGTTGTCTTGTCGATGACAGTAATAGCGCCAGCACCGCTTGGACCTGTGTACAACAACAAAAAACAAAAGCATTATAATGTGTATCTGCAACAACACATTATTTTAAGAGTCTGCGTGTATGTCTTCAAAATTCTAAATCATATGGAAGCTGAGTATCTTATTGACATCCTCCAAACATATACACCAGCTCATAACCTTCTCTTAACAGCTGACAAGTGTAAACTAATAATTCCCAAATCCAAACTCTCCCGAATGACGTTTTTAATATCCCACTTTCCATGAGGGATTTATGTTCAAATGCTCTTTACAATTGTTATTAACAGAAGAGGTGAGTTTTGAGATAAGTTTGAAGGCATTGAGAGATTGCTGGTTGCAAAGAAATCTGGGTAAGTGATTCCACAGGTTGGGAGCTGCAGTTGTGAATGCTCCGTCACCAAGTGTGGCTAGCATCCTATTTATTTATTAATTTAGTTATTTATTTCTGATATTTATACAGGGTGGCACATGTCACCAATTTAGTGGTCTTCCATGAGGCCTTGTTTGGTAAGAATAAAACAAATAACAGCATCAACAACAAAATAGATAAATACACAAGCATATAAACAGGTAAAATACAAATTAATTGGTATCCCCATGAAATAACTGAACATTCAAGAATCATCCTTGATCATTAACAAGAAATAGGTGAATGGCATTTTCAAATTAAATAGATCTTGGGCGACTTTTGCAGAATTTTATGAAAATAATAAGCGAGATCCAGAAACTTACGGGTCTGCTGAATGAGAGGCAAATACTCAGACTGAGAATTAGACTCAAAAGCTACAACAGTGACTGAAATGGAGTAAGCAGTGGCCGGGCTAAGTCCTGAGAAGATGTACTCTGTAGTTCGCCTGAAGTCATCATTGGCTGGGCCGGGCTGGATCCCTATGCGGTACAGCATGTTGTCTGGGTCAGGTGCCCAAAAGATCTGGATAGTGTCACAGGTGATGGCAGCCGCTACAACCGTCAAGGCTGGGACAGCTCCTAATGAGATTTCATAAAAAGTATGGTATCAATGGAAAACTGTGGAACCAACTACCTACTGATGTGCAGATGGCCTCATCTGTTGACCAGTTCCAGAAATTACTCAAGTCACATCTAGTCTACTATAAATTACTTTCTTACCAGCCTACATATACTTGAATGATCTCTGAGAAGTGACTAAATTTTGTTTTTAAGTGGCCCAAACATTGTGGAGCGGTGTGTGTGCAGCGCTTTGTAACCGTAAGGAAAAGGCGCTATATCAAATATGTTTTTGGATGGATGGATGGATCAATGGACTGATAACAATATATACTGTTGTTCATAAAGTTGGAACAATATTGTCCTACCACTTTTCATGAAATGATTGTGACTGTATGGTTTACATGTATTTTTCACTGGTAAAGTGTATATCTTCTCAAAACTGTATTGATCAATCTAAAGATTCAGAGTTTGTTCAACAAAGTTCTGAGAAGATATAAACTCTATCTGTCAACAATAAATCATACAGTCACAATCATTTCAAGAAAAGAGACAAGAAAAAATGTTAAAACTTTATGGGCAACAATGTAAAAAGGAAGAATTGTGAGACATACAAAAAATAACAACAATACAAAAAAAGAGGATAAGCAAGTAGAAGTTTGAACGGAAAAAACATATGTGTATATAATGTACATACATGAGATGTACATGTGTAGATTTCCAGTTGGAATAAGCTAATAAGTTACACACTGTTGGCAAGTTAACCATGAGATGGCTCTGTACAACAAAATGTTAATACCCTGGGGTAGAAAGTTCATAATTTCATTATCGCTTTAAAAATGGGTTGCTGTACTAGTAGGCATATTCGCGCCTTGTTCCTTTTAGTTTCTGTTTATATTGATCGATTTCGGCTTTATGTACATTCTTGCGTTTGACTCTGATGAGTGCAAGACGAAAAGCTTAAGTATGGCTCTTTTCAACGGGATTCTCTGACTTACTAGTAGTGAAAGTGTCCTCTACTGCCTGGCTGGCCGTGAACTCTGTTGGCGTTCCGCTTTTAGCCGTCAGACTGAAATCATACGATGTGCCAGGCTGTAACTCATCAACGGTAACCGAGTCTTCATTACCTGCTATGGTCCTCATGTTGGGTGACTGGAAGAAAAAAAAATGTTAACAAAATTGCTAAGTCGACGATCATGATAGTTGTAATTGTAATTGATCTTTATTTCATTCATCATCAAAAACATTTAAAATACAAAACATAGTTAAAGGTAAAGACCAGTATTGGAAAAGCCCCAATTTCAAAAAATGAAATGGAAGCTCTTATTACCAATCATGTAAAAGAATATGTTTTGACTAATACATGATGATAAAAATTTTGCCGGGAAACTACCTACTAAATGATATATTTGGTAAATTAGTTTATCTACATGGTCTGTGAGAGATAAACGCACGTGTCACGCACGTGTGCGTATAGTTCCATATACATCTTTCTGTGTACAGTGCTTGTAACTTTACGAAGACTGGGCCAAATTTCTTATCATTTTGATGCTTCCAGAACCTTGCAGTACACACCAATACTTATATGCTAGATGATCAACCTTTTCTGATCGATTCCACAATGTTTCTTTCACAATGCAATCGCATGACCATAACTGGTCTTTACCTTTAAAGAGAAACATTTACAAAATAATACAACAACAAAAATGTTAGATAACTGTGGAGACAGCTATGGAAGCCAAAGCCTTACTATCGACTATCACCAATTATCTGTTGATACCTGAAATGGCCTTTGTTTGCATTTGCACAACACAAAATACAATGACGCATACAACAAAGAAAACACAGAACAAAATCAGGCTAAGGGAAATGTACATGTACAAGTTTTTATAGATAGGAGGGACTCATTCATATCTAATTGTGAAGAAATAATAAATTTTCAAATAATAATTTTGGTACCTTTTTTGCTTTATTATTATCTCTTAATTCGCATCCATATTCACATGACTTATAAAAAAACAAGGAACAATGGACAATCTGCTTCCAAAGCTACCTCAACAAAAATACAAAAGTAACACTTGGAGATTGCGCTTTCTGTTGTGCAGCTTGAAGCTTTGGGAAAACCTACTACTAGACATTAGAAAAGCCTAATCTGTTGCTATCTTCAAAATGTTGTTGATGATGTACTTTTGATGTACTTCAGAAACCTTTCAATAGTTTTATAATTGTGTATCCATAGAGTAGCACTGTCATCACAGTGTAGTAGAGTATATTTATATAATAGCTGTGCTATATAAATTGATCTATTTATCATTACCAGGTCACTTCCATCTGACTTCTCGTAGGTGAGAGTGAAGAAGTCAAAGCGACTAAGGGGAGCCTCAAAGGCAAGATCAATTTCGGTGAAATTGCTCCTTGTTGAACGGAGGAATGCCGGTGGATCTGGGTCTGAATAAAAGAAAAATATATAACAATACAAAAACATCAACAATACTATAAGTGGGGTTTGGACAAAAAAAAGCATTAATGATATCCATTAGGTATCTTAAGGAGAACAGAAAGAGCCATAACGTCGAAAAATCCCAAGTGAGCCAAGTATATATAATATATTGCCAAGTTACTTATATTCAATAATCAATCCCTGCGATCTACTTTTAAAAAACATCAACATTTACAGAAATAATTCTTTATGTTAAGCATTATTTTTTTCAAAGTAGTAAATAAACACAATGAACATAACGGACAAAGAAAGAGGACAAAATATACAGTTCCTCATTCTACCCTCAACAATTGCTGTGGTAGACAAAGGAACATCCATTCACTGCTATTATGTAAAAATGTGTAGAACAGGTGAATATGCATGTGACACCTGTTTTACACATTTTTACATAATAGCAGTGAAGAGATGTTCCTTTGTCTACCACATCAATTGTTGAGGGTAGAATGAGGAACTGTATATTATGTCCTCTTTCTTTGTCCGTCATGTTCATAGTGAAATGAACTTGAACTTGAAATTTGGTTACATTATGATAATGGCCTATTCTGATTACATACTTGTCCTCTGTACAACCGTAGACACAGGTTCATCTAGAGTGGTCAGTTTGAGTTGAATTGAATACTCCTGACCCGGGATCAATCTTTCGAATGTAGCTCTAAACACATCTAATCCTCGAATCTAAAAATGAAAGAAGAAAAAATATTCATAACAATAATAGTTACAATAGTACAGTCAAACCTGTATATAAACACCACTCAACAGAAAAAGTGTTTGTTATAGGCAGGAGCTCTTTGCATAGGTTCCTTTAGTACACATTTAAATTAGAAATTTCTTAAAGGGAAAAAAAAAAAAATAAACATATTGTTATCTCTGACTGAAATGTGTCTCAATTATTAAAGCGGGAATGCACTACTTGCGCTCTCTATATAGCAAACAGTGTCTAATCGGTGACCGCTGGTCCCCTTTTTCTTATGTTAATTGAGAGCTGATTTGCTGAGATAACCACCTCTCAGTGACCACGCTGGGTGGTCTAATTGCTCCTGGCAAAACTAGTGCAGACGGGCTTCAATTATTTAGCAAACTTGGTGTTTCCTTGTAATGTGCTTTCCAAAACCCACTGAAATCATCACCAACAGCAGAACGATTCAAACAGAGTTTGAAGACATATCCATTCTTAAACTATATGCATTTACTGAAATGACACTGCCACAAATTGGTAACTTGTATTAACCCTTGGGCTCCTGAATTTTCTTATTCCCATAGACTTAACACAGAGACCCGGTTCTTGTGAGCAGTGGGTTAACTATAACTCTAACTGACTTCAGGATGGGATGACATCTCAAGCGATTTGTATCCACTGGAAAAGGCATTATATAAATTGCATGTATTTGTATTACTTACCAGAGATATTGCATCTGGAGGCGTGATGCTAAGTTCATAATTTGTCAATTCAGGCAGGTTGGCACGATCCTCGTAGATTCCCCAAACTAGAGCGATGGAGGTATTTGAGACCGTTGTGACACTCAACTCCAATTGGTCGAAGACTCCTGTTAAAGAAACAGATAAATAATAATGATAACAATGATGATAATAATAATAATAATAGCATTAATAATGATAACAATAATAATAACAACAATAATGATAACAATAATGAATGGAGATTTATCAATTTACTATGTATTCATGATTCAAGATGTTGATTCATTGTTTGATACCATGATAAATCTAAAAATATCAATATTTACTATCAAGATTACTATCACATGTCATTTCTTGTGTCACACGACGTACTGCACTGGCATGTGCACTCACCTGTGGATAGTGTTCTGGTAACTGGTTCACTCTCCAAGCCTCCAGACAACGCCTGGACACTCACAATGTAGTTTGTACCAGGATCAAGGTCCTGCAAAGAGGGGAGGAACACAGGGATCACTTTTAGGACCTCTTTTATTTCAACATGCATATTGAAAGAAGAAAAGAAGAAAAGGAATAGGAGAAGAAGGAAAAGAAGATGTAGAAGACAAAGGACAAGACGGAGACGAACGTTCTGTTAAACAATATGTAATTTTCATAATAATATCTATAATGTTCTCTCAGTAACTGTTAATTTATTATGGGCGTTCCCAACTCAAGCTATGCTTTTCAGGTTTTTGCCTCCTTCCGTATCTGAATTATTTACTGTATACTCTATGTTGAAATCATTGTTACATATACAATTTATATACACATTGTGTTTCATATTGTAATGTTGAGAAGGAAATAAATGTAAATAAATACAAAAAATACAAAATACAAGAAAAAGAAGAAAAGAAGAAAAATAGAAGAGGAAGAAGAACAAGAAGAGCAAGAGGGTTTACCCTGAGAGTATATCTGGGTGGTTGACTAGGAAGGTCAGGTAGTACAGTCCTTGTACCATCTAGCGTGTAGGTAATACGGTATCCATCATACACGCCTATGGGTGGACTCCACTGCAGCTCTAAGAACAACTGCATTCCAACAGACTCTAGATTCTGTGGCATTTCAGGGACTACATTAAAAGACAAAGACAGTGATATTGTCCCATTAGCTATCAAAATATTCCATTCAAATAGGCTTAATACAGGGACCACTAAATTCCTGTATGCAATGAGTTAATATTCTGTTTTTGTACAGTGCATATCACAGCAAAGAAGAAATGTACAAAATTCAGAACGGGAAGATCACGAATAGACGCTGCACACTCTCTCAAATTAACTGACATCACTCTTATCATATTGTTTAATTTAAACAAAGGAAAAATACATCTTATTCCTTTATATTTGTTTTCTACTATCATCCAGCTTTCCAAAGAAATAAAGTTGTATTTTCATAGGATAGGGTCTTTAAAGATAAAGTTGATTTCTGGTCATGTGATTGCATTGTGAAAGAAACGTTGTGGAATCGTTAAGAAAAGGTTAATCATCTAGCATATAAGTATTGGTGTGTACTGCAAGGTTCTGGAATCATCAAAATGATAAGAAATTTGGCCCAGTCTTGGAAAAAGTTACAAGCACTGTACACATAAAAATGTATATGGGACAACACAAACATGTGGCGTAAAATCTGTCCCGATTTTTATGATGTTACATACCATATTTATAATATTAAGGCATTTGAAGAGCCATGATGTTCTTCAAAACTTGCATAATAACAATGATAACGCTCACAAAATATTGTTCACCTCCTCCCAGAACTCAACCTTCTCTTTAAATCCAATCAAATATACTCACGTGTCCTTTGACTTGTTGAATCGACATTGACGGTGATAACATACTCCTGGCCTGGTGTCAAACCGGAAAATCTATACGTCGGTGATTGAGCGTAGAGAATGTTTGAGCTAACAGCTACAGAAACAAAATCAAAAGCAGAAACAAGATATGATGAAAGTTCCTGAACAATGTCATCAAGATAATAATAATAATAAAAATGTTGCTTATAAAGCGCTTAGCACCGAAGTCTCTAAGCGCTATAACAAACAAAATAGACTGATAAACTATTACATATTAAACAAAACAAGAAAGTGCAAATAAACCTACAAATTACAATACATATGAAATACACATCGATATGAACAGAGTAAATTAATCATCAAAAGCAAAGATGGTAATTCGGATTTGATGTATCTGAAAGAGTTCACAGATCTGTGTAAATGATTCTGGATGTGTCATAGAACTTTTTACCTTATAAAATTGGTTGAAACCTTTCTTTAGTACTTTTAGATGTAAGCATTAATATGTCAAGAAATACAAATCAGGAACAAATACATTTTCCAAAAATGAAAAGATAATAACAACTTGGTAAGGGTATGAATAATTTAGTTGTTAACTTTAACTGTATCACTCGATACAAAACAGCTATTAGCATCATAGTATTGCGATGCTCATGCACAAAAGTGATTTTAGAGTATTCAGTGCAAATCCATTACAAAATTACCACACTTCATTTAACCAAAGAAAAATCCTTCAAAACAAAGTTGAAGCAGTTTCTTAATCTCAAATATGTATAGTTATTTATCTTTAGTTTACATTTATGTTATATGTTTTTTTGCTTTTTGTTTCTTTTTTATTATTATTTTTGGTTTAAATCTTTGCTTAACAATTATTCTATGAATGCTTTGAGAACTATGCTTGTACAAGGCCTAAGGGCTTTAGTTATGTAGTTCCCCATTTCATTTTTAAAATTTGTTTATGAATTATTTTGTATCTCTTGTATCAATGTAATTTTTACTCAAGAATGAAATAAATGATAATTGAATCAAATTGAACATAAATGCCCCATAAGAAGGAAAGTTGGTCTGATAGAGTATCTTACCAGGAACAGTTGTAAGGGTCCAGAAATCCACACCCTCTTCAGGGCCCCACACAATCTCAATCTCTGTAGTAGATACATCACGTACAGCTATCTCATTAACTGCCAAGGAAGCTAGAAAATTATTTTTAAGAAAGAAAAAGAAAACATTAAGTGACAAAAATAGAAACAAGGCATAACATAAAAATATCAACAACATCAATAGTAATGATAATAATAATAATTTTAAAAAAAATGAAAAAATGAAAAAAAATAATACATGTCTCTAAAATGGACAAAAGATAACTCATATTCTATTTATGTTCGACTGTTTCTTACTTCTATCAAATGACTCATCCCTGAAGACTCAAGGGCCCTGTTTCACAAAGCCTTTTTCAATGACAAATGACAAAAAGCTGAAATGACTGATGACAAGTTTTGTGAAACGAGACCCTGAAGGTGCAAGATAATAATTAGAACGATGAACATGTACATCATGGAAAATACTTCAATTTGACTGATACTTACTTGTAGTAAATAACTGGTCGCTGGCCTCACTCCTGAGGGCAGCAGACAATGTTACCATGTTGAACGTGTAATTTGTGTTCGGGTCAAGGAACTCTACCCTGACATTGGTCTCTGAAGCCGAGATGATTTTCTCCTCTCTGGCGGTACCCTTCAAGTAGGACAACTCATAGCTATCATAGTCTCCCACAGGAAGTGCCCATGTGAATAATACATAAGTCGTTCCAATCTCGATGGGGAAAAGTCCACCAACAGGAGCAGGCACTATATTGAGTTATAACAGATGCAAGTCAATTCAATTCAAAGTAACATATATTTTCTTCTCTTTATTCATCATCTATATCAAAAAGAATACTCATGAAATAGATGTATACACATAATGGCATAACTATTAAGAGCATATTACTATGCCTGCTTTTACAACTTATCCTGAAATGTACAAATATCGCTTATAATTTCACATTGTGTTATATGTTAGTGATAAGTTTAACAGGTTTGTACTAGAATAATTCAGAATGAATGTGATAAATTCAAAATGCTTGTGAAAAAAATAAACATGTATTTCAAAATGGTTGCCATAAACTTACATGTTCTGACATCTTTAGTTGGATAAGTGCTTGTGATTCCAAAAGCCTGAAGGCTTACAGTGTACAGCCTGCCTGGTGTTAATCCCTCAAACGTCACAACAGAGAAGGGCTCTGAAGTCGGGGCGACATTGAAGGACTGGAAACAAAGAACATCAAAGGCACAGTATAAGAATATTAGAACACTAAAAATGGGGTCTAACAGCTCAGTGGCTAAAACGATGGCATTCTGTGGTACACTGATGGGTGTATATGCATGTAAATTAGAAATGTTGCGAGGCTACATTTCCCCCAAAAGGATTTTGTATTTTGAAGAGGGACTGCGACACATTAGATGTAAGGCCAATTTAATTCCGTAAAAAAAGTATACTTTTGCGACTTTGTACTTGATCAGCTTAATTAGGGGTATTTATACAGGCCATTGTGTAAACGGGGCACAGTTAGTGGAAAATATTGTTGTCCACAAAAGGAGGGTCATTTTCCACTATCCACATGTTGATAAAAAGGTTAAAAAAAGCAAATTGTAATTGGGAAATAATGTTTCTGATTCTCTCATCATGCTGCCAATTACAGGATTTAAAAGCTGATTTTCCTTCGTAAAATTCTTGACAAAAAAAAAATGGATGCAGTGTGTGCAGAAATTGGGCCTTTTCTACTCATATCTTGCATATTTTTGTAGGGCACTGATATCAGAAGCTATTGAGCTAAACTACAAAATGTTAACCCTATACATGTATCGGTGACGAAACAAAGCCTGGAGAAATTGGCACCACAGAAAACGTGGGAGCACCAAAGATAGCGTGGGGGCACCAAAGATAGGGTGGGGGCACCAAAGATAGCGTGGGGGCACCAAAGATGGCGTGGGAGCTCCAAAGATAGCGTGGGGCACCAAAGATAGGGTGAGGGCACCAAAGATAGCGTGGGGGCACCAAAGATAGGGTGGGGGCATCAAAGATGGCGTGGGGGCACCAAAGATAGCGTGGGGGCACCAAAGATAGCAGGGGTACTCACAGTAGAAGCCCCTTCCTCTGATGAGAGAGCGACCCTGTACTGAACGACACCAGAGCTGAGAGGCGCTGTTCCAAAGAGAACCTCAATAAGGGTGGTAGTCTTATCCCGGAATTCAATCACGCCCTCCTGAAGGGCACCTTTTAAAACAAAGGGGGAAAAAGAAGAGGAAAAATGTGTCAACATGATAAGCATAGAGTTTATTGTATGTGTTTGGTGTCATAATTGTTTGATGTAAAACAAAAGAGGATCAATCTTTTCAATGTTAGATGGCTTGAGAAATCCACGCATTTAAACATCGCAATTTCATATTGCATTTGTGAACAAGCTTTAAGAGTTAAGTCACCTCATAGAATGAACTGTTCAGCTTAGTCTGTATTCAATCTTCGGTTTAGAAACATACAAACATTAAAATATACACACACAAAATCAATGGATATGATACAAAAAAGTAGAACAAAAGTTAACCTCATTTAAAGGCCGTCTGTACTAGTTGGGCTAGGAGGGATTAGACCACCCAGGGTGGTTACTGACAGATGGCTATCTCATCAGCTCAGCTCTCAATTAACATTAAAAGAAGAGGATCATGGGGGAACAATGGTCACCGTAAAGGCATTGTTTTCTATAAAGAGGGAGCAAGTAGCTACAAGTAGTACAGTGGGGCTTTAAAGTCTATTGAGGTTTAACAGGTTGATGGTAAATAATTGGCAATTAATAACATAACAAACTTCCGGTAATGGCCTACCTGTGGTGAACGAATCCATAGCTGGTTCGCTTCTTGATGTGAGTTCGCCACTTGTAACCTTGCTAAAGATCTGAACATCATACAGAGCAGATGGATCCAAACCATTGAGGTCTAGTGATTCCGTAAGACCATCCACCTCACCAGCTAGAGTATAGTCACTGATAGAGGAAGTTTGGCGGTACCAAACCTCAAAATTATCCACGTCATGGCCAACAAATCGGTTCCAAGTGACGGTGGCAGACGTTGACTCGATAGACTCGAAGCCGATGGTGTTTGGTGCCACAGGGTCTGTGGAATGGAGGAGAATGCATCTTAGTGATGTAAATATACAAATATTTCTATGGAGAAAAGATAGAGACCTACATGTCAATTTACATGACACAGGTATCAAAGGTCCGTCCTAATGTATGGCTGCAGGAGCTGGACTTGGATAAATACTTGCGACAGCAGAATTCAAGCAGCAGAAATGTGGGTCTGAAGAAGAATGCTTAGGATAACTTGGACGGACAGAATATCAAACAAAAAAGTGCTTGATATGGCATGTGTCGATAGATCTCTCCTTACCATCATTAGAAAACGACAACTACAGTTTGTTGGGCATATTATGAGAGGAGATGGCATAAGGAACAGGATTCCGACAGGAAAATTGAGGGTAAGAGAAGCAGAGGAAGACAGCTGATCAAATACATGGATACGTTCATTGGGCTGACTGGTAAGCCAGATTCTTTTTGAAAGAGCGCCATCTACTGTCAAGACCTGTATAACATCATTACAGTGCTAATTACACAGTCAGGGTTGGCATTAAAATGCGTTCATACCCCCTGTGCTGTACAAAAACCTGACAAAAACTTTACACTGTATACAAAAATGCTGGATTCTTTTTGGAAGAGCGCCATCTACTGTTCAACACCTGTATAACATCATTGCAGTGCTAATTACAGAGTAGGGGTTGGCATTATGCAGTGCTACGGTCTTGAAAGTGCAATGCCCTAAGCACGTAGATGTACGTGGGTAGCAGTCAAGTGGTTACAGGCTCGTTCAGATATGATGCAGAAAATTACCCCGCTATTTGAAATGATCGTAAAGTGTATGCGCTTCACATCTTTGTATCTTATAACACAGACCGCAATTAAACGTGCAAGTCCTTAGTTGCACGCAGTTGCCATTCATGTATACGTAAACCAACAAACGCTGCTGATATTTTTTTGTGGCGGTTTACTTCGCCATATATCTGAACAAGTCTTAAGTAAACTTGAACTAGAAAGATAGGCTACTTGTGTGCATCTCTGCTCTGTGACGTGGCCAAGGTAGTAGTAGTGGAGTACCAGGAGTGTCAAGTCTGACAGACACAAATCTCTGCTATAGAAAAACCAACTATTATCATCATTATTACTTACTCCTTCCTTTCTTGAGAGGGCACATCCCTCCTAAGATTGTCGTACTGTACCCATAGACCCCAAACACAGTCGTGATAACATGAAACTTTTTTTTTCTTTTTTTTTTCTTGTACTAGAAGCAGAGGTGTCGTGGTCGAGTGGATACGTCACCGGACTGCCGATCACAAGGTCCGCGGTTCGAGTCCCGCCGCGGCACTAATGTCCTTTGGCAAGACATTGATCTACAATTGCCACACTCAACCCAGGTGAGGTAAATGGGTACCTGGTAGGATTATTCCTTGAAATGCACTGTGCGCTGATAAGGCTGCCGGAGCTAAAGCCAGGGTAATAAAGTCCAAAGCTCTTTGGAAGCGCATAGAGATGTTATTTCATAACGTAATATGCGCTATACAAGAACTGAACTATTATTATTATTATTATTAACAGAAGCAACGTCACATTACAAAGAACCAGATATAGAAGTAGATGGAAAGCCTTGATCGCCAACATCTGGAACAGACAAGGCAACTGTATGCAATATATGCTGTAAGCAATGCATCAACAGCACAACATTAGCTAAGTTTTTAGTACATAGTAATCATACAAGTAGTCTTAAATTTCCTGAACTTTTGATTGAAAACACTCAAAATCTCATTTCATAAAAAGCAAAATACCTTATCAACTGCACAAGAGTTCAGCAGAGAATGCATACAAAATCAATGTCAAATTTGAAACATTTAAAACAAGTCTACAGTCTGTTGTCATCATATGATGGTTAAATATTTGTTAAAACATGCATTTTTTCCCTCTCTCCTAACAAGCAAATCATTCTTCTCAATATCCCTCCTTGCCTCAAAATAGTGAACTATATCACATTATAAATCTGAATTTATTATATTTATTATTAAAATTCTGAAATGTTAAGACACAAAGAATTGTTAATAAAGAGCTAAATTATCTGCTGAGAAGTTTCTCTTTTCAGGGATCAACAAGCAGACATGAACAACTAGACGGTATCCAACAGAACAGGAATCAGGCAGCCAGAAGAAGCCAGTAGGAACCGGCGAAAGAGAAGTGAGTTGAAATATACTTCAAGTAATAGATATATAATTGACCATTAATTTCTACGATACTGGATGAATCATAATATTGTAGAAGAGTATGCATACCAGTTAGTACATCAATAGAGCTGAGGTCATTCCCTTGCTCGATGAGTCGTATGGAGTAGAGTGTTGCCGGGTTCAGAAGGGTAAAGTCCACGTTCCTCTCCTCGTTGTTGACGAGCACGTCAGCAATGTTGCCTGGAGTGATTCTTACGACATAGTTACCCTCAGGTATGATATCAGTGCTTCCTACACCCCACGTGACACTGATGGTAACGGTGGTCTTACTACGTAGAAGTAGCTGACCAAGAGGCGCAGACACTATCAAGAAAGACAACAACGAAATGGGGGTAAACAGTAGGCTTGCGGGTGCACCATGTGAGAGAGAGAGAGAGAGGATTGAGGAGTCCTGAAAAGGATTGTTTGTTATCTTTCTTAGCTTATAGTTCTAAGGAGAACTATAACGCTTGGAGAGGATGAGTGGCTCGACGTTTCGAACAACTTGACTCTCCGTCGTCAGAAATGGGGTTAATGGAAAGATTCTTTACTATTATGTTACTCAGTGAGGTCTCTTTACTCATTCCAAACAATCATCATCTTCATCATCATCCCGTGGGTCCCCTCTGTGGGGGATCAAGGGGTGTTTCACAAAGATCCTGAGTTGAACTTATCTCTAAATTGGACTTAACAATTATGGAAAGCCATTAGCATCCTTGAAAATATTTTGTAAAAGTCATTTTAAAAGGCATAAAATGTTGATTCAAATCATTCATATTTTCTATTATCATGGGAGATTTCATGTTCTTGATGTGGAATTTAAGAAAAGTCTTAAATACTTGAATTTTTTATTTTAATACGTTTCAAAATAAGGCTGCAAATGGCTCTCCATAATATTTAAGTCCAACTTAGAATTAAGTTCTACTTCAAGTCTTTGTGAAACACCCTCTAGATCTCCTGACCACTCTCCATCTCATCCTGCCTGTAGCCAACTCTAAATCAGTTTCTCCACCGTCTTCTTTAATACTATCTATCCACCTCTTCCTGGGTATCCTTTTCTTTCTCTTTCCTTTCTCTTTTCTCTCTGCTGCTCATCTAATTGATTCATCTTCATCTATCCTCTTCACGGGCCCACATCATTTTACTCTCCTCTCTCTAATGTTCTCCCTTATCCCACTTCACTTTAACTTCCTTTTGCACCTCATCATTTCGCCTCCTCTCTTTTCTTGTTACCCTCTCACTCTCAGAAATCTTATCTATGCAGCTTCCAGCTTCTTCAAGTGGTCTTCCTTCACTGCCCAGTTGTCTTCTCCATATTCCAAACAATTGGAAGTGTAATCAGCAATTAGTAAAACATACACATGTCTGAACATGTACTAATTTAATATTAATAAAATATCGTCAGGACTCTTGATGGGGATGGCATTGACCACTTACAAGTTCGTTGAGTCATTTGAACCTCTGAACTCTCCGTCCGTGTATCGCCCTCTCCAGCCACAGTCTTCATTCTGAACTCGTACGTTGTGGAGGGTGTGAGTTCGCGGAAGGTATAGAACTCGTCGTTGGCCTCCAGCACGATGAATGACTCACTCAAGCCATCGGCTGGACTGTAGGTCAACTCATACTGGTCAATGGCAGAGGGTACCGGCATGCTCCAGAGCAGGAGTAAGGAATACGTGGAGCCCTCCACCGTGGGCTGAGTTTGAAGGTCCCTCGGTGGAAGAGGAGCTGAAGGAACAAAAAACAGGTATTGGAATTAGTGGAAATAATAATAACCGCATACATGGGTATGTAAATGATGATTATAGTAATGATTGTAACAACTATCCATTCATTCATCCATTCATACATTCGTTCAATCATTCTTTCATTAATTAAGAATGATATAATTCATACAATAGTAATTATTACAAGGATATGATTACTCTTTAAGTTTATCCTGTAATAATCCTTAGGATTGAAAGCAGAAGAATCTAAAAGACAAAGAACTGTTACCTGTGCGCTGCTGAATTACACTGATTGGATCAACCTGATCAATCAAGATCAACGAGATGGTCTGGAGCTGACCAGGTATGAGTGAAGTGACCGTCGATTCTCTCGGCCGAGTTCTCTCGACCCTGTTGTATATTGGGTTCCCAGTGGGGGGCTGGAACTGGATGATATACTCATCAAACGTGATGCCTTCCACTGCTCCCCAAACCACGGTGATGGAGAAAGAGTCAAAGTCAATGACCGATAGCTGACCAGCATCCAACGAATCTGAATTTCAAAATGGAGAAATTATAAACAACATTTTTAAATATTTAAATCAGTTTATTCCATATTAAAATTAAATAAAGGAACACATATATATACAATTTTATGAGGATATTAAACATATAATACGCAAAGGTAATGCAATGGTTAATTACATGCTTTCATTATATAATTTCATATGGCAATATTATGCACACACCAAGACGCGCATTGTACATGTATTTGGCTGGGCGTGTGCACTCAAGATGTGACATCATTCAATAAAGCAAATGGTGGCCTCCATGATTGGGTGAATCTTGGCTTTTTTAAAATTCTGTATTTTATAATTTCTCAACTTTATGTTCATAGTGTAGACCTGTCTAATTAAAAAAATAGTACATGTTTTTAGCTCGTGCATTAGTGATATCCACTGCACTTGTCACAATGAGTCACAATGAGATGGAAAAAAAACATAATTATAATAACGAATATGAAGAAAAAAAACTGACAAATACATATAAACAATAAACAGAATTTATACCAATACAAATAATCATGGTTTCAAATGAAATTAAAAACTCAGAAGACAGGTAACAGTAATTCTTGACGAATTGATCAATGAACCTACCAGTGGTGAATGAATTTTGCTGCGGGGGACTCCGCTTCTCCAGGTTTCCGCTTCCAACGACAGCAAAGATGCTTACAGAGTAGCTTTCACCGGGCCTCAGAGCATCGAATGTAAATGAGGGTAGCTCTCCAGCTTCGATCTGATCACCCCTCAGAGTGCCTTGAAGCTGTTCGTTCAGATTTACTTCAAATCTTTCATATTCACCGACTGGAGGATCCCATTGAACCTTCAGGGTGGAAGTTGAAACTTCAACTTCCACAAGATTATCTGGCGCATTGGGATCTGTACATGTAATAAAAATCATGATAATGATAATAATAATAATAATAATAATAATAATAATGATAGTTACAACAAAAACATAAATGATAATAATAATGATAATTACAAAAATAATATAAAGATTAAAAAAATACCTATGATTGTTACAATAATTATTATGATTTTAATAATAATAAGATTAATATTAATGATAATAACAATAACAAAATCAGTAATAAAAGTGGAGTCTGGTATAGTGTTTGATGAGCAATGAGCAAATACTGCAGAGGTTCCATAGTTCTGTTCTACTACAAACAAGCAGGGAATATTTGATGTTCAATAATTAACAAGCCTATCGAAATGCAATTTATCCTCATAATACATAAAGAACGTAAAGAACGTAAAGAACAACCAGGGTACTGTACTTGTATAGATGGAGTCTGTGGCGTACGGTTCTGTGGAGCCGGTATACCCCTGATACCGATAATGTACCTCTGACCGGGAACCAAGGAGTTGAAGGTGTACCAATGTACTACTACTGTTATTACTACTACTACATGTATTACTATTACTACTACTATTACTATTAATGTTACTACTTTTATTATTATCATTATTAATTCATGTGTGTGCAATAGTACTCTACCTGTGTAGACAGAGTCTGTGGCGTATGGTTCTGTGGAGCCGGTACCCCTGATACCGACAATGTACCTCTGACCGGGAACCAAGGAGTTGAAGGTGTACTCAAAGTTTCCACCTATGGGCTCGTTCCCTGGCGGAGCGTTGGCAGAGTTGGGTTCAATGGTCAACTCGTAGCTATTGACGACCACGGCACAAGATCCCCACTGGACGGTGATCTCGGTGTATGTGGTTTCGGTCACTTGGATGGAGCAAGGAGGAAGTGCAGCTGAAAGAGAAGCAGACATATTGATGATAAAAATAATATTGATGCTGCTTGTAAGCATCAGCTTGCATGGTGATGTAGATATACAGTAGACTTGCAGGTGCACCATGTGAACCAGGACTCCTTTTCAGGACTCCTCAATCCTCCCTCTCTCTCACATGATGCATCCGCAAGCCTACTGTATAATAATATTGATGATAATGATAGTGACAATATCACTACTAATTATAATGATAATGATAGTTATGAAGTGATAAACTGCCTAAGAGATGGCAAAAGCAAAATTAAAACCATTTTATATGTTCCGGTATAGGGGGAGAAAAGATTAGTACCTGTGCTCTCAGCAAACCAACTTTTCCTGTATGTTATAACATTGATTAATGTGAAGTGCACTACATTGATTTCCTTTCACCTCATTGGGTTTTTTAGGCGGTTTAACCCATTGGCTACTGAATTATCTCATTCCCATATGCTTTAGTACAGGAGCCACCAGGTTTCCATAGGCAATGGGTTAATATGTCAAGTGTGAAGGAGGCTTAGAGAGGAGAACACTTACTGGTTGTAGCCGGGACGGACTCTTCTGTACTTGTTGTCTCATCAGCGTCAGTTCCACTGCTGGTGTAGACAGTTACCACGTAGGATGTATCGGGGAGCAACCCATCTATGACTGACACTCGGGTACCATCGCTAGGGATGCGATCCGCATAGATGACCGTCGTGGGTTCATCAGCGAGAGTGTAGGTGACAACGTAGTCGTTGAACGAGCCTGTAGCCTGTTGCCAGTTCACGGTGACGGATTGGGAGGTCGTATCAACCACAGTGAGTCCAGAAACTGGATTCGGTCCTGAGAGCGGAGAGAAATCATTAAAAGAACATGATAAACAGGAAGAATTATCTTCACAGTTTTTCTCCTTGTCGCAAAATTACAACCACAGAATTACAATTACAACTTCATTCTATCCTACCTTCTGAATTCGAATCTTCAGCAACAAACACTACCATCTTCTATCAAAACCTACATGTACATATGTCCCAGATCCCGGACCATGACGTGTTTATGGCAATCAAACCTTTCCTCTCTTGTCCAAAAACTATGAGACAATCTTCCCATCGAAATTGGAGAGGCCCCCACCATGGATTCATCAAATACAGTTCTGAAGAGACTCAGGGTAAACGGCTGCTACACGTATTCAACTTGGCGTTATGTGAACAACACTTAAACTCAATGACTACTGAATTGTCTATTTTACCAATAGACATGTATAGCGCTTAATACTATGTTTCTAAGCATTTCACATTGTAACTACTATTACCCCGGTCATTGGGTTCATTTGAGAGTGGCAATTAAATGTAGATTAATGTCTTGCCAAAGGACATTAGTGCCACGGCAGGACTTGAACCGTAAACCATGTGATCCACAGTCCAGTGACATATCCACTAGACCACGACACCTCTACAAAATTAGAGACAACCCTGTTTCTATTGCAAATGGGTTAATAGATGAATGGGAACAACCATCACTTACTTGTTCTTTGAGATACAGTCCTAGTCACCACTGGATCAGAGCCTTGAAGGATGTTATTGATGGTGTACCTAACACCTGCTACCAGATTCTCAAAGGTATGCATCCTGGGATCCTCGGGAGGTATCACAGCAAAAATTGGGGATCCGTCGCCCTCTGGTGTAGCCTGGAGGCGGTAGTTCTCAAATGCGATACTGAGGACCTCGCTCCACTCCACTGAGATCGAGTTGGAATCGAAATCTGTCACGTTCAGCTCGCCTTCGAGGCCCTCACCTGGAAATAATTAGAATTATAAAATCATTAAACAAATACGGAAAGTTATAAAGTCATTAATTGGTGCATGCCTGGTGTGATGTAATGTGATATTGAATTTTGCTAAAGCTACAGGAACCAACTCCTTTGTCACCTCTCTTCTTTTTTAATGATAGCCTAATAGTCCACTCCAAATTTTATTAAACCGAAACAGAAATTCTTTTTGCCCAATTGATCGTGAGCCCGGTAGCCACTGAGCAGCGCCAGATCGACGTAGCTCAATCCCTTATTGTTGAACGTCAAACAAGGAAGCAACAACTCCCATCTTTTAACGTCTTTTGGTATGACGCGGCCGGGGTTCAAACCCGCGACCTCCCGGTTGTGAGGCGGATGCTCTACTGACTGAGCCAACACTCCGGTTTTGATTCTTGTAATTTTCTTCTTATCAATCTCTCCCAAAACAGACATCGCCAAGCTTCAGCAAATTCAAAATTCAGCTGCCAGACTAGTTTCTCAATTACCAAGGCAAGAGCACATCACTCTCACCCTTCTAACTTTCAAGGCACTTCATCAACTCTGTCCCAGCTACATATCTTTTTACACCTTACGTACCCACTCGATTCCTCCTCTCTGCATCTCAACACCTCATTGAACCTAGGAGCAACAGGACAAAGTCATCAGGATCCAAAAGGTTCTCATCTGCAGCTTCGCTTCTTTGGAACTCTCTCCCCACTACCTTCCAAACCATCACAGACTTAACTTTCTTTAAATCACAACTGAAATCTTACTTGTTTAAAAACATTTGCGTCCACTACTTAGTGTGATGAAGGGTGGTAACTCAAACACTTTAACTCTATAACTAATACCCTTCTAGCTCAGAGCAGCACATTCGCGTCCACTTACTGAGTGTGATGAAGCGGGTGATTGCATCGCTTCTGATAGTCTTAACGTCGTCCCCTGCACCCACCGACACCACGGCATACAAGGAGATGGTGTATTCCACATCAGACTGCTCTAACGTCAGGAGCTCCTGGGTAGCATCGGCAGTAGAACTTCGAGTCTGGCTGGAAGGAGTCCAGCAGAGCTGGTAGGAATCAACCTGAGAGTTCCTAGCAGGCCATGCTAAAGTGACCTCTTGACCTTCGACTGTCAGGAAGGACAGGCTACCAGGGGTCAGAGGTGCTGTGGAAAGACACGTACATGAATATCATTTATTGTTTAAATAAATTTAATCTAATTTTTAATTAATATGAATATTTCAATTTGTAATGTTCAAAATCTAAAGTAACAGGACAATTTTTAGGTGAATTCTAAAAAAAGAGAAAATTAACAAATACAGATCTACATGTGAGTGGTAACATACTGAACAGAAAATCGCTAAATACCTTAAACTTGCCTTCTTATCAGTCTTCTCTCCATATTAAAGGGTCTTCTTTTTTTGTTTGTTGGTGGAATAATTATTTTATTCAATACTTAAATCACCCGAAAAAACATGTATGCGCACATTAAATAAAAATAAAGTCCAGGTCAAGCAATCGTTCTTTACATGAAGGGCAATAACAATAAAAATATATCATATTATGACCAAACATAAATTATATACAATATATAGAAATTTTTATTGTAAGTGTTCAAAGTTTCAGAACTAAATCAAATCTAGGAACAAAGGGGTATTGAGGCTGTTGATAGCCAAAAGGGTGATTTTACTCTGATTGAATCAATAGTTCACGCCCTTTGGCCCCATAGCAGGCAGCAGTTTATGATCAAGCAATATGAAATATTTTGTCTTATTCTCAAACTTAAATGTACTCTGTAAACTTATTTGATAACGAACATACATACTTGTCAGTATTTTGTCACTTGTATAATTCATTTGTTCTATTATATATTGTATTACTGTATGGTTTATATATGGTATGTCATTTAATTTGTGGATATTTTAGTGGGAAATAAATCAAATCAAAAATAAAAATAAAAAAATCAAATCAAATCTAACCTGTGGCCGTAAGTATGGTAGACTGTGTAATTGCATCCCCTTCCACGAGCAGATTCACGGAGTACTCTGTGCCTGGCTGCAGGCCCTCAAACAACGCCTTACGTTCCTCGTTGATGCCCTTTGATCGGGTCTGGGTCCGAGTATTACCAATAAACAGGTTCAACACATAGTTGGTGAATGTTCTATCGGTGACTGCACCCCAGACTACTTCCAGAGACGTTGTGGTTCGATCATTCACGTATAACTGGCCAGCAACCATGGTTTCTGATATATAATATAATAATAGTTATAAAAATTATATGAATCATAATAATAAAATCAATACTACTACTACTACTACTACTTAGAATAATAATATCAATAATAACAACAACATTAATAGAAATAAAAAATGAAAATTAATAATAACTATTTAAAAAAATATTAATAATTATCATAATATATTAATATCAAAATTAAAAAATAATGATAATGATATTGATAATAATAATGATAATAATAACAACAATAATAATAACAATGACAAAGTTTATCGGACTCAATTGCCCCCATATTCGATATATGGCTAATAAATTTGGACCACACATTTGTGTACGTTGAGTCCCATGTACCTCTTTCTGTGTGCAGTGCATGTGATTTTAGCATGATTGAGCCAACTATTTGATGATACCAAATTATCCGAACCTCAATATACATGAGTAAACCAATTCTTATCTACTACATAAACAACTTGTCCTAATTGCTACCAGACTGTTACTTTCGCAATCTAATTGCTTGACCAGAACTCAACTTCATCTATCAGTACATGAATGTAGAACTGTATAACCATGTATTTACCTAAGGAGACATCCATGGATGAAACAGCACTATCCGTCTCTCCGGACACAGCTACGACCTCAACGTCGTACGTTCCTCCAGGTACCAGGTCTGTGATGAACACCTCAGGACAGGCCTCTCTGGGGATATTGAAGCTAGCGACACCGTTTTGGCCGACGCCCAACCCCGTCTGTCTGGCTGTCACACCCACGCGATAGTAATCCAGGACCCCAGAAGAGGCTGGTAGAATCTTGATCAAAATGGTAGTTGGAGAGAGGATCATGATCTCCATAGTCGGTGCAAGTGGCGCTGAAAGAGAGAAAACAAAAGTCTATGAAAGTCCTTGATTAAGCTTTAGTTAGTTGTACGCAGGTCTCCTAGGAGAAAAATCTACCTATATATTTGTCAATCTGTCGGTCTTACTCCATAGTGTACTGTTTTAAAAGGGAAATAAAACTAGATGGATGTTCGACGCACGCAGTCGACAATGATGCCTCCGTCATAGAGCAATTTTTCAAATTCTAGTTTGATTGTAATTCATTAACAGGTTCTCAGAATACCCTGATTACAAGCTATTTATTATATACATGTATATACATGTATGACCCTTTGAGCTTAGACCTTAGGCCTAAAAAAACAACTTGTTGTTCATTAATTTTAAAAAAATCTAAAAAGCGGTTGAAAAAAAATACTTTTTTAAATGCCGACCATAGATTTTCAGATTTTTGGGTCGGTCGCAAAGGGCAATCTAATCAGTTAATTGGCTGTGCAAGATACATACATCTCTCAAGTTCCATAGTAATCCATCCATCGGTTCTAATGATAATGTGATCACAAACTATAATGAGCCCTGTGACCTTTGATCTTGTGACACCCAAGTCTAAGCAGTTCATTAGCTCTTCAAGATACATACATGACCTTAGTCTGGCAGGAATCCATCCATCGGTTCTTCTCGCGATCACAAGCTATTTTCGCATACACAATGAGCCTGAGACTTTTTACCTTTGACCTCATGACCCCAAAATTTAATCAGTTCATTAGCTCTGCAAGATACATACATAACTAAAGTTTGTCAGGAATCCATCTATCGGTTCTTGAGATAACGCGATCACAAGCTCTTTTCGCATACATGAGCCATGTGACCTTTGACCTTAGACCTTGTGACCCCAAAATCTAATCAGTTCATTAGCTCTGCCAGATACATACATGACCCAAGTTTGGCAAGAATCCATTCATCGGTTCTTGAGATAACGCGATAACGAGAACGGGACGTACGGACAGACGTACGGACGGACAACCCGAAAACATAATGCCTCCGGCTACTTCCTAACGGAGGCATAAAAATCCAAAAGGGAGGACAGCAATGGGTAACTTTGATTTAACCCTTACTGTACTGGGGGGGGGGGGGGGCTGGGAGGCCCCCCCCCCTCGACATTTTCGGAGATTGCGTCGCAACTGCTTGGAATTTTGAATTGTCGTTTCATGACTTTTTTCCCTCAAGTCTTACGCACATTTTGATACCATTTTCGTCGAAATCGGATATACCTGTAAGGCGTTACATAACAATTAGTATGCGCATGTCATCAAAAAAAAAAAAAAAAAAAAAAAATCGCATCAAAATATGCATAAATTATCATCGTTATTTACATTAAAATAACTTTTTTGTGTTAGAAAAGAAGTTTCATATGAATAATGAGTTCCAACATTCAAACAGTGGAGTTTGACACATTTTCTGAAAAATGCATAAAATTAGCGCATTTTGCATAATTAATTAGGCTAACGACAAACATTTGCATATTCAGAAAAAACTAATTATACCATCTTGTTCCTTACGTAAATATCTACAAACATGCACATTTTCGTGTTCATCGGACAATCGACGGCCGAGATCATAGGGGGGGGGGCCTCCCAGGCTCCCCCCCCCCCCCCAGTCAGTGGGTGCTCAAAATAGCCCAGTACAGTAAGGGTTAAGATATGCAGCCATTATTCTCTCGCGTTATATATCTTCATATAAAGAAAGTGCAAGTGAGAAAAATACCACTCCTACTTCTAGACATGCTCAAATAGAACCTGTCTCACTAATTCAAGAGCAATATAAGGCGCGATAGCTCAGTCGGTAGAGCAGTGTTCTTGTAATCCAGGGACCCGGATTCGAAACCAAGGCGATGCGGTAATGCCCTTTGGTAAGGCATTAATCCTCATTACCAGGTCCCTCGGAGAGGACCTAAAGCCGTCGGCTGTCTGGTTGCTTACTTACAAGCATTTATGCTTTCTTAGCAGTCAGGTAAAATAACCATCACCATTCATAACAATAAATCTTACCTAAGACATACGTTGCCCTGACTAAACTCTGTGTGCCAGTATCAGGAGTGCCAGAGGAGAGAGCGAAGTTGTAGATCTGTCCAGGGGTGAGACTATTGAGGAAGACACTGTCCTGGGTGGTAGGAACTGGAGAGGGCGGTATACCATTTGAGGGATCATATTCAAGATAGTAATTGGAAAAATCTGGAGCATTAGGCCAGGATGCAGCCACGCCAAAGTCATCGATTGTGATGAAGACTAAAAGCTCCATTGCTGAAAAGAAAAACAGGAGGGATTGATATTATTCACAGCAATAATCCCTTCACAGCTTCAACAGAGGAAAACACATTCTGTCAACAGTAAATATATTTCAGACCTATTTTGTCCATATAAACTGAAAATGCAACTCAGCGAATCATTTGGGCATTTGCATCAGTAATGGGAAAAAATATCTATAGACTACAATGGACATCAGACAATTCAACAATCAACAGGTTTAACTCTGACAGAAAGAAGAGTATTCCAGGATAATATGATATCAAATTAAAATTAAATAATATAGCTCAGGTTTACTTCTGATTATTTATATTTCTACCAATCTCTACTACTGTTACATTCCATAGATGTATGTGTTTTATTCATTGAACTTCATTGACATATATATCAATATTTTTTCCAAAATACATCATAACATCAATAAATAAATTACAAAAAACAGAACAATACATATTATAGATTATTAAATACCAGTAATAAACAAACATACCTATCTTACAATTCATCAACTAGAATGTTTTTTTCATATCATATGTAAATACCATGTACAAACATTATGTACAAATGGACTATGATGAAATTACAATATGAGCCTCATACTCACACTTTAATTTATTACACAAACGACAAAAAATACTCATACGTTGGATAGAAACATGTTTAAGTAAATTATATACAAAACAATATAAGCTTACCAGTAGAAGCAGTGGTGTCTCGGAGAGCACTCTTTGTAGATCCCGTGACAGCATAGATCTCTATCCTATACAATGTTCCAGGGGCAAGGTAGTTCTTGGAGACGGTAAGGTCAGAGCCTCTGGAAACATCCTGCAGGAAGGCGGTTTGGGAACCATCAGGGTACAGATTGATAGAGTAGCGATCAAAGTTTCCTCCGGCGCTGCCCCAGGCAAAGGTGATACTGGTCTGCGTGGTGCGAAGGATCTGAATGGCACCTGGGGTCTGAGGGTCTGTAAAATAACGATGATGATAAATTATAATGTTGATAATGATGATAATAATAATAATGAAAATAATGATGATCATGATGACGATGATGTTGATAATGATGATAATAATAATGACAATAATGATGATGATGATGATGATGACAATAACAACAAAATAAAAATTAATGACAATAATAACAATACTTATGGGTGGTCCTACCTCACCTTTAGATATCCTGGCCTTAGATATGGGTTACAATTTTCTTTTCAATATCCACAATGAAATTGAAATAATTTTGCTATTTCAGCCCAAAATCAAATAGCAAGTATCTTTTTCTCCCCAAATAGCCCTTACAAATGGGTATGGGAGGCTCCAGCCGCACATCCCAACCCGAACCAAATCTGAATTACCCCCCCCCCCCCCTCCCAACCCCCAGACTACACCCAAAGGCAATGAACAACTTACATGTCGTAACTGGCAATTCCTGTGGTGCCTCTGACAGCCCAACAATCTGCAGGCTGATGATATAGTTTGTTCCCGATTCCAAGTTCATAAAGGTGTAGGTGGTGATTGCTTGCCCCAGGTTGAAGAGGATGGATGTACCTCCTTCTGTTCTGATCCTCAGCTGGTATCCGGTAGCCAGTGCATCAGTTGATGCACCCCAGCTGATGGAAATGGTGGTAGTTGTACGTTCTACAAGTACCGGCACACCCTCTGGGGCTCGACCTACAAGAAAATACCATGTTAAAATGTAATAGTAGTTATAATAATAATAGTTTTAGCTTAATTAAGGGACTGCATGTTTATAGCTTAGATGTGGCGGTTGATGCATTAAAGACAAGAATAGACAAGGTAATTTCAGCCTTAAAAATGACAAGATTCTTTAGAGAATACAATGGCTGGAAATAGAAATACTGTCAATGCCATGGAACTTAATTTTTCTTTTAAAGAAGCTTAGTGTCTGAGAAATTGAGGGTTCAGTGATACAAAGACGTAACTCCATATTTTGCTCAAATGAGTATTTGATATCAAATTGTTCAGAAAAATGTGGGCTCTCCAGGAAACACAAAGATTTAACTCCACCCAACACTTCATTGAAGTCAATGCCTAGTGAAACATAGACTGAACTCCTCAAGGTCCAAGTGCTCAGTGACACATAAACCACTTTTTCTCAAAATGGCTAACATGGAGTTACGTCTTTGTGTCACTGACCCCTCGAAATGATCTTCTGCCTCTCAGCAGTGGAAGTCTTAGTAAACTCTTGTTCAAAGTGTGGATCATATCAACTTTGATGTGCCACCGGTGCAAACTGGCACACTCGCAGAGATGCCACAAGTACCATTTGGCATAAACAAAAGGTTACAATTAAGAGGACTATTTTGTGCGTAAAAACCTTTTAAAATTAACAATTTCCAGTCTAAATCATCTTCATTAAAACCCATTTAACACCTGTTTAGCTTAATTTTACATATGACTACCCCAGCGGCAGTAATTTTGCACAAGGAGATCATTTGCATGGCACACACACAAAGGGTTGGGCGAAATCTGGGACCCATTTCACAAAGCCTTTTTTCAATGACAAATGACAAAAATCAGTGACAAATCTGCTGATAACCAATCAGAAGCAAGGATATCAGTAGCTTATAACAAAAACTGTCATTTGTCACTGATGACAAGTTTTGTAAAATGGGGCCCTGGATGACCGATGAAAGGAAGTTACCTGTGGTTCCTGATGTCTCAGCAGGCTGACTGTTGATAGTTCCTCTGACCGAGACAACCGATACAGCATAGGACGTCTCTGGCAGAAGGTCGGGCAAGGTCACAGAGGGTGTATCACTCGCAGGAACAGGTATGGTAGTGACCTCACTAGTTCCAACCCGAGAGTAGGTTAGACTGAAGGAGTCGTAGAACCCTTCCGCTGGTGGACTCCAGGATACGTCCAGTTCAAAGGCAGTAGTTCTGGAGATGGCTACATCCATGGGGGCATTTGGTACTGTGGAAACAAACCAAGATATCACACTCAATTAATATACTGACACCAAATCCAAACTGACTTCTGTTGACAAACAGAGCTAGCTGTTCCGAACGTTGAGACTTTCCTGTAACAGTTCGTTTCAGAATTATTTATTGTCTGATTTCGTTCAAACATTCACAAGTCTTTCTTTAACCCTATTTAGCCCGGGCTATTTTGAAACTGCATAGCCCGGGGGGGGGGGGGGGGGGCTTCTAAGGCCCCCCCCCCCCCCCCCCCCCCCCTATGATCTCGGCCGTGAAACGCCCGATTGCCGCGAAAATTTGCATACATGTCAAGTGAAGTGTATAGAATATTATGGTAATTTCAATTTTTTGAAAAATTTACTAATTTGCATATTTATGGTAATTTATGCAAATAAGGTCATAAAATTCACATTTTTGCCCATAAATCAGACATTATTCATATTTAAGCATTCTTTCTCACTACATATATTTGTTAAACCATTTGGAATAATAATACAACACAAAAAATTGAAAAACCAGGGTTATTTCTTTGTTTTTTTAACTTATGTATTTTATTGTTTTTGTTGTTTTATTTCATTTCCAACTATAATTCAACTATTTTGACCCCCAAAATAAACACCTAAACTCTAAACAAGACCAAATAACTAATGTTTTATCTCTTTATTTGAAAAATGAGATTTCCATATGTTTTGTACACAAATCACAAAAATGAGCGATTTTCGGGCTGACATGCGAAGACAAAAGGACACGTGACTTTGTAATGGTAGGTCCGATTTTCGAAAAATTTCTTTTAAAAGATGCACAAGACTCGAAAGAAAAAAGTCACAAAATGTCAGTTCAAGATTTTCTTGCGTTAAAAAATTATCGCGAAAAATGTCGAGGGGGGGCTTCTAAAGCCCCCCCCTTTTTATTTATTAACCCTTTCAGGACAGAATTTATTCATCAAGCTAAATTTATCATATTTTGTCCTCCAAATTGGGAACAATAATGTTTTTCTTTTATTGCTACATTGTTAAAATTAAATGGAATGTCTCTAAAAACAATACATATAGGCGAGAATGTTGAAACATTGCCAATTTGGGTTGAAAAACAACAATTTTAAAGCCTTTTTTCCTTTTTCAAAATTCCTGACATCAACCGCAAGATAGTCATGAAATGCAAATATATGCAGTATAATTATGCAGAAATGTTTGCCCTTTCTACTAATGCGTATTTTGTTAGGCTCTGAATCTTAGGTTATTGAACCAAACCAAAAATTTGGAACAATTGTTGTGAAAGGGTTAAAGGGATTGGGTAACTTTCTCTCAGATTTTGAAACAGAAATCCTGGATTTAGCTCATGCTGCAATGATAATTATAATCCTTTAGGTCAGTCAGGAACCCCATGACTTTTACAAGCCAATAGCCTGTCTGATAACCAAGATATTTATGATTGGAAATAGAAATCAAATTTTGCTTTTTCTTAATGGTTTTCATAACACTACAGTCTAGTGGGGAAAACGAGTATGGTAAAACCGGTCACTCAAGGATTTTTACTTTTTTGAGGCGCTTCTAGATCATTTTAAACCGCAATTTTTGTAGGGATTCAATATTACACCATATCACAGACACTACTAACAGGTAGTGCCGTGCATCTCACATTTAACATTGTTAAACGATGCCTTTAAATTTCGATTTCCCTTTAATTATTTAATAAACAATCTGACAGTAAAGCACTCACATGTATACTGTTGAGTGGGGGGACCTGAGGAACCACCAATCTGTGTCATTATCAGTGTGTAGAGCTGGCCAGGGGTGAGTTCTTCAAAGATGGCGGCCTCGGTACCCAAGATCGTGGGTACCGCTTCACCTGGTGTGATGGTGGGGATGTAGGTTGCACCGAGAGCACTGTTCCATGTGATACGAATGGATGTCTCAGTCAGCTCCTTGATATTTACACCACCAGGCACACCATCAGCTACGAAAGAGATACAAAACGTAGAGATAATTAAAAATTATTAATAATAATAATAATAGGCATTTCTTTAGCGCCGTCTATCTAGATAATTCTATTCGAGGCACATTTATTATTACCCTGGCTTTAGCCTAGCTCCCGTTTATACAGCGCTCCATCATTTTGATAGTAAAATATGCACAGTTCAAAGCTATGTTGCAATGCATGGTTCTTTTTAAAATAAATACCACTTTGACAAAAATCAGTGAATTTAAAGCCCGTCTGCACTAGTTTGACCAGGGGGGGGGGGGGGGGAGGGGGGGGGGGGGGGGTTAGACCTCCCTGCAAGGTCACTGACAGGCGGTTATCTCATCAAATCAGCTCTCAATTAACATAAGAACCAGAACGTCAATGACGTAGGGCTCATCCGCATCTGGCAACAACAAATATCGTAAATTTCATGTGGTACACTTTTGAACTGGTCAAAAAATAAAAATTAATCAATGGAGCAAAATCTCAAAATTCTGTGTAGATTTTAGTAAACCAAATTTAGCTCTACCAGATAAAGCAAACCAAATCAAAATCGGTCAAGAAATGAGGGAGAAGAAGCAACTTTTGTTTTTTCTGGAATAAATTTGCATAAATTACCATAATTAATTAATGGAGAACAATTTCAAAATTCTGTGTAGAAGTTTAGTGTGCCAAAGTTAGCTCTATGATATAAAGCAAACCAAATCAAAATCGGTCGAGAAATGAAGGAGAAGAAACATTTTTTGTGATTTCGAATAAATTTGCATAAATGAGCATAGATAATGAATTTCACGATTCTGTGTAGAAGTTTTAAATCCCCCTCCTAGCCCTATCATATGAAACAATCAGAATCAAAATCGGTTGAAAAATAAGGAAGAAGAAGCATTTTGAAAATTGTGGACGGATGGAAGGACGGACGACGGACGCCACGGCATGGCATAAGCTCATCGGGCCCTTCGGGCCGGATGAGCTAAAAAGGGGATCACGGGGGACCAACAGACACCGATTAGGCATTGTTTGCTATATAGAGGGAGCAAGTAGCTATATGTAGTACGGTAGGGCTTTAACATTTGTACTCTCATGTAAGATGTGTACAAAACAATGTGTACCTGTTGTAACTGAAACATCTTCTTCAAAGCTGACTTGTTGGGTGCTTCCTTGTCCTGACACAGACACCAATGTAACCGTATAATCAGTCGCTGGTTCAAGACGCGTCAAGAACAGTGATGTCCGAGTCTTATCAAGTAACAGAGGAGACTCGAGCGCTCCATCGGCAGGGGTATAGATCACGCGGAACCCGTCAAAATCAACTTCAGCTGTAGAGGGGGCTAGCCATTCTAAGGTGAATGAATTTTCATCGAAGTCTGTCACTGGACTAATCAGACGAGGGGCAGAGGGTCCTGAGTAAAAAAGAGAAATATATAAGTCATGTAATAATACTGGAGATACATAGATGACATCACACGGACAGCCCTCCACTGGACACCAGGAGGCAAAAGAAAGAGGGGACGTCCTAAAAACACTTGGCGAAGAACTGGAAGGGGAGATTAAAGACCTGAACCACACATGGAGAACCATCCAAAACTGGTCCAGGATCGGAAGGAGTGGAAGACTTTTGTTGCTGTCCTATGTGCCAGGAGGCATAATGGGCAGTAAGTAAGTAATAATACTAGCTTCTTGTATAACGCTTTGACCTGCCAGACTGGACACTGCGGGGACTCTACAGTTATTACCCCAACTTTAGCATGGCTGCAATTATGGCACTTGAGCAGCTTCAGGAATGAATTCTAGCAAAGTACCCATCTACCTCACCTGGGTGGAGTGTGACAAATGTAGATAAATTGCCAAAGGGAGTTAATGATGCAGCAGGGATTCAAAATCCTTAATTCATGTCTCCAATCTCCACTATACCATTCCAGCTCTACAATCATATCTGACAATGTGCATCAGATATTGCCATAAACCAAATTAAAAAAAATATCATGGTTTGAAAAGCTCAACTGATAGCTGAAATAATTTGTGACAAAACTTTCATAGTAGCAATGTCGAAAAAAAAGGAATTCTAATGAAATGCCCTTAACTACATTGTCCTTTCCTCTTTTTTTTTAAATTGTGTCAAGTACTTTCCACTCTTTGTACATTCATTTTCAGCAAGATTGTCCTATGTGTATGCGAGTCAGCTTCTCGACACACCCGTCCGCGCCAGCATGGAATAGGGCCTGTGAGCATTGTTGTACACAGATTTTTATCTTGTTTTTTTTATTTTCTTCATACTCCTAATTTGTAGCTCGTAGAATGTCTGTTAAAGTTTTTTTAAGGTTGATATTATGCATTATACAGGTAGCTGTACACAATTGAATTTGTCAGTGATTGGCACACATCAATCTTACATGCACAATTGTTACATCTGACATTCATTCTAATCACTAGTTAATCAAGCTCAATTATCGTTCATACCACTAATAATCACGGACTGAATAACTCGAGTCCAAGAATATACTTTTTATGAGACTTTACTTGTGCCTCTTTAATCAACCATGTTACATAGAACACACCCATTTCTCTGCACGTTGTGTGTTATCGCTAGTCTTATATCCAGACTCTATTCTAACTTGAGGATATTACACAAATGGAAACAGATTCAACATAAAACAGTAGATTGACATGTGGTCTAATCAAAGCTTACTTGTTCTAGCCTGGATCCGATCAACTTCGGTGTAGGTCGCTCCTCTTCGTGTGTCCAGCGTTATCTCATATAGAGCACCTGACCTCAATCCCTGGATGCCGAACTGGGATGTTCCAAGGTTAAGCGGCACGTAGGTGATCGTACCGGAGGGAAGGGCACGGTATCCATAGCGGTAATCATCAAAGATACCAACAATGGGGGTGAAATCGATGAGCAAAACATTCTCCACGGCAGAGAACAGTCTCATGATGATTGGTTCTGTATGAAAGGTGAATAAAGGTAGAGCGATCCAAATTAGACAGAATTACAAAGGTTATGGATAAATCAACAGAAAATTGTAATTTTCACAGGATGTCTATCTTATAAAAATAGAAGGTCATCTTTTTTTGCAGCATGCCAGTTTTTCTGAAAAAATTAAAAAATTAAAAAATTAAATACAGAAGAGAAATCAATTGGGGGGGGGGGGTGAGAGAAACAGAGGGTGTGACTGAAATGAGAATTCAGCAAAGCATCCTCTTGATTGATATTCAAAACAAACTTATTACTAAACGACCTGACTACTGAATTCCTTTATTTCTAGAGGTTTTTATACAGGGTCCACCAGGTTCTTGTAGGCAATGGATTAATAATACAAGTTTGATACACATCAACCTGGTAGACAGTTTGAATCAAGATGAATAATGCAAATCAAACAATTAACAAATCATTTGGCTCATGAGATTTTACTGATGATACATTTTCCTGTACTTGGTGGATCGCCAGGATTAATGTACCTATCAGCCCATGCCCGGGGGCAAGCAAGGTAATCCCCAATGTGCTGAAATCTTTGGTACAACAAAATTAAGAAATCCGAGAAAGAGGAAGGCCAAGGGCTTTCAGGAATTTTTTGGATTGTTTTTTGAGGGAACTAAATCTGACAGTGGCACAAACAAGGAACAGAGAAGAGTTGAGACAAAGCATTCAGGCAACCAGCCCCTGCTAAGGGGTAATGGTTCATGGAATAGTAGACCGGGGGTACATGAGAATTTAGTTGTTAACGGATTAAAGGGATCCGGTAACTTTGTCGCAGATTCTGAAACAAAATCCTGCATTTAGCTTATGCTGCAATGATAATTATAAACCTTTAGGTCAGTCAGTAACTCCTTGACTTTTACAAGTTGATCGCCTGTCTGATTATCAAGATATTTATGATTGGAATTACAAATTTTGAAAACGGTTTTCATAACACTACAGTCTATTGGGGAAAACGAGTATGGTTAAACCGGTCACTCAAAGGTTTTTACTTTTTTGAGGCACTTTTTGATAATTTTGAAGCGCAATTTTTTTAGGGCTTCAATATTACACCACATCACAGACACTGATAACACGTAGGGCCGTGCATCTCAGATTTAACATTGCTAAACGATGCCTTTAACAACGTGAATTCTTCTCCTACCTGTTGCTGCACTTGCTGTAATAGCAGCACTCTTCTGCAACGAATCCCCACTGCCGCTCACACTCCTAATATCAAAGACATAAGCTGTATCGGCTAATAAACCATCTATATCAACACTGAACTGATCCCTTGGTATGGTCATGGCAGTAGAATCTGTCGAGTCAGCTGCAGGGTAGATGGTGACTTCGTAAAACTCAAAATCATTTGTTGCGGCGGTCCATGTCACCCTAATGCTCTCTGCGCTGAGTGGTGCCGCAGCAGCGTTCATTGGTGGAGATGGCACTAGGATTAAAAAGAAAAGACATCACATTAATAATAGCAAGCTGTACTAATGGATGGTTCCTCCATTAGGCTTTCCAATGGTGATGTACAGAAATGAATGCTGGACATTTTTCAATTTATTTCAATTCAGCATTTAATTTCATAAAATACAAAGATATAATAAAATTGAGCATGGGAAATCGCATTGAAACGCCAGTGGCTTGTAATAAAACAGTGATTCCCCTTACAATCATAGTAATAAACAAAGTAAATACAGAATACAAATAAAGCACAAAACATGACGAAAATCATTGTCACATTACAAACATTAAACAAAGATTAAACAAGTAAATAAAGAAACATGTTTCGAAACAATATATATTGTATTTTATGTATTTTAAAGAGCAGAAAGAATTTAGACACATTTGAAATGTGGTGTTGGTGGAGAATGCTAGATAACAAATGGCTCCCTAGAGCACGTGCAAATTAGAGATTGATAAGTTACAACTTTGCTGAGACTTTGCTTCTGTGAACACATTGCAAAATTGAAGGGTATGAAGCATTTCTTGTGTTTTCAATTTCATTCTAACAACATCGCTACAGAAGAAATATTACGTGTATCTTTAACAAAGAAACTTTTATCAAAAACGGAGTACACTCTTTGATATATCTTTACCTACAAGATCTCTAACACATGATATTATTACAGAAGATATTTCCAGAGAGGGAGAAACTGTTTAGCTCTTTTAGTTCTAGAACGACTTATAACAGATGAGATTTATTGTGTTACCTCTTATATGTCTACTTTATACAATGACATTGAGTGATTTCAAGTTGGGTGTTTAGGGCTGGTATTAGTGTTTAATAAACACTAACACCAGCCCTAAACACCGAAATGGAAGTCAGCTGGTGTTAAGACTTTGACTTCTGAATATCATCAACTTCCGGTAGCTAGTGTTATCGATTTTACAAAATTCTCGTCTGCTGAACCGACCTTTCTGGCTGGTGATAATATTTTAGGTACAAATGTCCTATTCACTAACACTAGCCCCTAGGGATTAACCACTTGACTGCTATTGGCTTAAAACGCATTCATACCGCCTGTGCTACAGCATTTTTGTACTGTACAAAAACTGTACACTGTACACAAAAAGCCAGTATTTTTTGGGAAGAGCGTCATCTACTGTTCAAGACCTGTATAACATTATTGCAGTGCTAATTACACAGTAGGGCTAGGCCTTATGCAGTGCTACGGTCTTGAAAGTGCAATGCAATAAGCACAGGCATGCAAGAGCGAGAACACGTACATGTACGTGGTGAGCAGTCAAGTGGTTAAGCAAATGTTGATTTCCAGTTCAGTGTTAGTGTTGTACCGCACAACAGTCTATGCACTAACGACGCTAAATTATTAGCTCGATTTAAGAGCTCTTGACTGCTCTAAACACTAACACTATTAAACACTAACACCCAACTTGAAATCACTCATTGTTTGTTTGGAGCTGGAGGGGTATCATATCGTTTTGCTTCTAGCTTCAACAGACAATATCATTCCGGAAGAAATTTTCAGAGGGAGAAAATCATCCCTCTGACTCTAGTATGACTTACAAGTTCTCTGACTAACACGGATTGTGTCCTCGCTTTGATCGTTGCTTCTTACGATGAGCTCATAATTTCTTCCTGGAACCAGGTCAGTGTACCTGAACGACAGGATGGTGGTGGTCGATGATGACGACTGGACCAGGCCTTGGAAGTCTTCTCCAATTTCCTGGCCTACTTCGATGAACTGCGCCAGGTAGTCGACACCTTCTTTCTTGCGCCAGGTGACGGAGATGGTAGTGCTGTCATAGCCAGTCACGAGCAAGATAGCTTCTGGGAATGGAGCTGAGGCAAGAAAGAAAAAAATTGTTTAAATATCATTCATTCATTCATGAAGTGCTGTCCCAGGCCAGGGTTGGTGGCTCCGCACATCAATGGGCTTTGATCATAAGATCTTATTCTAATTAATCTCTCAATAACAGAGTCCAGTCTTGCTTGATGTTGTGAAACCTAGTGATTCCTTGTTCACCTCTTTCATGTTTCCCTTCTATAGTTCTTTCACGTTATATCAGACTGTAATGGCAGTTATTATGATGGTATATGTATTGGAAATCTGTATAGCAGCCCTTAAAGTGTAACAATCGCCAAAAGACGTTTTTCTCTCTATTTTAGGGGTTCCATGTCACTTTACTAAACTCAACATATGAGCTTTAAAGAGAAGGTTGAGTTCTGGGAAGGGGTGAAAAATAATTTGTGAGCGTTATCATTGTATTAATGCAAGTGTGGAAGAACATCAGATAAAAAATGTTCCCTGAAGAGCATGACTCTTCAAATGCCTTTTGAAGAGTGACCGCCCAGTTCCCGTAGGCAAAGATTTAAAATGAGCTTACCAGTTCTGCCCAGTGCTTCTGTCGGGTCACTCGTAGATGAAAATCCTTCTCCAGCCGAGATGGTCCGCACCTCCACAGTGTAATTCACCTCTGGGAGAAGGTTATCAAGCAGTAGCTCTGTAGTAGAACTATCGACGACGTCCCAAATGGTGGTCAAGACTTGATCAGCCGGGCGGACCCTAACCTCGTATCCGCTGAGGGAACCAGCAGGAGGCGCTTCCCACTCCGCGAGCAAGGAAGAATAGGGCACCGATGTAATTTCTACTGACACGCTTCCTGGAGGGTTTGGGTCTGAAAAGCAATAACAATTATATTATTTGTAACATTCTTATTATTATTATGATTATAATATTATCATAAAAATGACGGTGGTCGTAATGGTGATGATGGTGAGGTTTTAATGATAATTATAATATTAATAATAATAATGCTTTCTTAGCAGTCAAGTAAACTAAACCATCGTCACCCCAAATATAACCAACAATAAATTATAAAAAGAAAATATACCTGTTCTGACTTGAATGGTATCCAAATCTCCTTGTGTACCAGGCACAGTTAAAACAAGCGTGTATAACTGACCCGGCGTGAGACCTTCAAACTCTCCTTCCAAATTTGTTGGTACGTGGGCATTTGCAGACTGTAAATCTGTGCCTATGTTGAGCTGAACAATATACTGGAGGGCACCGAGCACTTCACTCAATGTATAGGTGATGGTGTCGGTTGTGATCCTGCGCAAGATGATCTCTCCTGGCTGCGCTGGCACTGAGGTGAAGGAGAAGTTGAATTTGAATTTAAATGTAGAGAGTAGTATTATTATAAAGCAATATCACATCTCCATTTTCACCGAACACTGCAAGACGTAGAGAAGGTCAATTCAGATATCCAGGACAAAAATAAAACTAATAAGGGTCATCTTTGCGAGTTCCTAAATATTCACTTTATCTCATGACAAACATCTGGAACTGAATATGAACTAATGTAGATGCAAAGGCTGATTACTATTCAAGAGCTTGGCTATACATTCAAACGTTAAATTATGGCATACCTGCCAACATTTGAAAATAGGAATTAGGAACTTTTAGCATGGTATGCCTTAGAAAATAAGAGATCGCACCTGCAGTGGCAGTGTAATTGGCAATATGCGTAAATCTGTACCAAAAAACGAATACACATTCGCTGCTCGATCATGCAGCCATTCAACGCACACAATAAGTGAACTCTCTCAAATCGCGGCACATCATTAAACAAGCTTAATTTTGAAAATCCGGAATATTCCACATTTTCAGGTTCTAAAAATCCAGAAAAACAGAATATTCTAGATTATTCGTAAGGGTTTGCAGGTATGCTATTGTCATAAAAGAAGCTCGCTTTCAAACCTTTCACTAATATATTGTTGGAAAATATTGCATGACCATGAAATACAACGTTTTGGTTTGACATTTAATAGAAAATGAATTCTAATCTATTGAATGATACTTTGCACATTCAGGGCAGTCAGTTTTATTTCCTATTGTGCAACTAGCTTTACAAAGAGTTACCATGAAATAACTTGTTCGATTCATGTACCAATTTAAATTCTTTGTCACATTGTCCTTTTTATTTTTAAGATATACTGTGAGAGAAAAAAAACTCCATAATAAAAGTGAACTTCTGGAAGAAAAAAAAAAATATTATTCCAGAGTTTTGGTAGAGCATGTTGCTGTCTAGTGAACAAATTGTAGAGGTGTTGCGGTCCGGTGGATAAGTCTCAATGTACAAAGTTCAAATCCCTGTTGCAGTACTAAAGTCATTTGGCAAGACATTCAACTAAGTTTACCACACTCCACCCAGGTGAGGTGAATGGGTGCCCGGCAGGAATTAATTCCTTAAAATGCTCAAGCGCTGTAAAGGCAACCGTCGGAAAGCCTGAGTAATAATAATGGAGCGCCAGGATTGGCAATGTGCTAGGCATGAGCGCTACATTAGTCTCTGATATTGTTATAATCATCATTGGAGCATGTGAATTTTTATGGAATTTAACACCCTCAGAAGGGGTTAAAGCATGTGTCAATAGATTCTGTCGGCTTACATGTTTCGAACATTCCGCTTACGGCTTCACTGATGCTCGGCATATTATCCACTCCTGTCACCGCTCTAACGAACACAGTGTACACCTTCTGGGGTAGAAGAGTAACAATGTCTAGAGATAGAGATCCCCTAGCGTCTATTCTAGAAACGGCTGGAGTGGTACCATCGGGAGGAGAATACGTCACTTCGTAAAAGCTGATAGACCCAGGAGAGGCGAGCCAAGCGATTGGAATCACAGTGGATGTGGGGCTTCCGAAAACAGCGGATGGACGAATGGGTCCTAAAGGGGTGAGAACATAAGCACTTGATTATTAGACCCCCTTCATTCACCTATTCAACATGTGTCTTACTAAAGTGACAGGTGTCAGTATCGTTGTACAGTCGAACCTGTCTATAGCGGCAACCCAAGGGAAACACAAAAAGTAGTCTTTGGAGCAGGTTCTGTACATGTTTCAATGAGAAACCATTTTCAAGGGAAACAAAAAATGTAGACAGGTGGTCACTAAAGCAGGTTTGACTGTAGTTATAAAACCAGCGTTCTTCCCCTCTTTTTCAAGCATTCTCATTATCGTCATTATATTTGTTTTACCAAATCAGTGCACAGAGAAAACTCAGTTTTGTGAATGTCATGAATCTGTGTGATATCAAAATGAATTTGACGCTCTCTCATTCCTTAAAACTAAAAAAGATTTTAGTTATGCAAAAGATATGAGAATTGTAAATTTTGCAAATGTACAGAGGCATCTCACTTTCTGTAAACTTTATTGATCTGTTTAAAATCCCACTATGATTCCGCATGATATCAAAGCGTCTTTAATTTTCCATACCAGTAAGTCTAAAGAGAAGCAATTACTCACTTGTGCGGACATTGACAGTCCTTGGAATAATGGCGTTAGTTAATTCCGTGATCCGTATCGTGTAAAGCGTTCCGGGCACCAAGCCATTGAATGTCTTCTCGACTACAGCTCCGGTGACGAAGGCATTGGATCCTACTTGAGCTGGTGTTCCTGCGAGGTAGATGGCTTCAACGAATCCACGCCTGTTACCGGTGGCGTAGAAGATGGTGATGCTGTCTGTCGTGGTCTCCTGAACAACGATCTCGTCGTCAGGCACATCATCTACACATATTGAAGGACAGGGATATAACTCTTTAGATGCAAAACAATTATATCTTCCTGTGCCATACTGTATACTTTATCATGGGATACATGGTACTAATTTCCAAATCTCTTTGGAAGCGCATAGAGATGTTATTTCATAATGTATTATCGCGCTATACAAGAACTGAATATTATTATTATTATTATTATACATGCTCATATACATGAACCAAAGCCTTCAAGATATTTAACTGTTTCCATTGCAAGTTTAATCTCTATTTGTGTTGAAAGGAGTGCCATGGAGCAAGACAAGACCAGAAATGGTTAATCCTGTAAAGCTGATGTGTTTTCTAATGCAATTTTTCTGTCAATTGGTGCCAAATGTTTTAAGCAAAACTGCATGTGAGGCTATGAGAGGCGAATAAAGCAACGGAAGTGTTAAAAAGAGAGTTAAAGACCAAATCTGGATATAAAGAATGAGATATTGTACATGTAAACATTTTTATAATTTCAAACTGGTATAGGCTTTAATAGATAATGTACGTGGCTGCATGTACTGTATCAAGCCTGACAAAAGCTATTAATGCTCAATGTGCTAATTTTTTGCAAACCAATCTAGAAAGACAACTAATTGTAAAATCTCTCACAAACTATGAATGCTGCTTTCCACCCGGAGTTGAAATGGTACTGAAAGGAAGGAATTTCTTGAATGCTGTGATCACCAAAATCAGTAGCCTAGCTAAGGCTGGGGTAATATTTGAGTGACTTGAGCACCTCAGCATGGTGGACAAGAGTGCTATAATCAAATATTACATAGTATCATATCACATTTTATATTATAATATATTATTACTATTATAATATTATTATTATCAACATCAGCGCGATAGCTCAGTCGGTAGAGCAGTGGTCTCATAATCCAGTGACCCTGGTTCGAAACCAAGTCGATGTGCTAGTGTCCTTTGGTAAGGCATTAATCCTCATTACCAGGTTCCTCGGAGAGGACCTAAAGCCGTCGGTCGTCTGGTTGCTTACTAAAAAGCATTTATGCTCACTTAGCAGTCAGGTAAAATAAACAACACCCACGATAAAAAAAAAATCAGCAGCAGCATTATCATTCTTATTATCTTACCTGTAACGATGCTACTCTCTAAAGGTTCATCACCCATCTGCTCTGCAAATTGGCCATTCGCGTCCAGACAAGATGACACGGTAACTAGATACTCTTTGAGGTAGACCAGTCCCTCAAGCTCATAGACCAGTCTCTCGTTGGGGTAGATGACACCGCTGAAGGAACAGGACATATCTGCGCACTTCACATCAACCTTGTACTGACTGACCTCCGACTCGGCTGCTTCCCATTCGATAGAGAACGAGGTCGAGGTCTTGGAAACCTCCAGATTTGATGGCGACGATGGGTCTGTGTAATGTATAGTAAACGAAAAAAGTTTACAATGACACAAGTAATTGTTTTATTTTGTATTCATTTTTCTTTCTGCTCTAACTCACTGGATATAAACTGACTTTGATCATCATCCTTTTGATCATTTTCTTTTTTATCATTGTCGCACACTACTTCCCAATATCTATTGAAAGTATGAGCCACGTCATTGGCCTCTGCCAGGTCGCTCACGGTCCACATGTCAGCCAACATGTCACACATAATATAAGACTTTAATTCCAAAAGGAGCTAAATCCATTTTTGTAACTTTGGAGAAAAAAGAAATTGTTTTCCAGATTTTGTACATTGCTCCCAAAATTTAGGTAAATAATTTTGTTGAAAGACGAGTATTAAGTGAACAAAAACTAACATAAAAATGATCATCTTCACTTACTTGTTCTAACTTGAGTCTCTAGATTCTGCAATTGACTCAATGAGGCAATAGTGTAAGCAGTAGATGGGTTCAAACCGGTGAAAGTATGAACAGGCCTGTCACCAACATTTACGTTCCTTGCTTCATCATCCTGTGGGTCAATGTTCACGATGATATTGTCGTTTGTGTCTCTCCAGGCCACAGTGATTGAAGTGGAGTTGTAATCCAACACGACAAAGGCATCGGCAGCAATCGATACTGAAGATGAAAAAAGTCAATAAATAAATCGTAAATGAAGGAAGATGTGTGGAACAATAAGAACATATTATTATTACTATGTTTGAATTTTGAAGGCAGTACAAGAAGGCATCTTGAGGAGAATAGGAAGAGCTATGATATGAAAGATGTATAGTGTGGACACAAGTGAGCTCATGGAAAGATTCGGTCTGGAAGAAACTGTGGTGGAAGTGGTAAAGAGAAGCAGATAGAGATGGATGGGTCATGTGTTGAGGAGGGAAGATGATGAACATGTAAAAAGAAAAAGAGTGTGGGATCCAGAAGTGAATGGCATATGATTAAGGAGGGAAAGGAAAAATCAAAGATTTCATGGAAACATGTGACGAAGAAAGATATGGTGACGAAAGCAGTAAAGTTGGTCTAAAATAGGATGCTCAAGACAAAATGAAGTGGAGGGAGGGAGTGCCATCATGGCGCAACAGTCAGTAACCCCTCATTAGAGAGAAAAATCTTACATTGAAGTCTAGCAAAGAATACAGATATAATTGTGATTCGCGCTATACAGTGCGTCCCAGAAAAAACGTAACCGAGAAGCATCGATGTTCTATCATAACTTAATCACAACTATAATTAATGAATGATACATATTTGGAAAGCTTAGAGTCTCCTCTTTCAGTTGATGCTACTCACGTGATGCATATTTCACGCATGAGTGATTAAAAGCAATTTGAAGGAAGGAAACCAAAAATACATTTGGCGGGCGGTATCTGAATTTCGAAGAAACTAGATGGAATTCGACTGCGCGCAGTCGAAAATGATGCCTCCGTCAAAGAGCAATTTAACCAACCAAAACAGAAGAAATTTTTCAAATTCAAGTTCATTTGTAATCCATTAACAGGTTCTCAAAATATCGTGATTACAAGCAATTTCTCATATACATATATGACCCTTTGAACTTTGACCTCATGACCCTAAAATATACTCAGTACATTGGCTCTGCAAGATGTCCTGAGCTTAATAGTAATCTATCTGTCAGTTCTAATGATAATGCGTTCACAAGCTATTTTTGAATACATAATGAGCCCATGACCTTTGACCTCATGACCCAAGAATCTACTCAGTTCATTGGCTCTGCAAGATACATACAAGTTTGGCAGGAATCCATCAATCTGTTCTTGAGATAACGCGATCACGAGCTGTTTTTGCATATATAATGAGCCCTGTGACCTTTGACCTCGTGACCCCAAACTCTAATCAGGTCATTGGCTCTGCAAGATAAATACATGACCAAAGTTTAGCAGGAATCCATCAATCGGTTCTTCAGATAACGCGATCACGAGCTGTTTTTGCATACATAATGAGCCCTGTGACCTTTGACCTTTGACCTCGTGACCCCAAAATCTAATCAGTTCATCGGCTCTGCAAGATACATACATGACTAAAGTTTGGCAGGAATCCATCCATCGGTTCTTCAGATAACGCGATCACGAGCTGTTTTTGCATACATAATGAGCCCTGTGACCTTTGACCTTTGACCTCGTGACCCCAAAATCTAATCAGTTCATCGGCTCTGCAAGATACATACATGACCAAAGTTTGGCAGGAATCCATCAATCGGTTCTTCAGATAACGCGATCACGAGAACGGGACGTACGGACGTACGGACGGACGGACAACCCGAAAACATAATGCCTCCGGCTACTTCGTAACGGAGGCATAAAAAATCACATTTCTAGAAAGTTGAGTTTCTGCCCTTTCACATGACACCTCAATCAGGAAGGAGGAATGACAAAGTTCTGTTTGTTTAAAGTAGTGCTTGCATTTCCATAATTTTATTAAACGAATTCGTTTTCACTGGCTGCCTGCCGTATCAATAAACGAAATTAACAAAAGACTTAACTCCGTTTCGTTGACAATCAGCCGTAGACGAGAGTCTTCATGCATGGCTGATTGTCAACGAAACGGAGTTAAGTCTTTTGTCAAATCTGCTTTTTGCTACGGCAGGCACCCAGTGAAAACGAATTCGTTTGTTAAAATTATGAAAATGTAAGGGCTACTTTAAACAAACAGAACTTTGTTATTCCTGGCTCATTTTTCTTGATTTAGGTATCATATGAAAGAGCAGAGAATGAACTTTCTAGAAATATGAATTTTTCTTTGAAATTCAGATACCGCCTGCCAAATGTATTTTTGGTTTCCTTCCTTCAAATTACTTTTAATCACTCATGCGTGAAATGTGCATCACGTGAGTAGCATCAACTGAAAGAAGAGACTCTAAGCTTTCCAAATATGTATCATTCATCAATTATGGTTGTGATTAAGTTATGATAAAACATCGATACTTCTCGGTTTCGTTTTTTCTGGGACGCACTGTATAAAAGCTGAATATTATTATTATTATTATTATCTGAGTAACTCAAAAGAAAGAGCAGAAAGCCTAAATTGGACAATGTTAACAGAAGTTAATACAGGAACAAAGCGCAAAAAAACAAAAACAGGGTGTGATTGTCTCTGATGAGTGCCAAACAAAAAGCTTTAGTATGTCAGTATTCATTGCAATTCTTTGATTTTGTAGTACCAATCATCTCTTTAAGCCCCACCGCACTAGTTTGGCCAGGAGGGATTAGACCTCCCTGTATGGTCACTGACAGGTAGTTATCTCATCAACTCAGCTCTCAATTAACATAAGAAAAAGAGGATCAAGTAGTGGAGTGGGGATTTAAAAATTACATCATCACACACTCCTAGCTTAATTTCTTCCCCATAAGGCCTTAGAAGATGTTGTATTGCCCTTTAGGTCCAACAAAAATTAAAATTCCTTTTCTTTTTCCCTCCCTCTTTGTGCTGATATTTCTCAGTTTTGAATGCTTTAATGCATATTTTTGTATTCATTAAACATTTTTATTTTGTTTAAACAGTAAAAAAAAGAGCTGACGTACATTTCAAGATTTTTGGGTTGGTCACAAAGGACAATTCAACATCATTTTTTTTAACGCCTAATTTAAAAACTCACATGTCGTGGTGTTTGTCCTCCTGGTAGGTTCACTGTATGTGGTGTTGTGTTCTCCACTCACCGCAACAACCTGGAAGTCATACGAAACGTCCGGGGAGAGGCCTTCGACCTTCCATGTCGTCACCTCTCGGCCAACCTCCTCCACATCCATGTACGTAATGCCCGCTGTGGGTTTGTAACTGATGATGAAGCCGGTATACTCCCCACTCCCTGGAATCCACACTAAAGTCACCAAGACATAGTCAACAGCCGTTGCAGCTAGGAGAACTGGACTTGAAGGCACTAGATAACAAAACAAACATAACAACAACAGATCATACAAATTAGTTGCTTGCAATTAACAGACTGGGATGAAAAGGAAGTAGTAAACAAAACACATATAACAACAACAGGTGGGTGTTTCACAAAGATCCTAAGTTGAACTTGTCCCTAAGTTGGACTAACTAATTATGGAAAGCTGTTAGCATCTATGAAAATATTTTATACAAGTTATTTTAAAAGGCGTGAAATGTTGATACAAATCATTCATATTTTCTATTATCAAGAAGATTTCATGTTCTTAATGTGGAATTTATAAAAAGTCTAAATTACTTGAATTTTCGCTTTTGAATACATTTTATTTTAAGGCTGCAAATGGCTCTCCATAATTTTTAAGTCCAACTTAGAGTTAAGTTCGACTTAGAATCTTTGTGAAACACCTCCCTGATCAGACAAATTAAATGCTTGACGTTAGCAGACTGGAAGAGGGAATAATAATAGTGACTTACAAGTACGAACGAGGCCCGTTTCCTGCTGATCTCCTGGGAGAACAAAAACTGTGAGTTCGTAGAGACGTCCTGGGATAGCATTAGTAACATCAGACTGTCTGATGCTGAGGGTATCAAGCTTGGAGCCATCTGATGGTCTGTAGGTGGTGATGTAGGTCACATCTGGCACAATGGATGGACCCCACTGGAATCTAAAGCTGGTCGGAGTTCGGTTGATGATGACGATCTCTCCAGGAGCTGGGATTTCTAGAATGGTAAGAACAAGTAAAAACAGTCAGACACAAATATTGCATAATGAATTAGAACTGTGGAGTGGAAGTTTCATACTTTCATAACCACAACGCTGAAAACACCATACTGTAAGCCATAAAAGCATTTTATTATCATTATTATTCCTCTTAAATATCTATTCAACAATTTCACCCTCCACACAATGAGGTGAAATGGGGGAAGGAGGATATAGCAGAACTCAAAGAGGATAGAATGTTTATTTCCCCCATCGTGAAAACCGACAAAGCCAGAAAGGTGTCATCTAAAACCAAAACAAGTTGCTCTTACAATTATCTCAAGCCACTGGGTTTACAACATGCCACATCCTTCGTATATAATATGATTTTCATGAACTTGAATTGATTGAATTGAAGAGTGGCGTGAAAGGTGACATGATAATATAATAATATCGTTTTATTTACCCAGGGTAGCCACTTCAGTTATGAAACTGCTCTTCCAGCGGGCCCTGAATTACATAATGTGTTACTACTACCCTTCTCCAATCTAATGTGCTGAGCGCCTAGCTAGAAGCCTGAAGGTCCCATTGTTATAAGTCTTTGGTATGACTCGGTCGGGAATCGAACCCCTGACCTGCCGTTCATGAGGCGGGCGCTCTAACCACTGAGCCACCATGCCCATCTATGGGATCTATGGGAAAATCCCAAGAGATTGAATAGTGCCATCTGAAACCAAACAAATATAAATGCTCTTCTTACCTGTTAGCCCCTCCCCAGTAATCACATCGCTGCTCTGGGGGAAACCTCCATCATTAGCCTCGGTAACAAGGTAGATGTTGTAGGTGGTAGCCGTGTTCAAGTTATTGATGGTTGCAGTGGTGACATCGGGTGCGAATCGTCCAACCTCCGTCCTGATTCTATCCCCAATGCTATAGGACAAGATGTACTCATCAAAGACTCCCCCAGCCCTTGGTGGTGCCCACGCCACGTTGATGGATGTTGGGGTACTGTCAGCGACATCGAGATCCAGTGGAGGGTAGGGTACTGTAGAGAAAGAAGGGAAGCATGCTAAGCTGAACATACACAAGACATGTTAGTCGTAAAAGAAAAGTCTACTCTTGGTGAGTGACAACACCTGTTCTTAGGTAAACACTCAAATTATGTCAAATTCCCCATGAAGAGTTTCTAGTGCACGTAACCTTGGTGTCATCTTAGAAAATGATCTTAGGATGGATGATTATATAAAAAATATTTGTCGCTTTCCTTTCACGACTTTTTACTTTCGAGTCTTACGCATCTTTTAAAACAATTTTTCCGAAAATCGGACCTACGGTTACAAGGTCACGTGACCTTTTGTCTTTGCATGTCAGCCCGAAAATCGCTCATTTTCATGATTTGTGTACAAAACATATGTAAAAGTCATTTTTCCTAAAAATAGATAAAACATTGGTTATTGAGTCTTGTTTAAAGTTTAGATGTTTGTTTTGGGGTCACAATAGTTGAATTGTAGTTATAAATGAAAAAAAACAACAAAAACAATAAAGTACATAAGTTAAAAAAAACAATGAAATACATAAGAAATTATCAAAACAAGAGATAACATAAGGAATAACCTGGCTCTTCCAATTTTTTGTGTTGTATTATTATTCCAAATGGTCTAATAAATATATGTAGTGAAAAAGAATACTTAAATATGAATAATCTATGATTTATGGGCAGAAATGTGAATTGTATGACCTTATTTGCATAAATTAGCATAAATATGCAAATGAGTGAATTTTTCAAAAATTTGAAATTACCATAGTATTCTTTACACTTCACTTGACATGCATGCAAATTTTCGCGGCGATCGGCGGTGAAACGGCCGAGATCTTAGGGGGGGGGGGGGTCAAATTGACCCCCCCCCCCCTCCAGTAAAAACCTGGTCTGAAATAGCCCAGTTAAGATAGGGTTAAAACTTTGATCAAAGCAAATCCCTTCATAGCAAAAGTTTTGCTTTGTTTAAAACAAATTAATTTACTTTGTTGAAAGTAAAAATCAGTTTCTTGCAGGATTTAAATGTGATCTTTCGACTTCAAGCAAAAAACACAAGGGCAGAATTTTATGGTATCTTTATGCACAACAAACAGGAGAGTTATCTGAGACTACGTCACAATCCAGTAACCAAATTTCTGACTTGGAGATTGGCATAGGTATAGTGATATCACACTCATAACTTTCTTCTTATTGGTCCGATTTATCTCAAAATTTTGCCATTCTGTTTCTCTTATTTTCCGCTTTTGTACAAATGAAATCGTTACAAAGGTTGGATCACCCTGCAAAGAGGCTTACATGTCCTGAATTGTTGATCTGGACCGTTGGCTGTTGTAGTCTGAACTGTTGCAGTATACAGACTTCCAGGTGTTAGCCCCTTCCTCACAGACAACGGTGTTTCCCCTTCCGGAACCGTTTCTGAAGATGGGATGGGGTTCGCACCACTATCATCCACTGTGATGATGTACGTATCCTCTCCAGGAACTAAACCCCAAGTCAACTGGGCCTCGGTCTCGTTCACAAATCGCACAATGACTTGCAGTGGTTGGATAGGAGCTATATCAAATGAGGAAAAAACAAATGTTGAAGTTATCAGGGGTGATAGTGAGCACTAAAAAAATAAAACTTTTTTTTTCTTCACTCAGCCACGCCCCCCCTTGAGTAAAAAAAAAAGAAGAGGATTCGGGGGAGACAAAATGGCATCTAACAACATTACCCCCATTTTGAGTAGGAAAATTGGGAAAAAATTGGGGAAAAATAGGGAAAAAATAGGGAAAAAATAGGGAAAAAATAGGGAAAAAATAGGGGGAAAATAGGGAAAAAATAGGGAAGAACAGAGAAGATAAGGAAAATTTGGGAAAATATGGATAAAATCGGGAAGAAAAAAATGATCGGGTAAAAAAAAAAAAAAAAAAAAAAAAATCTGGAAAAGACAAAAAAACAATTGGGAAAAAAAAAAAAATCAGGAATAAAAAAAAAAAGGGTACTTATCAGGCCTGAGTTATTCTAATACAAGGTTAACTAGCAGATACAGGATATCTTTCATGAAAGATATCAGGAAGAATAAAAATCAAACGTTTTCCATGTCCTTTCAATACATGTTTTAACAGCAGAGGCAGTACGGTTAATACGGTGAAAGCAAATCAGTAAAATGAGGGGAGGTTGCAGTTGTTGGATAGAGTTTTCATGAAATAAAACAGATGTTTCAGGTTACTCCAATACAATTTTAAAGGTTACGCAAAGTTTGGGGAAATTTTGAATATTGGGTGGATAGTAATTCTTAAAATTGTTGATATATTTGGATGCCCCTGTGGATGTATTATTAGCAATAGAAAATGTAGCCTCTAAAACACTTCAGCTTTCGAGAAATTGAATAATAAAAAATTACTGGTGCTCCTGTTAAATTTCAAATATTTCAAATAGTGCCTAAGCTCTTTGGTAGCTGCGTACATGAAAATCTCAGAATATGCAGTTCTGATAAATAATTTCCAAACAGGAACAGCAAATCGGTCGATTGTAGTCAAGAAACATTGTTTTAAAGCTAAAGGAATATCAGTATTGAGAGGGAGCTACACAACGTAAAGAGTTTATTGTTTACAATTTCATCACTTTAGACTCAATTTCTCCTTGACAACGAACGTTGAATATTTTAAAATCGCATATGCTTCCCATGTATTCATTTGAACAAATTTCATGACCCCATACCAAACAAAACTTTGTATTGCCTTTAACAGCAGACACAATACACCATACCCGTTCATATATTTCATTGCGTCTTAACTTTGTACATGGCAGAGGCACACAAATATGTATCATGATATTAATTTGTTTGCATAATGTTGTCATTATGATCACTCTCCTTATCATCATTAGTATTCTCACTGCACAATAATGATTCTAGATTGAATACACATACCTGTATTAAACATGACTGAGAATGGTGTGCTTGATGTAGCATCTTCACCGGTACCGGACCACGTTACCACGGTAACTGTATATTCGGAATCAGGAAACAACCCTGACAGGGTAAGGGTGCGCGGTTCATCTGCCCGTACATCAGTGCGTCTTGGAGACTTGCCATCAGGAGGATCATACGCCACTTCGTAATACGACACAACACCGGGGGCGCTATTCCAGTTGAGTGTGATGTTGGTTGATGTAGTGAGGGACGACGTCAATGACGTGATAGCATTCGGCCCTGGAAACAAATCAAGAATATTAGATAGCTTAGACAGATACCGAGATGTGATTGGTCCAGAGCTCGTCACATGATAACAATTGCATGGATCGTAATTGTTATATTTTCTTGGCCGGTCACTTTCAATGGTTATATTTTCCTGGCCGGTCACTTTCAATGGTTATATTCACCAGCTGATGAAATAAATATATTTTTAATCAATGCATGTCGCCCTCTTGAGGACCGTATGTCACCAATTACACCAATACCAATGAGGGTCAATTTTTTTTAATCAAAATATTTTGTTCTCCAATTTTTTTCTTTCCCCTTGTAATTATTTTGTCCACATTTTGTTTACCCCCCAAATTCCTTTTTTTTTTTCAAAAGAATTTTTTTTGTTTTCCCCTTGAAATTTCCCCCCCACCCCCTTAAACTTTTTTTTTTAATAATAATTTTTTTTTTATAATTTTGTTCTCAAATTATCTTTAATATTTTATTTCTCTCACAATTTTGTCTAAAAAGTTGTTTATCCTCGACAAAAAATGGCCTCCCTCTCCCTAAATTTTCAGACTAAGGTTATCTAATATAACTTACAGATATTGACTGGCAGGGGGTATATAATATTCTTCAGCTTTCCAAAGAATGTTATATGACACCCCCTGCCAGTCAATAACTGTATACCGGTAATATTAAACAGTTGGAAGGGAGGCTCCTTCAAGCTTTCATTATGAATTTCATTGTAATGTGTTCATTCAGAATTTCACCTGTCTGCTTCTTTGATTTTTCTACGTTCTTTAAGAATAGATGTCTATATATCAAGGTTGGATTTTCCTTCAAACTTGCCACCTGAATTTGGGCCGAGATTTCAAAATCGTACTTACGAGTTCTCTGTGTGATCTCATCGTTGAGGTCGTTGTCACCATTCTGTATTCTAATTGAATAGAGCTCCCCAGCAGTCAGTGAATCCAGAGTGTACTCAGCATACACAATGTCTGGTGATACAGACAGAGTTCTCTGTGTCTGCTGTGTTTCATGTGTAGGTTTGTAGCTGATGAAGAAAGCCAAGGAATTCAAATCGGTTGTCAGCCATACCAGGTTGATGGTGGTAGTCGTCGTTTCACGAACGTCCACGGTTCCTGCGGGGAGTTCATCTGGTTTGAAATAAATAGGAGGGAATGAATTACAAATTGCTATAGAGACTAAACAATGACATTCATAATTAATGCTTAGCATAACACACATCTACAATACGGCTTTAGAGATGGAAATAACATTAATGACAAAAAGAAATGAAAAATAAACAATGATAATATTTATAACAAAATATTAAAAACAGAAACAAAAACCACAGTTGCATTTGAATCATACATGTAACTGTTTATTAATACTGTTTTTGAACACACAAAGAAACAAATGGTTTAGTTCTAAATATTACCTGTGACGACGTCGACAAGCTGTACTTGATTGCTCATTTGGAGGGGAAAGCCATCTGCAGCATTGAGGAGAGAACTGATCTCATACATGTAGGTTGTGTTAGGATTCAGACCTGTGTCTTCAAACGAGAGTGGGGCAGTGGCAAGTAACGTTGCAAGCAATACCCGGTTGCAACATGATGGATTACCAAGGACCCTTGACGTTCCATCACCCTAGACAACATAATGACAAAAATACAGAATTATTGAAAAAGTCACAGGTACATATACAGTCAAACCTGTCTATAGCGACCGCCCAAGGGAAACACAAAAGGTGGCCTTTGAAGACAGGTGGTCTTTGTACACAGGTTCTTTTAGTACATGTACATGATGCAATGAGAAACCATTTCAAGGGAAACAACAAATGTGGCCTTTGTAGACAGGTGGTCTTTGTAGACAGGTAGTCACTAAAGCAGGTTTGACTGTAGCTTCAATTTTGTTAAATTCTCACCTCAAAGACAGACACTCAGGAAATCCCATATGAGATGCATGTCAATTTGCTTAAACCAGACTTGGTATATTCCTAATACTCTTTACTTGTAATACTCTAAGGGGACTGTCTAGACAAGAAGCTTTTCCTCTTAGACAAAAAAGACAGAAAAGATTAGACAAACAGCATTTCATCCGAAAGTTAACTGTCTCAAGCTTTAGATGCAACCCTTCAGAATGTTTTTATTCACCGCTATTCTTTGATTTTGTACCAATCATCTCTTCACTTTTCAATGACTGGAGAAAAGGGAATTAATTTGCTATTTTTTCCTAATGGGCAGGATCTTATGGCTAGGTACCATGGTAGGCAGACACTAAGGAAGTTACTACAGTAATGATATTAAATATATGAATAGTGGAGTCTTGTATAGTACTCATATTTGGCACATTTTCACTCCTGGGGTTCCATCATTATTACCCCAGCATTAGCATGGCTGCCATTATAGCACTCAAGCATTTAAAGGATTTTAAGGATTCGAACCCTCAACCTTCGCGTCTTCAGTCAAGCGCCTTAAACCACTCAACCACGACACTCCCACACGACAACCATGTTAGTAATAAACCTCATTACCTGACGATAAATCTGATAAGAGTTAATGGCTTCTGCAGGAACACCAGCACTGAAGCTGAATTCTACTGCAAATCTTCCACCCTCAAGCGAAGTCACTTCACCAGGATTAGGCGGATCTATGTCGTAGAGAGAATCAGATTTTCGCACTTAGCATTTCCAGTTCAATGATTTGACTTGATATAATTTGAGCATTTATCACAAATTAATGTTGCATAGAAACAAATAATTCATACATGAACAGTAGACATATTTTGGTGAAAGGACACGGTAGGTTTTGCTATTGATTGGAGGACTTACAATAAATCTGGTTCCATTTCACAAATACTCTTGTTATGTGGTGAATTATTAAAGTAAAAGCAATAATAATAATGATAATGATACTAATCATAATAACAAATAGTTATAATAATATTAATGATAATGATAATAATAATATCAACAATAATAATAATAATAATAATACAAAATAATTAATTATAATAATAGTATAAGACAGAGCTTACTTGTCCTGACAGAGTCGGTGTATTCCTGATTCGACCTGTAAACGTCAATATCATAAACAGAGCTAGGTGACAAGCCAGTCAGGGTAAAGGTCAGGGGTTCATTGTCTTGAATGGTCAGATCAGCTCGCCCAGGTACAGCGACACCGTACGGACCGGCAGCGCCACTGATGGGGGCAAACCATGCTTTAATTGACGAGTCTGTCGTTTCAGCAGCAAGGATGGTGTTTGATGCCAGTGGATCTATCGGGGAGGTAGAGAAATCAATATACTCAGGTGAATGGAAGAATCTTTAAATGGAAAAATCCAACCCAAATAGACAACTACTCTAAAAGAAAGCAGAGAAATCAAAGAAGAAAACTGATCTTGAAAGTTTCAATTAAATAAGACTAAATAGTGAAAAGTTATGAAATGTCAAAAATTGTAATCGCTATACGTAAGGGCACTTCAAACTGGCTGAAGCGGCAATGTCAATGTGATGTATTGCTGGAATACTTTCCCATCTGTTCCAATATATAAAATGACTGAAAATTAAATTTTTAAAAAATCATGGCTCAGGAGGGATTATTCTTTTTTTAAAGGACTAATAATAATATGGTACCTATAATATATATTTTGAGTAGTGCCCCAAGAGAGAAGGAACTAACAAGTAAAAAGAAATAGTGATATTTTTGGACACAGCAAATGGGAGAGTTATCCACGTCCTACGTCACAATCTACTGACCAAACTACCTATTTGAGGTTTGCATAGATAATAGTGATCTCATATTTCAAACATTCATAACTTCCTTCCTGTTGGTCCGATTCATTTCAAACTATTACCATTCTGTTTCAGTTATTTTTCTGCTTTCATACAAATCAGCTATTACAAAGGTTGGATTGCCCTTTAACCCTATGTTAACTGGGGGGGGGGGGGGTCAATTTGACCCCCCCTGTAGAAATTTCGCGACTACTCCGAAACCGCGGCAGATATAAAATTTTCCTTTCACGACTTTTTACTTTCGAGTCTTACGCATCTTTTAAAACAATTTTTTCGAAAATCGGACCTACGGTTACAAGGTCACGTGACCTTTTGTCTTTGCATGTCAGCCCGAAAATCGCTCATTTTCATGATTTGTGTACAAAACATATGTAAAAGTCATTTTTCCTAAAAATAGATAAAACATTAGTTATTGAGTCTTGTTTAAAGTTTAGATGTTTGTTTTGGGGTCAAAATAGTTGAATTGTAGTTATAAATGAAATAAAACAACAAAAACAATAAAATACATAAGTTAAAAAAACAATGAAATACATAAGAAATTATCAAAACAAGAGATAACATGAGGAATAACCTGGCTCTTCCAATTTTTTGTGTTGTATTATTATTCCAAATGGTCTAATAAATATATGTAGTGAAAAAGAATACTTAAATATGAATAATCTATGATTTATGGGCAGAAATGTGAATTTTATGACCTTATTTGCATAAATTAGCATAAATATGCAAATGAGTGAATTTTTCAAAAATTTGAAATTACCATAGTATTCTTTACACTTCACTTGACATGCATGCAAATTTTCGCGGCGATCGGCGGTGAAACGGCCAAGATCTTAGGGGGGGGGGGGTCAAATTGACCCCCCCCCCCCCAGTAAAAACCTGGTCTGAAATAGCCCAGTTAAATGAGGGTTAAATGTTTTTGTAATAAAGATAATGAACAGTTTATGTATAGCCCATATTACATTATGATATAATGTCCCTATGCTCTTCCAAATAACTGTGGATGTTATTACCCTAGCTTTAGCTCTTTCAGCTGAAATCAGTGCCCAGTTCACTCAGCCAGGTACCCATTTAACACCTCGGGGGAGAGTGGCAAATGAGGATTAAGGTCTTCTCAAAAGATGTAAGTGCTACGCTGGGATTAAAACCCTGAGCCTCTGGATTGAGATTTAAGTGAATGAAGCGCTATACCATGTAGGAGTTAGGGGAAGGGGGGGGGGACCATGCATCCCTCCTAATAGATATCTGACAGGAAAAATAAAAATATTGCCACCTGCATTTTCATACACTGGTACTAAGTAGATTCATAGGGAATCATTTTATAAGTCAATAGTTGTTAGACTGCCCTTTCAATAATACAAACCACGGCCATGAAAACAAAATATGAGGATGAAATAAAAGCTGATTGATGCTCATTATTCAATATTGATTAGATGATAATACTTGAATGAAAAGTGTAAAAAAAAAAGATACATGAAAGTGCATATTTCTGAAATTAATTCTAACAACAACAACAAATATCAAACGAGAATCCTTACATACCTGTTGCCCCATTTGTAGTGACCTCTAAACTCTGTTCATCCCCACTAACTGTTACCATACTGAAGCTATATGCTGTATCAGGCTCCAAATTGGTCAGCTCGTAGGTAGTAAGACCAGGATTGACCGCCACTTCAACATTGTCGTCACGTAGCATGTAGGAGATTGTAAAGTTATCTAGTTCAGTGTTTCCAAGAGTCCAACTGAATGTCACCGACAAGGGAGTCCTGCTCAGGACTATCAGGTCGGTCGGGGGCAGCGGTACTGCAAACACAAACATACAAAAAAAAATCATTTATTTCATTTTTTCCATGGGAAAAAACATAGCCTGCCACAGTGTTTGAAAAGTGTATTGTATGTCTGTATATGAGTGAAGGAAGCTGATTGCAGCATTCCTTGTTTGTTCAATAACGGGAAAAAGCGTGGAAAAGATTAAAATGAATTTCCATTGTGATATAAAGTTGCTTCGGAGTAAAAGTTGATTAGAGTGATCATTGGCCATACGTGAAGTTGCATGCAGTTCATGTGCCTTTGAAATGTATTCATCAATGTAGATATACAATTGATATATACAACATTTTTTAGTACCGGTAAAACTTACAAGTAGTTTGTAGTGCATGTATGCATTGTCTGAAAATAATATGCATTTAATTTGAACAAACTGTATGAAATTAAATAAACTCAAAGACTATAATTTGTTTTTCTTGAAATGATCTTGAAATGTTATTGAGCCTTTCACCTTCTAGTGGCTCCATCAGGTCTACAAAGTCTATTAAAATATATTGAGTGGACATATTAAATAGATTTGCCCTGAATTGTGTTGTTTCTTGAGAATGATACATAATAAAGCTTACATCTAAAAGTATTTAACAAAGGCCCTTATTCAGCCATCTTTCATTCTTAAGTTACAAAAAAAAAATAAAAAAATATAGAATTTACAAAGGGTATGAATAATTTTGTTATTAACTGTACATTGGAAACTTAAAAAAAAAATATAGAGAAATGGCAGCTGACTAAGTAACATGTGCGAGTGAACCTCTCCTCAAGATATATTTTTCAACACCCTAGATATTGCTTTTCTTTGAATACAAAGTTGATAACTACTCATAATTTGCATCACTACCAGATTTTGATTAATAATTATCATTACGAGTGGCCGCAGCCAGAAGAAAAGTGGGAAAATACCACCACAAATACCATGGAATACCACAAATTTAGAAGCTTAGCTTCTAAACGGGTCCTAAAACCATTCAGTTTATGATGTAATCAAGTTAAAATATGTTAAATGATGTACTATTACCAGTCTTTTTTTATGTAACAGATTATATCATGTTTTGTGTGGTTTTGAATAAATGAACTGAAACTGAACTGAAAAAATACCTATATAAGTATGTGTAAAAACAAATTTAAAAAAACAAAAACAAAACAACTTCTATAAGGAATCAGTACCAGTTCTCTGCGTAGTAGTGTCCTCCAGAGGATCTGAAGAGACTACATCAAGACGAATGCTGTACAAAGCACCAGGAGTAAGGCCTGTCAGTCTACCTCGTCTGGTTCCAGTTAGTTCAAAGTTAGAATTTGCGGTTAGCGGTGAGTAGGTCACGTCGTCACGGACAAATCCTGGCTCTTCGCTGCTGTCTCCCCACACAAAGTCAATGGTGGTAATAGTGTATGCGATGACAAGTATCTCACCAGGGAGAGGAGTCACTACAATGAATAATATTAATAATAATAATAATACATGAGATTTATATAGCACCATTATCCATTTTAATTAAATGCTCAAGGCGCTTCAAAATATTAGGGGAACACATTACATCATGATAAAGAAGCGTGTACATTTACATAAGAAAGAAAATGCAAAAATGAAAGAATGAATGAATGTCTGTCTTCAAAACGCGAAATAAAACAAATAGGTTTTAAGGTTGCTCTTAAAAGACGTTGGAGAGTTGGAGTTCTTCAGCTCCTGTGGAAGTGAATTCCACAGGGCTGGTCCAGCATGAGCAAAAGCTCGTTCCCCCCAAGATATTTTTGAAAGTGGTGTGTGTAGAAGACCAGAGTTGGAGGATCAGGGGGTATGTTTGGGTTGGTAGATGTGAACTAAAGATTAGTAGTAATAGTAGTGCCTCTGTGGTACAGCAGTGGTGTCACAAACTGGGAAGTCCTTCAATTGGCAGCGCATCGAGAGGTTCAAATATCAATTATTTTTTTCGATTGAAATTTGCAATTTGTCTACGTATTGACAAAATTTGTACCCACATATTGTTTTCACTGTACCACTGATATAAAGATCAGAATAGCTATAGCAAAGAAGAGAATGGTTGACCTGCATGTACTTTGGAATGACAGGAACTTATCAACCGGCCTGAAAATAAAACTGGTCAAAACCCTGGTTTGGAGTGCTTTACTTTATGGTGCTGAAAGCTGGACACTGCTCAAAGCCGATGAAAATCGCATCATGGCAGCAGAAATGTGGTTCTGGAGGAGAATGCTCAAAATCAGCTGGAAGGACAAAAGAACCAATCTCAGTGTCCTACAAGAACTAAACACAGAAAGAGATCTCCTTGGAAAAGTGGCCCGCCTCAAGATGGGTTACTTCGGACACATTCTGCGCGGCAGTGGGAGCCCCTTAGCAGCACAAATAATAGAAAGCCAAGTAGAAGGAAAAAGAAAGAGAGGCAGACAGAGAAAGCAGTGGTTTGATAACATCAAAGAATGGACAGGTCTCACATACACAGAAGCCAAAAGATTAGCACAGGATAGAAACAAATGGAGAAAGACAACAAGAAGATGTGCAGATGTGGTCGCCAATCGCCAGCAACTGACGGCGGCAACCAGGTAAACCAGGTAATTGTTTTCAGAGACATTGCATTTTATTACAACAATGTAAAATATTCATGTTGCTAATTTGAAGAACAATATATGAGCAGCCATTAGTCACAAAAAACATGAAAGGTTTAAAGGGATCCGGTAACTTTGTCTTTGATCCTTTAGAAATAATCCTTGATTTAGCTCATGCTGCAATGATAATTATAAACCTTTAGGTCAGTCAGGAACAGTCATGACTTTTACAAGCCGATCGCCTGTCTGATTATCAAAATATTAATGATTGGAATTACAAATTTTGGAAACCGTCCGCCGAACGTTTTCATAACACTACAGTCTATTGGGGAAAACGAGTATGGTAAAACCGGTCACTCAAAGACTTTTACTTTTATGAGGCACTTCATGATCAATTTGAAGCACAATTTTTTAAGAGCTTCAATATTACACCATATCACAGACACTGGTAATATGTAGAACAGTGTATCTAAGATTTAACATTGTTAAACGATCCCTTTAATGTGCTCACCTGTACTAGCAGTGACAGTGACAGTTTCACTTCTGACGTTGTCCACACCTACACCAGCTAAAGAGGTGACATGAACATCGTATTCTGTGCTGACCTCCAGTCCGTCTACCGTAGCTGTGTTGTCCTCGCCGTCGACGGTCTGGGACCCCGCTGGATTCCCACCACGAGTGACTTCCATCACGTACTGATCTACCACTGGGAGAGGGGAGTCGGCTGATAGCCTCCTTGGATGTTCCCACAAAGTGCTCAGCGACGTCTGTGTCGTCCTGGCTGTCAGAATGCCCACTTGCTCGGGAGGTCGGGGAACTGGAATGAACAGGAGGAATGTTAATTTCAATGTTGTGTTGTCCATTTGGAGATTTTTATTGCTTACAACCATCACGAAAGATAATTTACTTTACTTAATCCAAAACTAAAAGACAACTGATATGTAATGAGAATATACATGTTGTAGACACATTACAATGTATATATATATTATATATTAGAGAGAGAGAGTCCAGTATGTTGCTCCTTTTTTAAAGACTACCAATCACTTACAAAATACTTACACATTTAATTTGTGTGCTACTAGAATGTAAAATACCAACCTGAAATTCTTTTTACCTGGCATTCTATGGGTAAATGGTTAAGGAATATGAAGAAAATGAATGAAAGCAGAAAAACCACGCACTCATGAGTTTCATCCCTTCTTAAACAGGATGCTGTATGCCTGCACCCCTTTTCGGTCTTCAGAAAGAAAAGGTAAAAAATTGACAACATACTTGTCGTTATCTGCCTAACTGGGCCTGGAACTTCATTCCTTCTCATAGTGATGCTATAGGTCTGGCCCGGTGTGAGGTTATCTATGTCCACAATCCTGTCGTTTCCCGGGACCAGTAAGTCACCAATACCATCATTGGGGGCTGGAGTGATTGTCACGACGTGAGGAAAGGCCGATGTTGGAGCAGTGATGGGTTCAAAAAGAATCTCCATTGAATAACTGGTGCGATTTATCAAAAACACCTCTCCTTCAAGGGCATCCGCTGTATAGAAAAAGAATTCAAGATTCAAGTTTTAGTAGCCATGTACACCTTTCAAGACTTAGCATTTCCACATTTTCTACTTTGGCTTAGTATCTTTTGATTCAGAGCCCTAAAAATATAACAGAGGCATGAAAAGAAAGGGCAGAAATGTCTGCACACATTGTGTCCATTTTGTTGCATGATAACATTGCCTTTAACGTTGAAATACAAAATAGAAGTAGAGGAAAATAAAACTAAGACAACAGATTTGAATATTACCAAGTGGAAGAAGACAATTACTGATTTACAATCAAGTAAATAGAGATATATAATTTGATTTGATCTCATTTAAACATGTGATTAAGTGCTTTGTTATGAATATTCATGTACTAGGATGTAATCCGTAATTTTATCTGAATAAAGATTTATTTCAACAAACAAAAAATAACATTTCCTTTGCCAACAAGGAATGTTCAAAGGCAAAAATATGCTTTGAAATCCTTAGCAGCAACAGAGGTGAAATCATTGTTTTTTGAAAATAATGTTGGTTACTTAGCTCATAACCATGCATAATTTTTTTGGAGACACTAATAGTTTAGGATAAGGGTATTAAAAGTATAGTGTTGGGTCCAGGGTTGAAGTTTAGAATTTGGTTGATATTGGATATTGAGGCAGAACAAATGTTGCATGCAGGAGCAAGCAGTCTTTACAACCGTACACATACCTGTTGTAAAGGTATTGGATTTTGCTGTGCTCTCAATCTAATACTATAATGCTGTTTCGGACATGAGGGAGAGGGGTGTGAGGGGGGGGGGGGGACGATTGTTTTAACAAGATTGCATTTTTTCATTTTGTTATTTTTTAATTGCAAAACTTTCGTAGTTATTCTAGCTTCTCTCCCTGAAGGTATTGCATCTCTGCAATATAACTTAAAGGAAACCTCAACCAAAGAAATGACTTTACTTATCCTGAGAGATTTATTATATCCTTGCCCATTAATCTACAAGATTCCCCACCAAAGTGTGTGAGGGAGGCAAAAAAGCAAGAATAATGTACAGCTTCTCAGCACAACATGGGCATCGCCATTTTCTTGATAATGTGATGTACTATGTGAAGCCGTTTATCAAGTAAATGTATTCAAATTGTATGGATGCCTCCTAATACTAGGTGTGTGTGGTGATGAAGCATTTCATTCACCTGATAATTGTCCTTTGTACTATATATGATTGCCAGAACGCAGATAGCATATATAAGTTTGTGCTCTTCTAGAGTGAAGGTTTCTCATATATGTAATAAATTTGTCAACTGCTATATTTTAGTATTTGAAAATTAATTAGTTTACAATTGTTCCCCTGTCATATATTTTTAGCCAGATATAATTTGCTATCTCCTCATTAAAAAGTAAAGGTTTTTTTATTGCTTTAAAAAGTCTTTCCAACTAAAGCTTGGTGCATGGTACATATGTACAACTTCAACTGGTATGTCACATTTTCAAGAAAATGGCTCCGCCCATGTCATGGTAAAAAGGCATCGCATCATGCCAAGAATATCTTCATTTATATATCTCTCGTAAATTTTCGTCAGGAATATTGTCCATCAAAGGGCAGGACTACACCTCAATTTTCAGAACACCTACACTTATTATTTGGGGTGAGGTTTCCTTGTTTGTGTGAATGTTTTGTATTTTGTTAAAGATAATACAAATTTGTGGTATGGGCTCATGAATTTGGTTCAAATGAACATATTAGAAGCATATGCGATTTTACAATATTCAATGATCGTTGTCGCGGTTGAAATTGAGTCTAAAGTGATGAAATCGTAAATAATAAACTCTTTATGTTGTATAGCGCCCTCTCAAGACTAATATTACTTTAGCTTTAAAACAATGTTTCTTGACTACAATCGACCGATTTGCTATTCCTGTTTGGAAATTATTTATCAGAACTGCAAATTCTGAGATTTTCATGGTCGCAGCTACCATAGAATGGCCTGAGGCACTATTTTAAATATTTGAAATTTACAGGGAGCAGCACTAAATTTTTGATTATTCAATTTCTAGAAAGCAGATGTGTTTTAGGGGCTAAATTTTCTAGTGCTTATAATACATCCACAGGGGCATCCAAATATATCAAAATTTTAAAGAATTACTATCCATCCAATTTTCAAAATTTCCCAAAACTTTGCATTACCTTTAAATATCAAGATAACTTCAATTTTGTAACCTTGACTTTTATTATATATCTGTAATTGCATTTAAATTTTAAGCAAATAAAGAACATGAAATGAAAATGAAAAATACCAGTAATAAAAGTATTGGATTGGGCAGTGCTCTCGGCCTGATCCTGACTGATACCGGCCACTGCTCTGACCGTCACCAAGTACGTTGTTTGAGGGAAGAGTCTGTTCAACGTCACAGATCTCAGATCAGTGGTCTGCTCTGTCTTCTCAGGGCAGTCGGCCATGTTAAGAGGAGAAACGGTTATGCGGTAGAAATCTGCATTTCCAGTCTCCAGCGGCCATTCGATGGACAGCTCTGTTGATGTCCTCTCTGTCACTGAGAGTGTCCCTGGTTGTCTGGGAACTGAAAAGAAATAATAATAATAAAAATAATAATAATGATAATGATAATAATATAATAATAATAATAATGATATTAATAATAATAATGGCAATGATATTAATAGTAATGATAATATTAATAATAACAATTATGATAATAATGATTATAATAATGAAAATGATAATAATGATAATTATAATCTTAATAATAATACTAAATTATAATTAAAATAATAAAAATAGAAATGATTATAATAATAATTATAAGGATAATAAAGATAGAACTTCTGCAGGACTCTTATGAAAAGAAGTTGAGGACTTAGGCTACGGGGTTGTAGCTTGCCCTCAGTATGCCCATGAGAAGAAAAAACAGCTTTGATCAAGCTGAGATATTGATGAAATATTAATAATAATAGTGGGTTCTTTCTTGCCTGCAACAATGTCACTCCTGGCATGCTATGAATATTACTCTGGATTATAAGTAAGACTGAATTTAAAGTGATAAAGCATTTAAAGGAATTAAGTCCTGCCAGGTACCCAATCACCTCAACTGACTCGAGAGAGAGAGGCAAATATACATTAATTTCTTCCCACTGAAATTTGAAACCCAAATTCCATGACTTTCCATGACTTTCTATGACCCATTTTTGCCTTTTCCATAACAACTTAAGTACCATTTTGGAATGGCTTGACAGCATCCAAGACTTATAGTAATACCACGCCCTTTGTCGGTTCAAACTGGAAAGCTGCCTTGGCCACACACAGCTCACATCCAGGATCAATTTCCACAACTTTCCATGACTTTGGGAGATTCTTTTCCCCATTTTCCACGACTTTCCAGAAGAATTTTGTTCTCCATACTAATATTACCCCAGGCAATGTATTCAAGTACTATTCCTTGCGTTACAGTGAACATTCCCCACTCCCTGGGGAGCATCTAAGCTAGTCCCCCTTTTAAGGGTCGCGCATGCTACTCAAATTGGACCTTCGCATCCTACTGGGTACCCATTTAGCACCTGAAGAGGAGCAATGTGGATAAAAATGCCTGGCTCACTGACATAAGAGCAATGCAGGGGCTTGAACCCTGCAACCAACCTGTTCTTCCTATTCCACTTGCAGCAGTGAAGCCACTGATGCCTAGTTGGATAGAGTAGAGTGTTCCGGGCAGCAAGTTCCTGAGAGTTGCAGTATTCCCGCTTGCTGGCACCGACTGTTCAGCATCTTCGGAGTCAACGCGTCTGTAACTTATCTGCTGACCACTCAGACCCTCAGCGTTCCATACAATGTCCAGCGTGGTTGTAGATCTCCTCTGAACCACTATTGTGTCTTCGGGAACAGGTTCTACGGGAGAAGCAAAAGATAATAATAATAATAATAATAATACTCACAAAGCGCTTCCAAACTTGGAGAATATCATCCCGGCTTTAGCTGTGCTGCCATTGTGGCGCTCTAGCATTTCAAAGAATAAATTCCTGCCAGATACCCATTTACATCACCTGGGTTGAGTGTGGCAAATGTAGATCAATGTCTTGCCAAAGGACATTAGTGCCACGACGGGTCTTTGCGATCGACAGTCCGGCGACTTAATCACTCGACCACGGCACTTCTACATGATTGTTTGATCCATAAGTAGAAGGGAGGGATGTAATATTATATTACAGTCAAAGTCAAAGTCTATAAAAGCCACCCAATGGAAACAGGAAAACTGGGCATTGTAGACAAGTTTCCTCTCTAGACAGGTTCCACAACACACATTTCTTTCTAAAGAGAAACAATATAGGTGACCACTAAACACAGGTGACATGGATAGAGGTGGCCGCTATAGACAGGTTTAACTGTACTTTCACATTGAGTAGATGCATGGAAGTGATGCATGTTTTATTTAATCATCCATTTATTTTCTAACAAATTCCGATGAGAAACAGAAATGCAAAAGACTAAATGGAAAGTAATCTTTAGGTCACATTAATTTTCATGCACGAAATTGAGTAATACAGTGTAACCTTTATATAAAGCCTGATCAAGAGAAACATGAAACGTTGTCTCTATAGGCAGGTGTTCTTTATGTACAGATTCCTTCAGTACAGGTTTAAATGAGACACCATATTCAAGGGAAACAAAAAATGTGGTCTTTATAGACAGGTGGTCACTAAAGCAGGTTTGACTGTAGTTTCTGTTTCAGTGTCCTGTCATACTTACCTGTATTGAACTGTACAGAGCTATCATCATCGCCCTCTTGTTCGGGGAAAACCCCTGCCTCCATCAGTTGAGTTTTGACGATAATCTTATAGTAGGAGTCTGGATTGAGGCCTGTCAAGGTATATTCATTCGGGTCACAAGGCTTTGAGAAGACAGTTTCTGTCTCAAGTCCTGATGCATCGACATAACTGAGCACATAGCCAGTGACGGTGGTGAGATCATCAGCAGCTCTATCCCATGATACCCTGATAGATGTGGAAGTAATTTCCTGTATGGTGATATCACCAGGCGATGGTGGATCTGAAAGAAAGTCATCAAACGATCCGGTGGTAACACTTCCTTTTTCTTTCTTTTTAGGTGGGGGGGGGGGGGGGGGGGAGGGAGAGGGGTGAGTGTTGCATACATATTTCTTTCATTTGAGTGAAATCAATATTCTAAATAAGCAAGAAAGGTAAAAAATCATGAACAAAGTATATACATAAATGTTCACAATTCACAAGTGCACAGATATCAGTGTATTTTACACTTTTTGTAAAAGTACTAGGATGACCATGCAATTTTAAAACCATGGGGGTGTTCACAAAGATCCCAAGTCAAACGTAACTCTAAATTGGACTTAAATATTATGGAGAGCCATTTGTAGCCTTAAATAAAATTATTCAAAAGCAAACATTTCAAGTATTTTAGACTTTTTATAAATTCCACATCATGAACATGAAATCTCTTTAAAAATAGAAAAAAAGAATTCTTTGAATCAACATTTTATGCCTTTTAAAATAACTTTTACAAAATATTTTCATAGCTGCTAAAGGCTTTCCATAATTTTTAAGTCCAACTTAGAGACAAGTTCAACTTAAATGTTTTATTATTATTATTATAGTCTTGGAAGTTAATTAGAAAAAAACCTAAGGACGTATAAAAGAAAAATGCGGTAGCAGATATACCATACACTTAATAATAATAATACTGAATGGCTTTTCATTCATGAGATACAAAAGTATATTGCACTCTCTTTGAGAATATTTCACCCATCATGCCGAATTGTGTAAATATACTTTGATATCAGCTCGTGAGATAAACCCTTGTACATCCCACTCAAGGCCATCCAATGTTATATAATTATTATACATGTAAATACTGTGGACTTGCCCATGTGCATATACTTGTAGACTGACATCAATATTCAATGCTTGCTTACTTGTTCTGAATGTCCTTATAAGAGGTGGATCTGCAGAAGTTAATGAGCTGATAGTCAAGATATGTACTTCAGAGGGGTCGAGATTATCAAAAGAAGCCACAGGAGAGTTCAACAGCTCATCATTAACTACAGGGCCCTCTGAGTCTTCCAGTGTGGCAACGTATGCCACTACTTCACCACCCAGCTCCCCAAAGTAAGCATCCACTGTAGTCGATGTCACCGACTCACGGATGATTGTACAGCACAAAGCAGTCTCTGGATAAAGCAAGATGAGTATTATGATAGTTAAGCACATCCACAATGCAAAAATTACAGAGCAATGCAATTGAATACTAAGTATGAATATGAGAATAAGTACATGTATGATCCTTTAGGTCAAAACAAAGATGTATGTGACAACCCAAGCGACAAAACAAATGGAACTAAATTGCTGATTTATATGATTATATGAACAAGATTCATTTAATGTTTCAGATTATAATTTTACGTCCTATTTCAGAGAACGCGGATGTTGGCTTTTTTGTTGGCATGTTCGTGTTGGTTATATTACGCACAACCAGCCGGCCCATGTATTGCTATTCTTAATTAATTAATTAACGGTCACCGTACTTTTTTAAAAGTAAAGCTGAATTGGTATGATCGTATTGGCTAAATTTCACACATTTGGGGGTCTAAAATTACCTTCGTAGCAGTTTTAGGTTCTAAAAGGGCACTATAAATGTCATAGATAAGAATAAGAGCAATAACCATGCACTTTGAAGGCATTTGCGGTCTGAAAACAGAACTCAACTATCCTTTTAAAAGAGGAACCTACGGTTACTGTCTCCACTAACATCTTATCAAATTAACATATCTAGATGCAATTACACAACATACATGTATTATGCCTAAGTTAGGTATAAACCAAAACTCACAAACCCAGCAACAAACATGATAACACAAACATTAAAAAGGGAAATTCTACCCATTTAATATGAAATATTTGTGATGATATAGGCAAGGATCATTTAACTAAGAAATGCAGTAGGTACATAATAATATGTTCATCCAGTTTAGGGTACTGGCAAGGTGTCATAGTCAAGTGGTTTGAGCACTTTACTTGAAATGCCAAGGTCATCGTCCATGCGTGAATGAATCTGATTCCCTTGGGTACCAATATCTGCAAAATGCTTTAATAAAGAGTTTATTTCGTTTGAAGCGCAGCCGTGCTAAAGCCAGGGTAATAATCGGGAGCGCCAGGATCGAGGATCAAATCTGACTGACATGAGCACTATACAAGAACCCAAAGTTACTATTATTATTATTATTATAAGTCCAGGTGGTCTCTATGTACAGGTTCCTTCTGTACATGTTTCAATGAGAAACTATTTTCAAGTGAAACAAAAAATGTGGTCTTTGTAGACAGGTGGTCTTTCTATACAGGTGGTCACTAAAGCAGGTTTGACTGTATTTAGAATCTTACGTGTAGTAGTTGATCTAGTTGAAGGACTACTGGTGCGTCTCGCATTCAAATCCTCACTGACAGAGCGTACTTGCACCTCATAGCTGGTAGCAGGCTTCAGTCCTTCGATGACCAAAATTCTTGTGTCTCCTGGTACATCTTTATACCTAACACCGTCCACACTGACCTCGTAACCATTTACGATGCTGCCTGTGGGAACCCCCCAAGTCACCGTAGCATCAACATACCTTGACACCACGTTGATAAATGGCGGCTGTAAAGGCACTGTAAGTGGAAATAATAATAATAAAAATAACATTGGTTTTAATATATATCGCCGCTACTATACGAATATAAACTCTACTAGACCGGGATGACAAGCCCCAACAAAATAAGTGCATGCAACCAAAACCTATTCTGGAGCTTCTGAAAACCAGAACATCTTCAAGAAGATGGCAACAAATGCATCATTTCTTATGTCTAATGGTACCAGATAAGTTATTCCAAAGCTTTGGAGCAGCACAACTAAGAGCGCAATCTCCAAGAGTTATTGTTGTTCTTGAGTATAAAGGTAGTTTTAGAAGCAGCTTGTCCTGTGTACTTCATAAGTAAATATGATGCCTATCAAGCGACCTGTTATGTTCTTATACCAGTCAACCTATAGCAGTTTGTGTCATTTTTCAGTGACATTTTACATATAATTTATCCTTGCAATGCTACGTTATATTACAGCTTTTATATGAAACAGAACTTCAGATCTTGTGAATTTTGTTTTCCATTTCATGTTCAAATAAGTATATATATCGTCTGTTTGGAGCCGGAAGGTCATTAACTCAAACATTTTGGCCCTCAACGGAGGATAACAATAGCCCCTCCAAAAAGACATTGTACCTCTAGAGGGTGCAATACATACCTGTCCTTGTAGATTTTGTGTACACAGTATCCTCCCCTCCAACAACATTAAGAGTAAGTGTGTAGCTCTTTCCAGGTATGAGACCGGTGAGGAAGACACGCCGCTCTGCAGCAATGTGAAGTATGGTTCCATCGCTTGGAGATCGTGTGGGTAGGAAGGAGACCTCTCCTGCCAAACTGTTGTTGACCCCATAGGCAAATGTGATCGAAGTGGTGTCCACAGTTTGAACAATGATTTGACCAAGCTCCAACGTAGCTGTATGGTTAGGTGGATAGGGAGAATCTAATCAATGACCTGCGCATTTCATGCCTGTTACGGCATTATCGATAGGTACAGAGCACCAGACGTCATATTGGCTCATCGTCTAGGTTACTGGTTCCAATCAACAGAGCCTACGCATGAGATTCACCGCAAAATGATTCAAGCAACAGGCTGGCGCAGGGCAAATTCAGGGGTTGGCCGTGGTGTGATCACCACACCATTGTTCAGCACAAAATTGTTTCGAACCAGTAACCTTGACAACCTGGCCAGTATGACGCAACACTCGGTACTCTATTGAGTTACATACGGTATTGGTGACGTGAATGATTTCACCTTGGTGGACTGTGGCAAAGGAACAAGGAACTTGAACCCTGTACCTGGTGGTTCACATGCAGTCCGGAGTCTTACCCACTAGACCACAATACCTCTACTGTTTTACAAATTTTACAATTTGATACAACTGATTTGATCCTTTACAAATGGTGAGGAAATAAAATATGAATTATGACTTGATGTACATGTACATGTATCATTAAGCACCTCAAATGTATGAAAACAAATTGTATGTATTTTTTACATGACTATACATTATCTTGAATCTTGAATCTTGAGGTACATGTGGCTTCTTGAACCATGGCGGGTTCACTGACACTTCGTGATGGCCCAGTCCCACTCACGGTCCTCACAAAGATGGTATATAACATATCTGGGTTAAGATCCTTTACGAATGGTGAGGGAATGGAATATGACTTACACGTGGCTTCTTGAACCATGGAGGGTTCACTGACACTTCTTGATGGCCTAGTCCCACTCACAGTCCTCACAAAGATGGTATACAACGTATCTGGGTTAAGACCTTCCACCCTGAACATGGTGTCATTGACACCAGCAGACCCAGCGGGCACCTCGATGTTGCTCCCGTCTCGGCTGAAGGAAACCTCGTAGCTATCAAAATTGGTGGCAAGAGGAGGTTTTTCCAAACCCACGACAAGTGACACTTGCTCCACGGTGATGACGGTGACAGGCCCTGGACGGTTTGGGTCTACAAAAGAACAAAGGATATTACTAATCCATGCGGTACCTCAATAAGGCCTAAAAGAAAAAGATGTTGTACTGCCCTTTGCGACAGACCCAAAAATCTTGAAATCTACGGGTGCCTTTTTTTTTAAACATATTGTTAGAAAAAATATGTATTAAAGTATTCCAAACTGAGAAATATCAGCCCAAAGAGGGTGTAAAAAAGAAAGATTTCTGACCAACCGACCCATGTTTTAGCGCCTAAAGGGCAATACAACACATCTTTTATTTTTAGGCCTAAGGGCTAAACATTACTGTGCACAAATGACATAATATAACAAACACAAAAATGCATTAAGCTTTGAAAATGAACATAATGCACACTTATCACTACAATGAAGTACATGCACTTGACTCAAAGGGGGAGTAGGTCACGATAAGCACTGTACATCATCCACGTTAAAAATCACTTTCTGAACACCATCCTAAACGAGAATCGAAGTCTAAAGTAGTTTTGATACCCTATACAGGGAAACCTGTCTAAACATCCCCAGTTGTTTAGACCCTCACCAGGGATGTTGTGTCTTGCATGGTATTTTACACCCTATTTGAGGATTGCTTCTTCTTAGCCCTGCTATTATTTTTCTTCATATTTTGTATTTCCCAAGAATTAAAAAATCCTGTCTGACCCTCTGCTTTCCGACAGGGGCTATCAAAATTCCTACCCTTTCCATGTGTCTTCTGATCTCCAGTGAATTTGATACCCTGTTTCATGATTTTTGATACACAAAGCGATACAACACATTACACGTCTGGTGATGATGAACTACACTTTTTACATGTTTTGGTGTACAGGAATGACGTACAGGCCTCAATGAGATAGACTTCCTGGAACACTATAAATATACTTTGCTGCTTACTTGTTGTTGTGATAACACTGTTTGTTCCAATCAGTGTTGTAGGAGTTCCTAGCACGAACAAGCTGTAGTGATTTACAGTCAGTTCATACTCCGTCCCAGACTGTAAGCCGTCGAACCAGGCGCTGGGCCGAGAGGAGCCAGATACCATCACCACATCCCCAACCTGTACACCGTTTGAAGTCAAAGTCAATATGAAGTAAGATGGCTGGGCAAGGTTGAGTTGTGTCCAGATATACTCAATGGAGCTGTTGGTCCTAGAGAGTACGTAGGTTTGGCCTGGTGTGGTATCTGCATAGAAGAAACAAAGATAATTATACAGAGCTGCCAACCTTGTGCGACTAAAAAAAGGAACCATGATGGCAAAAAAAAGGAATTCATTAAAAACTAAACTTACAACCACGCGCGACACACTTCCAATGCAGAAATGTCCATTCTTCATGCTGTTTTTTTCCACAAAAGCAGGTACTTTTTTTTGGGTTATTTTGGTATTATCGGCATTTCATTCTCTTTGAGAATATTTTTCTCTTCAAGTATGTTTTCAAGTATGTTTTAAACTTAGTTTTCTATTGAATTTGTGATCAAATCAACATTTTAAGGGCAGTTGTTTGACGTGCGGTATGTAAATTTGTTTATGAAAACATATTTTATGAAGGAAAAATGTAGTACCGTTATTTTGAGGAAAAAACAGAGTAATTCCGGCAAAAACGGATTGAATGGTTGACAGTTCTGATTATACCAAAGATAGGGCAAGTGAAAGCTATTTTCTACCATACGCAGGGTTCCCACAGTGAATCAAAGCCCATGACCCATTATTGCCCTTTTCCAGGACAACATGAGTACCAGTTTGGTATGGGTTGTGGCATCCAAGCAGCGTACGAATATCACACAGTGATATGCATGCTTGTGATAGCCCCTACTTCCCCTAACAATGTCCATGACTATTTGTAAAATTTGTCATGATCTTCTAGGAGAGGTTTTTTTTTGTGAAATAAATCTTTATTCAGATACAAAATCATGGATAACATCATACATAAATATTTATAACATGCACTTAATCACATTTTTAAATTAGATCAAATTATATTTACTTGAAAGTAGATGCATTTCCTTTAAATCAGTGGTTATGTTCCTCCACTTAATATTATTTACATCTGTTGTCTTAGTTTTATTTTCCTCTACTTCTAGTCTGTATTTTAACATAAACAAAAAATATTTGCATATTATTTTTGTTGCTACATTTTTATTAAATTGATTTGTAACACTCGCTTTATAAATTGCAAATAAAGCATAATGAAGTAGTAAATCGATATCTGTAACATTTTCCTTTGCATCATGAAAACCATATACAACACAAATGGGTGAAAATTTAAAATTTCTACAGAACCTTCTAGAAGAGGTCACTTTCCATGACTTTCCAGGTTTTACGACTGTGGCAACCCTGATACATTCTCGACCACACAAAGGAGTTTAGTATATCTGACCACTGTATTAAAGTTAATAGCACTTCTACAAAGTGAGACACATGTAGGACTAAGATAGCCTAAAGAAATGTAGTGGCACGAAATGCGCACCTGTGACACTAAATTGTTGAAATTATGATTTTTTTAATAATTTTCTTGCACAGGTGTAGAACCACATCATTAGCTGGTAACTGCGTATACATCTAGATGAGGCTTATACCTATCTAACCTGGGGGGGGGGGCTTTGAACCCCCCCCCCCCCCCCCACCCCCCCCCCCCACCCCCCCCCCCCCCAGTTTCAGTGGGTCAAGTTGAAAATAATGTAAAAATTGTACTTACCTAATGTGAAAGTGCGGACGAGGGGTTCGCTCTCCAAGAAGACATCACCGCTCTGATTCTGAACCAGTGAAGACAATGAGAAAGTATAAGGAACCCCGGGCACGAGATTAAGAACTGTCCTGGACCTGTCCATGGGGGCAGCAAACAACTCGGTCTCCCCATCATCTTCTTCCGACGGTGAATACAGGATCTTGTATCCAAAGACGTTGTCTGATGGTACTGGGGGACTCCAGTTGAGAAGGACAGATCGACCGTCGGAGCTGGGAAACACATTCAATATTGTAGGACTTGATGGCACTGAAAAAAAATGAAACCACTGGTCAAAAATGGGAATATGAAAAAGGTTCAATTTGTTGAACCTTTCGAACCTTCAAATCGTTTCTCTCTCATACAAGTGCAGAAATGGTGTGTGGACAAAGCAGTAAAAAATTACAGTAAAATATGCTAATTCCAGTGCAAGTAAATACTGTGTCAGTCAACTTAAACTATAGGAGAGCCTACAGGAGGCTGCATCATGCTAATGAAGGGTTAAGCAGCCTATATATATATATATGCGCTTTATAATTTGATGTAATTATTACTTACATGTTGTTAAGTAGTATTCTTCATTGTCGTCTCCCCAAGAGATCCTCAGCCTGTACGTGGTAGCAGGCGAGAGGCCTGGAATCGTTTGCTCAACAATAGGTGGAAGGGGAGATTCATCATTATAAGCCTGAAACGCTGAAGTGATTCTTGTATCATAATCGGTGTAGACAACTATAAAGAGTACCGTTACACTCGGATTTGGAGGGATGAGAGCAAGCGTAACCGAGGAGGAGGTTTTCGCAACCTCTGTAACCGTAGTATTGGAAATACCACCTATACAGTAAACAAAAACAGAGAAAAGAAACATGCGTAGTGTGAACAAATTGAGTAAAACACATGAAAAAAGACATACAAATCTCACAAAACATGTTTTAATAACGATGGGGAAAACTTCAGGTAATTTTCTTTACTTCAAATTTAGAAACAAATAACACTGTTCGGTGGAATCGGATAGTCCTTGTATATCCAAGTAATTTACTCATTTAGCACCATTATGCATTTTCACTCAGTAGGTGTATAATACTGTTAGCTGCCTGCAAGAATGATGTACCGTAACTTCCATGAACTATATTATAGATCTTATGTTCTCCTCGCCGGCAGCCAATGGTATCTGAACATTTTACTTAAAAGCAAGTCAACTTTTAGACAAAATACTCACTGACGAGCATTGTGATGTCACATGGTCTATCCAAAATTATGCACAATTAACGCATCGCATAATAATTCAGAGCATAAGATAATTGTGCATGATAACCATATGCTTGCCAATCAAGGCCTCCACAATAATTGGATTAAGTCTGCTTGGGAGCTTGGCAAACTGAAGGTAAAATACTTAGCCAAAATCTTCAATTGAATACTAAAGTTGGCTAAGTATATTATCTATGACGAAAACTACTCATATTTCTAACATAAGTATTGAATGTGTATGTCAATTTGTACCTGTGGTGTGTTCAATCGTTACAGCTCGACTCAAGATTTCAGGGAACTGTGAAAACAGGTACAGTCCGGACCTGACAATCAGTTCATATGCCGTGCCGGATTGGAGGCCTTTGAAAGTGGCCAGAAGTGGACTGGTGGCAGGAACATCGCCATCAGGATGAGAAAGTTCGCTACCATCAGGGCGTACAAGAGTAGGGCGATAGAATTCAGCACCAGGCGATGAAGTCCAAGTGAAAGTGATCTCTGCATCGGTAGATTCATCTTCAGTCACCTCAATTTTAGATGGTGGTGAGGGCGCTACAATGTAAAAGAAACAGAGTAATATTTCATCTCAATAGACAGAACTCGGCATTAAAAGACAGGAGAGAGGGTTCTACGATGTGAAAGAAACAAAGTGAAATCTATCTGGGTACAGGACTCTGAAACGAGGTATTGATGCATCAGCCTTAATACACTGTCTTACGTTACAGGAGATCTCAGTGAGACAAGTAGCCAGGGCCATTAAGAAAAATTATCAAAAACAAGCTCAAAATCAAAAAGGTTTTAGGTCTACAAAAATCTGCCCTAATTATTTGGTGCTTCATAATGTTGAAATTACATAGAAGACAGTATATCCTTTCAGGGAATACTACAAACTAAAATTTGACCCCTTGACAATATATACTTTTATTGAGCTCTAACTGAAGCTCACACCATGTGATGTTTTTGGTGTTTAATGGTGCCTGGTGACAAGTTATCTCTAAAGTCTAGTTTGTTAACAAATCTGCCATAGTTTTACCACAGAGGTTTTTTCAACCATACTTCAGCGAACTGGACTTAACAAATAATTAATAACACATACAGAAGAAAGTGGGCGTAGGACCTTCGTTTTTGGTCCCCACTTGCCAATGCCAATCATTTACTAAAACAAGAAAATGATGCAGCAATTTGCCGTAGGATGTGTGAAAAAACCCTCAGATGTTCTAATTATTAACATTCTTTGCATCTTTATATAATCAAATAATCAAATTAATAATCTTAAAATACATCCGTTTGATTTGATATAATATTAATTATTCTCTTTCATTTATTGAATGTTCGATATTACTCCTGTCCTGTTGATGTGTATAATGCAAATACTCTTATGATTTCATCTTTTGCACACATGTGCCTTGAGTAGTGGATTTTTCACGTGGATTTGGTGACTTAAATTTGTTAGATATTATAATTAGAATTATTATCATTATAAGTATTAATATTATCACTATTATTGCAATTACCATTATTATCATTATTAATATTATCATTATCCTTATTACCATTATCATTGTTATTATAATTATTATTATCATCATTATCATCATTTTTATTATCATCATTGTTATCATCATTTTATTATTATCATTTTTATCATCATCTTATTATCTTTATTATTATCTTTATCATTATTAATATTTTAATCAATATTTTCATTATTATTGTCATTATTTTTTTAATTATCATTAGTAGTAGTAGTATTGTTATCATTATCATCATTTTAATAACTATTGTTATTATTACTATTGATACTGATGTTTTTGTTGTTATTGCATAATAAATACCTGTTCTGAACTCTCTCATAATTACACCGCTCCCTCCAATGAGGTCGGTCACAGAGACTCTATACAAAGAGGCTGGCACCAGGTTTGTTAGCGTCACTCTTGAATCTTCCAAACTTTGACTGTCAACTGTGACCGTGAACTGATCAACTACATCAAATATGGTGATGCCGTCCCAGATGGTCCAGATGATAGACACCGTGGTCTCATTTATCATGGTGATTATCATAGTGTCAGCTGGAAGACTCCCTGGTAGTAAAGTAAATTTTCAATCAAATCAAATTAAATCAAATTCAATTCAATTCAACTGTATTTTACCTTGCAATAAAAATACAAATGACCAAAATACATTGATATGTACCCTTTAACACTTATTCAGCACTATTATTACCAGTAATATTCATGCAATGAGTGCCAGTTTGTATTCGAGGGTGGGGGGTGGGGGGGGGGGGGTAGGGGTGCAAAGAGTGTCACCTGGCACGAACAATGCAAAGTAGGTTGTGATTAGCAGAATGACTGCACCATCCATCGAGTAAACTAAAACGACCCTTCGTAAATCCTGACATTAATCACGTGTATAGTAGTTTTTTTCCACCAAACAATCACTGGAAGCCTTCAGTCATTAACTAGATGGACCTTCGACCGCGCGCAGTCGAAAATGATGCCTCCGCCACGGAGCAATTTTACAAACAAAAACAGAAAAGAGCCCTGTGACCTTTGACATTTGACCTTGTTACCCCAAAATCTAATCGGTTCATTGGCTCTGCAAGATAAATACATGACCGAAGTTTGGCGGGAATCCATCAATGGGTTCTTGAGATAAAGCATTCACAAGCTATTTTTGCATACATAATGAGCCGTGACCTTTGACCTTGAATCTCGTGACCCAAAAATCTAATCAGTTCATTGGCTCTACAAGATACATACATGACCCAAGTTTGGCAGGAATCCATCAATGGGATCTTCAGATAACGCGATCACAAGCTTTTTTTGCATACATAATGAGTCCTGTGACCTTTGACCTTGGATCTCGTGACCCTAAAATCTAATCAGTTCATTGGCTCTGCAAGATACATTCATGACCAAAGTTTGGCAGGAATCCATCAATGGGTTCTTGAGATAAAGCGATCACAAGCTTTTTTTGCATACATGAGTCCTGTGAATTTTGACCTTGGATCTCGCGACCCCAAAATCTAATCAGTTTATTGGCTCTGCAAGATGATCCAAGTTTGCGGGAAATCCATCAATTGGTTCTTGAGATAACGCGATCACAAGACGGGACGTACGTACGGACGAAAACATAATACAACCCGAAAACATAATGCCTCCGGCTAATTTGTAGCGGAGGCATAAAAACACCTCTTGAGAAATAAAATTTAGCACAGGGAATCATCTCTGTAGAGTGCAGGAGAGGTTGTGCATGAAGAGCATTATATTAAATCGTTCCCATCACTTCTAAGTCATTCCTACGACTTCCTAATCTAATTCAGGAGAGCATATGTAAATAACTTGATGAAGCATTGTGGTGTGAATGACTTATGAAGAGGTGGGACAAACTTACTAAGTGGTGGGACCAATTTACTAAGTGGTGGGTACAACTTAAGAAGGGGTGGGTACAACTTACTATTAAAGTGGTATGAACAACTTACCCAATGGAGTGAGTGACTTACTAAGTGACGTGAACGATTTAATAAGTGGTGGGAATGACATACTAAGTGGTGGAAAAGAATTAGTAGCTGGTAAAAATAACTCAATACTATTAAAGTGGTGTGAATGATTAACTAATTGTTGGGAATGACTTACTAAGTGGTGGAAAAGAATCAGTAACTGGTGAGAATAATGTAATACTAAGTGGTGCGAACGATTTAATAAGTGGTGGAAAACAATTAGTAACTGGTGAGAATAATGTAATACTAAGTCAGAGCTGCCAACCTTGTGCGACCAAAAAAAATGAACCATGATGGCAAAAAAAAGGAATTTCAAGCAAAAAAAAAGGAATTCATTAAATCGAAACTTACAACCACGTGCGACACACGTCCAATGCAGAAATGGCCATTCCTCATGCTGTTTTTTTCCATACAAGCAGGTTTTTTGTTGTTGATATTTTGGTATTATCGGCATTTCATTCTTTTTGAGAATATTTTTCTCTTCAAGTATGTTTTCAAGTATGTTTTAAACTCAGTTTTCTATTGAATTTGTGATCAAATCAACATTTTAGGGAAGTTGTTTGACGTGCGGTATGAAAAAATAAAAAAATAAAAAATTAATTTAAAAAGAAAAAAAAGGATTTTATGAAGAAAAAATGTACTACCGGTAACGTAAATTGTAGGAAAAAATGGAGTAATTCCGGCAAAAACGAAATGGTTGGCAGCTCTGCTAAGTGGTGTGAATGACTAACTCATTGGTGGGAACAACTTTAATACTAAGTGGCAGAAATTACATAGTATGAAAACTTTGTTCCTTGAAATCTTCTTGGCCCCATACATCTCGGTGACACATAAAGAGTCAAAATTGATCTGAGTGAATTTGGGCCATGCAGTGTACTTACTAGTCAAAGCCGTTTGTGAGACTGGCTCACTTTCTTCTGCAAGATCATCAAGTCCTGAAACAGACCTCACATCCAAGGTGTACTCAGTGGCCTGGTAAAGTCCTTCCAGCGTGGTACTTATCACTGTTCTACCAACCATCTTATACTTACTTACTCCGTTCATTGGAGTGTAGGTAATTCTGTAAATACAATGTTTTGTAGAGGGTCATACTTAGTGGTCTCGCTCTAAATTCAAAGGTGTACAAATTGATTGTATATATTCCAGCATTATTTTAATACCCATGAACTGAACATTTCATTTCATTTCTTGATTTCATGTTCTCGCATACACTCAGGGTTAAAATAAAATGTTGTTTCTCTTGAATAGCTGAAATGTACATACATGTATCTCATTTTGTGACAAACTTTTCATTTGTATATATCAGTGCAACATGAGAACAGATAGAACACTGAAAATGAAGAAAAAAAACTTTTAGAAATTAATTTTTCATCATTACCAGGAAAGACTTATATTTTACCTTATGGTATTAACTTTTTGGTTCCTCACTTCGCCTTTGTTCATGGTTGCTTAATTACCACACGTGCCATTTTGCAGAGAATAATTAGCGCCAATTGATGGGAAGAATGGCTTTGTATATATTATCCATTTCAAGTCTAAATGAGCTCCAAATCAACCCTTCTGACACTGGTACAGTATATATCTTGTGGGTCAATACTCTTGTGGCACAGGGAAATTATTTGTTTGGCATATAACAATTTATGTTGTTATGAGATACAGAAATGTGAATCGCATGTCATCCTAAACATTAAAAAGATGCAGTAGTTTTGCTGTGTCATATCTGAACAAGCCTTTAGAGTAGACTTCTCTGCCTGCCTACTTTTGGTCCTCTTCAGCTCTCTCGCTCTGTCGGCATCCTCGTCATACAAAACTGATTTCATGTACCCAACTGAAGCTATTATGACTCTATGTTACCGTTTCTGTACCTATATATGATTACCGGTAGTTCTTTTTGTAAAGTGATCTGTAAACTTTTACCAGTAAAAAAAAATCTGAATGAATAATAAATGCTTAATTTCAATTTCAATACATACTTAATGGCATCCCATTCTCCTGTCGTTGGTAGCGCCCAGCTAAGCTGAAGGCCTATTGTATCATCCGCATTAAGAGTCTCGGCAACCAGTGCTGATGGTGGAGACGGAGCTGATAAAAGTAGATACAATTTTGATGTAAAGCTTTTCAATGGTATTGAAGAATATTTCACTTTTTCTATTGCACCAGCCAAGCACTCCGCTCTTACCGACTTGTTTGATTGTGATGTTTTAAAGCCCGTCTGTACTAGTTTGGGGGGATAGCCAGGGGGGATGAGACCTCCCTGCAAGGTCACTGACAGGTGGTTATCTCATCAAATCAGCTCTCAATTAACTTAAGAAAAAGAGGAATATGCACCCATTAGGCATTGTTTGCTATATAGAGGGCGCAAGTACCTATAAGTAGTGCACTGGGGCTTTAAAGGGGAAGTCCATCCTGATATTAAGTTTATTTTAATGGAAGCACAAAATTGCGATCAATCAAACACAAATTGGCAACTCTGTGACGTATCTTGCGAGCTCCCCTCCCATTTGCTCTCTACCGAAAATCTGATTTAAAAAAAAAAAATTGCCCTAAAGAAAATGTTCATTCATACGTGCACCCTGTATGACACAAATCCATTCCATCATCAACTAAGAAAATGGACTTTCAGAAATTTCCAGAGAACTTAATGTCTGAACCTAGCTATTTTGTCTATATAGCGCTTGCTCAGATGATCTGCTCCAAAAGCACATACTGGTAACAGCAGCTGATTGAACATGCTTAATTTACCAATGCAAAGTAGCAAGGTAAATTCTTGCATTTAAATTTCAGGAACATAAATCCATACATGTATTATAAGAGAAGGGGATAAAAACAATGGTAAAGGAATCTTAACCTCAAGACATTTTCCACTCACCTGTGCGTTGCATCACACTTGAGTCTAAATCCCCAGTGGGTGATGTTGATATGAGGGTGATCGTATACAACCTCCCTGGAGTAAGCTGCGTGAAGTCAACTTTTCTGCTCAGGATATTTTCTGTACGCTGTCCTTCTAACGGGCTGATAGTGACAGAATACTGAGACGCATCAAGCACAGCTCCCCAGCTGACTGTGATCGAGGGTGAGGTGATTGACTGAACAGTTACTTCGCCGGGCTCAGGGGTAGCTTAAGAACAGAGATAAAGGAGGAAACCAATCAACGATTTGGTTCAAATTTTTGGTAGCTTGTTGAATAGACCGGTTCACTATAATTATACAGATATTGACTGGGAGGGGGTATAATATAACATTCTTTGGACCTCTGAAGGGAGTTATATTTTCCCAAGTGGTTTTTATTTTCCCAAAGCATGCAGCACTGAAGGAAAATATAACTTATATACCCCTGCCAGTCAATATCTGTTATATTAGGTAGCCTGGGTTTGAACATTTAGGGGGATCCATTTTTGTTCCATTTTTTGTTTCCGACAAAAAGTTTTAGAAAAAAAGTGAAGAATTTTTTTTTTGAGAAACATTTTGAGGGAGAAAAATACATATTGATACAAACAAAAATTGACCCTCCCGCCAACAACAACAAATTCCCCAAAATTCAGACATTTTGAGTTTTCCTCGAAATTGACATTAAAGATTATCAAGATATTTATGATTTGAAATCAAAATCAAATTTTCCGTTTTCCTAACAGTGATTATGGTAAAACCGGTCACTCAAAGATTTTTACTTTTTATGAGGCACTTCATGAACTCAACTTTTGTAGGGCTTCAATATTACACCATATTAGGGACTTTTAGATTTGCGTGGACTGATACGTGTGACGTCCATTCAAGGCAGTGCATTAAAAGGACGTCGATCGTAGCATAGACCTATTGTCTTCGTGCGAATCTAAAAGTCCCTATTAAAGACAATGATAACACTAAGGGCCATGCATCTCAGAATTGACATTGTTAAACGATGCCTTTAAAACGGGCCATTAAAACGTTAAGTATCTTACGTCTTCAAAGTAGGAAAGAAAGGAAAAGAGATAATTATGGATCGTGTTCAGTCGAATTGAACGCTTAGGTAAGACTGATTTTTTTTGCTTTTTGGTGCTTGTTCATCAAAAAATGAGGTGAAAAGGAAAGAGGGAAGAAGAATTGATCGACATTGAAAAGGTTGTCAGCAGATCACAGATGTTGTAGAGTGAATTAGAGTTCAGAACATTGTTCTAAAAGGAACTATTTGCATACCTCTGTACAGTAATTCTGAAGGAAAATTTCAAACTACAGTATTCCTTTTTTTTTAACTACAGTATTCTGTCATATACAATTTTTTTCCAAGTGAAGTACCTGTTGTTACAGAAACTGGGTTGAAATCCATGAGGGCCTGACTTGTCAAATCTGGTGTTAACAGAAAGGAGTACGCATCCACGCTGTAAGTCTCCCCAGGAATCAAGTTCTCAAAGGTAGCCTGGTAATTAGCTTGGGCTTGAAGGATTTGCTTTGATTCACCGTTAGCTGTGATGACAAAGCCATCGTAGCTACTGTTAACCGGAGGCTCAAGCTCTACGGTGAATGAGAAGAAACCTGCCGATACTTCTGTCACACTGACAGGAGCCTTGGGCACTGGGGAAGGAAATCATCAGAAATGAATAAGTATATGAAGATTGACCTATTGCCAATGAGAAACCCCTGTACTAAGCCTATGGGAATTAGAGAATTCAGTATAATCATGGGGTCAAGTTGAGTGCAGTTCATGTAATTGCATTGTGAAAGAAATTTTCACCAGTAACCTTCACATTAAGGTCAACCCGGAATCAAATGGATTATTGGATAGTAACCAGTGGGCCGCACAAACAGTTAAAAACTAAATTATACATACCCTTACCAATTTTAGCAATTTTTCAAATCTAAAAGACTTCAACAAAGGCCCTAACTCAACCAGTCCACGTATCATTCTTGAGTTATAAAAACAAAAACAAAAATTAAATTAGTGAGTGGTATGATAAATTTTGTTGTTAACTGTATAACTAATTTTATTCATGCCTAAAGTTTGTTTTTTACACCATTTTTTGGAAGAAAAACAATTAGCTAAGCAAAATACAGTGGCACAAAGGACATATCCGGAACACAAAATGCATATTACATGCAGTTGAAAATTACAATTTTATAGCATTATGATAGAAACACATGTTTAGGACATGGGACTAATACACATATAATCATCTATACTACCTGGATTAGAATTTATATTACCCCCCAAAAAAGTCAATTAGATATGTCATATTACAACTTTTTATGAACCAATTTTTACCAACTGTTATGCTGTTTCCGTTCTAGAAATCTTTTTGTGCCACCATATTGCACTATTAAAGCTACCTAAGAGTAAACGTGACAGCTTCAAAAAATGTCACAATTTGCTACAGTCCACCTTAATTGACATGCAGTCCTTACTGCTGAGTACATTAGAGATCGATTCCGAGCAACAGGCACAGACTACATTAAGGGTTGAAAAATCTTGCAAAACACTCTGATTATCAAAAATTGATTGATAGCAAGTCCTGTTTTTATTTAATTACCAAACACCTTTCTGTAAACATCGTACAAAATGTAGACAAAATAATAGGTCAATTTGTTAAGCGCAGCTACTACATGAATATACTCTACCGCGCCTAATACAAGGTATCATATTATTACCCTGGCTGTAGCTGAGCTGTGAATATGAAACTGTGAATATGAAATGCATACAATACTTACAGGTTACAAATGTTGTTGTTGCTGTATCATTGTCTTTCTCGGTGTTCAACAGTACAGCTGATAGTAGTACATCATAACTTGTACCACCAATCAGGTCCGTGATATCTGCAGTGTAGATGCCCTTTGTAACTGTGATGATCTGAGCCATGCCTCCAGCCGATGGGGTGACTGCTATCTCGTATTCGTTTACATCTTGAAGCATGAGATTGGTAGCAGAGAATTCCACTGATGCTCTCGTATCATAGATGTCCACGGCTACAATCTCAAGGACATCCAAAGATTCTGTGGTTGAAACAAATTCAAGATATCCGAGTTAGTCTAATAACCATGACTCTGAAGTGAACAAACTCGTTTTGACCTCGTTTAGTCTGCAACTATCATACTCAGTTAAGGTAGAATGTGGATTTTACAACAAATATTCATTTAGATGATGAAGGCCATAGTAGATAATTTATGTTTTTCTTTTCTACTGTAGCTGCTGAGGTGTGATATTCTTTACGAGCTGCAAATTATAGGTACAGCTGAGATGACATAGTTTTTTTTACCTGTGTGACACTTAGTCTAGGGTGAGTTACGTATGATTATCTATGCTATGTATGTACCAGTATTTATTTTTGGGTTTATCAATTGCATATTAATAAATAAAAACTGTACTTATGAAAACTATATTTGTCTTTGACAGAAATCTGATCACTGTTTATAAGATGATGACTTGCATGATTTTATGCTGTAATCATTGTTCTCATGATGCTTTTTGTATCATCTGCTGTACAATGCAGGGGTCTCTGTTTCTCCATTTATTTACCAATAAACACATTCATATTTTTCTTGTTATAATTCATCATTTTGATTGTAAACTATGCCCCATTCAGCATTATGTGGCAAAACATGATTGTTTTATGAATATATACCATTTTGACCAGCAGGTTTAGCAAATACAAAAAGGTAAAGGAACAGGGCTTACTTAGAATCATTAGGTCATTGCTTCAGGTCAGGTGGTTGCATTCCCTGACCTTTTGTGAAAACCTGCCACTAATTTATTCACAAAATGTTAGGGTAATGTTTGTGAAATAAACCCCTCTCATCTACAAATGGTCTGGTCTAATTTACCCTACACTTTGTGAAAACCCTACGACAAATCTATGAACAGTTGCATGATCTTCCGCTTTCGTTTCACACGGTCTTGTAATGCGACCACCCCACCAGACCAGGGGGGTGTTGCACAAAGATCCTAAGTAGAACTTAACTCTAAGTTGGACTTTAAAATTATGGAGAGCCATGTGTAACCTTAGAATAAAATATATTCAAAAGCAGAAATTCAAGTATTTTAGACTTTAAAAAAATTCCATATCAAGAACATAACATCTCCTTGATAGTAGAAAATATGAAAGATTTGTTTCAACATTTTGTGCCCTTTAAATTAACTTTTGCTAAATATTTTCAAAGAGGCTAACGGCTTCCCATAATTGTTAAGTCCAACTTAGGATCTTTGTGAAACACCCCCCAGATGACTCAAATAAACCAAGGGACTGACCTGTGGTTGTGACGATTTGAAAAGGAGTACCGAATGTCTGGCAGTTATCAGCTTGTCCTGATAGACTCAACACCTGGATATCATAGACAGTCCCTGGTCGAAGGCTTCGGACAGTATACACCTGATCGTTCACGATGATGGGGTAATTCCCAGGTGAGGGTGGAGGGAGCACCCTCACTTCAAAGCCATCAGATCTAGCATTGTCAGGAATGTCCCATATTAGGGTAATCGATGTAAGGTCAACCGAGGTCATCTGGGCAAATGTTACTGCTTCAGGCACTACATTGAAGATAATGATCAAGAAACATATCTGACTTGAAAATGTCAATGTTAGTGGAGGTGTTGTGGTGTATGGGTTTGTTCACTCGACTCTAAATCCAAGGATTGAGGGTTCAAATCCTGGCATGGCACTCACGTCCTTTGGCAAGACATCTATACACATTTGCCACTCTCCCGAACACTTAACAATGGGTACCTAGCAATTGTGATGTAATAATAATTGCAAAGCCATCAATAAGACAGCATTGATGCTGATGAGGCTTCCCTTGGTAATCAACAGTAATATCAAGTTCTGGGTCCTGTCCGAGTTGCAATTGATGGCAAAGGACTCACATGTATGCACTGAGCCATGTGTTATAAGGTACAGAAATGTGATCACACTTTACATTTAATCATTTAAAAAAAATGCCATGGTTTTGCTCAACATATCAGAATGAGCCTTGAGGCAGGTTTGACTTTACTTACATGATCGCACATCCTTGAGATTTGTTTCAATGATGATACCACCACTACTAATCGCCTCTATTGTCACTTGATACAACGTTGCAGGCTGCACATTGAATGTGTGTGTGGTGGTCTGATCAGCCATAACGTAACTCTCTTCCTCTAATATGACATCGGTATCTTTCTCTTGGATAAAGATGTGATGGGTGTATGGTGTGAACTCTCTCCACCCTATTGTGATGGTATTTGTAGTAATCTCAGTAACGACAGGAAATGCTGAAGGTGCTGTGTGTTTTATGAAAATGAAATGAATAAACAAATCAAACTGAACTGAACTGAAATAATAATCTGGATATACATGGTGCATAATACAAAATATTGTCCCTAAACACTTTACAGATATTATTACCCCGGTCATCAGAGTCATTACATGCACAATGTGCACCATTTCCACTCCCTGGGGAGTATTGCTATCGTATGGTCATAATGAGGGGTATAAGGCAATTACTACACAAAGGCTTTTGTCATCCTACCAGGTCTCTATTTCTGTCCTGGGTGTGGTGTGGCAAATGTAGATTATGCCATTGACATTGTGAAAGAAACCTTCTGCAGCGTATGTGATATATACTGATTGTTTACCGGTACTAGCAGGTTTGCAGGTCTGCATGTATGTGACCATAACAAAGTGAGTAAAATTTGCTGAAAAGATTTTACAATGAAAACTCTTTCCACAGATATGTGTATATCGGGTTTCACATACATGTTACCTTCCCATTTTGGTGAAGAGTTTCGAACTATCTTTAATTACACACACATGTGTCTGGAATATGAGGGAGTTTCAGGAGAAACCTTTTTCATGTGGCATTGCAACTATAACATAATTCAACAAAGGAATATCTTTAGAAAGAATGAGAATACCGGTACTCATAAATGCAACAACTACCAAAATTTAACTTTCTCTTTATTGAAAGAAAATAAACTCTGTCAGTGAGTTTACATTTCTTCTCATATTCGAAGGGTTCTGATACAGGGTAAGGGGGTTATGTTTACCAGTCTGTGTAAAAGTTGACCTCTCCCTCACATCACTTCTCTGTGACAATCCTCCAGCATAGACCACAGCATATACCCTGACCCGGTATGAGGTAGATTGTTGTAGAAACTCTATCTTCTTCTCAGAGACTGATGGAAGGATGTACGCCAAGCCCTCTGTACCATACTCTATTTCAATGATGTCGACAAGACCATTCCCCGGATTGATACCAGATACTGTCAATGTGTCAACCGTCGCTGTCAGACTGAAGTCAGATACTTGTTCAGGCTCTGCAAAGAAAGATATTGGAAAACCAAAGGTTTATGTCATACTGGCCATGTTGTTAAGGTTGCTGATCTCAAAAAATTTAGTGCTAAACAATGGCGTGGAGATCACACCCATCCAAACACTGAAGTTGCCTTGCCCCATTGCTTGAATTATTTTACAGTGAACCTCACGTGCAAGCTCTGTTGTTTGGAACCAGTAAACTGGACGAGTGAATATGATATTGGCACTTCGGTACTCTATAAAGTTCAAGTTCAATTGCAGGAAAAAATGTCAATATTTATCAAGCTGTTTGTTGAGAAATTATTCATTGTACTTTCAATTTCGTAAGAACAAAGTTAATGCATGTTTTACATTAGGAAACAGGACATCCTGAGAACCAAGTTTCATTTCGATGCATTGCATGATGATAAAATATGCATATCAGAAAATGTCAAATTTTCATGTTCCATTTTCTTTTCTTTTTTCCTTCTTATTGTTTAGTTCTTCTTAGTCTCAGGGACTCTGCTGAGGATCATGGGAAAGGTATTTGAGTGCCCAGCCTCCCCCCTCCCCCTAACATTAAAGTGTATTGAACTTTTCTTCTGCAAGTCAACGAATCTCAGACTGAAAGGCATTATAAAATGGGAGAATTTCCTTTTATTTTTTGCTTTAGAGCCATTGCTTACAGGAACCAGATGTGTAAAGCTTGTATAATTAATAGTAGTCTACAGGTTACAGGAGCACAGTCATCACACACAAAAGGATATCGTTATTCTGTTTTTATTTAGTAATGTAAAGCGCTTCGAGCATGTTTATGTAAAGCGCTATATAAATATCAATATGTATGTATGTATGTATGTATTTCAAATAGTTTTCATAATAAATGAATTGCTATGAATACAGAAACCCATCCGAAATATCCCTCATTTAATGTTTATGAAAGAAATAAATACTTCCATTGTAGAGCCAGTCTACATGAAGTTGGATACATGATATCCCATTTTGCCCTCAATTAAACTTAGGCAAAGGCACAGAGATATCCAGCTCATTGAGAAGAATGTGAAATTTGGTACATTAAAATCACACACAGCAATTGGTAAATAGGGAGATTATGACATCACAGCTGCATGGCAGAGTTGCCAATTTGTCTCCATTACTTCAATAGCGATCTTCATATCACCCAAACATTCATAACTTGATAAATAGTTGTCTGATATACCTCAAAATTTTGTTTAATCAGTTTCTCAGAGTTTTCTCCTTTTTTTAAAGTAAAATATTTTGTGATTGTTTTTTTTAAACCTCTTCTCTTCCCCTTGGGATCTCGGCCATGGAGTGATGAACAATTCTGAAACTTAGGACGAAGATGGAGTATCTCATTGAGAATAAGCCCATGGGTTTCATATATATATATATACAGTCAAACCTGTCTATAGCGACCGCCTAAGGGAAACACAAAAAGTGATCTTTGTAGACAGGTGGTCTTTGTAGACAGGTTCCTTAAGTACATGTTTCAATGATAAACCATTTTCAAGGGAAACAAAAAATGTGGTCCTTGTAGACAGGTGGTCACTAAAGCAGGTTTGACTGTATATACATAGGTCAAATAGTTCTTGGACTATTCACATATCAGCAAATTGAGAATTTAGCATTGTGTACAATATATATAGGGAGGAAGGGCATGGAGGAGCCTGGATTATCACCCCCCCCCCCCTCCCCTCATGCCCCTTTTAAGGTAAGTAGCCAATGGATAACATGACAAGAATACTTACTGAGCAAGACATCTTGAGAGCCCACCAAAGTTTCCCCAGAAAGAGTCAGAGCAAATACAGTCACTTGGAGAAGAGATCCCGGTTGATAGTCAGTAAGTGATTGATATGGTAAAGTGTTAAATTGTTGAGAATCATCACGTATGCCATCATACAATAGGTAGGTAAGTGCACCATCCACAGCCTCAAAAGACAATACAAAACTAGTTGTGGTTAGACTGGAGAAGGTGAATGTTCTTGGATCTGAAAAAAGGTGAAATAGGAAATAAATTATCATTTTAAAAAGAGGTGAAATGTACAGTAAATGATATTAACAATGATAGTAATAATAATAATAATATATTAAACAAATTAATACTAATCTTAATATCGATAATAACAACAACAATAACAATAAAGACGACAATCACACAAATAATAATAATAATATTAATAATAATGACAATAATAATAAAAATATTGATGATAATAATAACAATAAAAATAATGATAATACAAATAATAGTAATACTACAACAGACCCTTTTACTTTTTAGCTGGGTTGACAGTGGCAGACACATATTAATGTTTTATCAAAGGACACAATCATATTGGACTAGAAATGCAACTGATAATACTAAAAGTATCGTGTAGGATTTTGGGGGATAAGAAATTATTGGTTTTATTGTGCCTAAATATATTGTTTCTAAAAAAAAAGCACATTTAAAAGATTACAAAAAATATGTTAATTTTTGTCGGTTTTAAATGTAAAGCTTTATCTCTTTGGAATTCCCATTTATTCATTGAGCTGTTTCATAAGTGAAGGCAAATATAGAAATGATTGGTACTACAAAATTTAAAAAAATAGCACTGGAAGCAGACATACTACAGCTTTTTGTCTCCATATCTGAGTAAATTGCAAGAGTTGTTCCTTTAGCTTCAGCTTCAGCCTTCTGACCATTCTTGCTATTTACTCCAATGCGGGCAAGACAAAAGCTGTAGTATGTCCTTTTTTGTTACCAATATTCAAAGACAAAATTATGCCATTGTTATTTCCTAACTCCCCCAATACAACCACACAACATAATATGGTATTGACAAAATCCATAAAAGATGCCAAATACAAGTGTTTTTCTCTTAATTCTACAAGAGATATGATATATCAGCCAATATTAGTCTTATGAGTAAATTTTCGCATCTAGTATAATTAAGGCTTGCATAAATACTCCTTCATATAAACTGCGGCGGTTTACCAATGGGAGGTATTTCAAGCATATTGTAGTATACAGCACTTCACATGTTTTAATCTCACACCCACCACACTGATAGGTGAGTATGCATATAGTTGCGTGCAGCTACTATTTTCTCGGCTCTTGCCATTCATTTACTAGACAAAAGAATAGGCTACAGAAAACTGTGGCACATGTGACTAGCCTTCACGCCCGCGGCGCAATCACTTACCAGTGGTGACTTGTACAGTTGCTGGGTAACTCTCTTCTTCTAATGCCTCATCTCTAGCTACAGCTGTCACGGTCACATCATACGCCGTTGAAGGCTGAACGTCATCAAAAACATAACTAGTATCCAAGCCTGCAATTATCAAAAGGGAGGTTTCGTCGCCACCTGCTGGCGGGATGAGGCGAAGTCGGTAACTAGACACTCCCCCATCAACCGGTTGCCAAGTTACAGTGATAGCTGGAGATTCATCGGAGGAAACAGCAGCTACAGAAGTCGGTGTGTTTGGTACTGAAAGAAAACAATCAAAATAAAATCATTCAATATATGCTTTATCACTCTAATATTTTATTTCTTAAAGAAAAGCAACAGAAGTGTTAATCATAAATATTACGCTATATCACATAAGAAATGTGAGGCTTACGTGTTTGCACCATCTGTGAGGTGGTGACAGCACTTTGACCAGCACGAGATATTCTAAGGGTTACATCATAGACTGTGCCAGGTGTCAAATTCCTGAAGGTGAACTGTCCACTTGTTTCATCACCATTAGTTGCGGGTCTGTTTTGCTCAGTGGCGGTTGCGGTATTGCTACTCCCAATCTGAGCAAACTTGATGATGATAGAGTCGGTTGTCTTGGAGAAAACATAGAAACTGGCATCAGCTCCTCTCTCTGTAAGAACAACAAGACACTTCCGTAAGTTCAAAACTAGAAAGTTTTTCTTATTCAGGGACTACTATTTTTGTGACAAAAGAGAAATTCCTTAAAAGTACATGTACTTGTATTTCAATGAATCTTGATCACTCAAAAAGAATTGCTACAGTTGTATCCAAGCAGAGGTTTCTGGTATCACCAAAACATTCTCCAGCTACCATTTTCTTTTTTCTATTTGTGAAAAAATGGATTTTCTGATTTTCTGTAATATTTTTTTCCTCCCAAACAGCATGCTCTGTCTGTTGTCAGAAGTGTACTTCAGCGCTTAGTAGGTTGGCATCTAATTTTTGTTGTACTGAGCGAGGCGGGTAGATTCGCTGACAATTCGCTCGAAGTTGTCGTTGACGAAGCTGTTCATCACGTTTCAGATTGCGTTTAATAGTGAATATGCAATGGACACAGCTGAAGTTACAATCAAATAATAAACAGGACTTGTCGAGTTCCTTTTCCTGCTCATTGTGACTTAACTAAGTGAAGAACTGTCAACTATAGGCAATGAAAGAAAAAAGGTCAGATCGATTGGATGAAAAGTTCAGTTTCAAATAAATATCGAAAAAATCACCTGTAGTAATAGATCTGCTGGTGGTAAGGCTGACGGTATTTCCATCATTCACTGTGGACACCACAGATACTGTATACACAGTGCCAGGGGTAAGGCCAGTGATAGTTGTCTGAGTGGAAGATGCTTCCGCTGTGATGGGGGACGGTTCATTCCCATCGTCTCCAACCGATTCTGCCCCTGAGTAGGTGATGAGGTAACCATCGTATAATCCGGAGGAAGGAGCATCGTATTCCACCAAGACAGAACTTGTATCAGGGTCACCTGGTGTAAGGCTTACACCTTGAGGTACTTCAGGGTCTGTAAAAGTTTGATAAGAATAAAGAAATCAGTATGAAGCAGTGGCCTCTTTCGTTCCTACTTCTTCTTCTTCTTTTTCTTCTCAGTGCTAGATCTAGGGGGGGGGAGCAAGGGAGCAATGTGCCCCCCACCCTTTCCTAAAAATAAGAAAGAAAGGGGGAATAGGGAGTTAGAAGAGGACTGAAGGCTAGTCCTTTTTCCTTCATTTTTCTTGGCTTGTCACAGAGTGTGTAGCTAAAACAGCACATCGAAAACTTAATGACTTATTTCCTTCTTCTAATCAAAGAATTTTCAAACTTTTGCCCCCCCCCCCCCCCCCCCCCCCCGCCCCTCGCTGCTTCTTTTCACGTTTAATACTAAGAAAGCCGGGTTATTTTGGTGCTTTCTCACCCTAGGGATCTCGGCCAGAGGATTAACGAAAATCCTGAAACTTGACATAAAGATGGGGTATCTCATAAAGAATAAGCCCATGAAGTTTTATATCTATACCGGTATCTCAAATGTTTTTTTAATTATCGCTAATAAATATTCATAATCCACCAAGTGACAATTCTGCATTGTGTACAGTGCATGTTGGGAAATTTGAGAAACCACATTTGTTGACTGGTGGAGGTTTTTAAATTGAATAGCAAAAGACGGTGAAACAAATACCTGCATGCAACAAAGGTCCTATATGTACTTCATTACCCCTAATATACTCAATTTGTAAAGAAATCTTGGCTTGCACTTAGTAAATAAAGATCGCCTGCTCTATCTTTTAATTAAAAACAAGTCAGAAAAGGTCTTGAACCAGCAGAATTTGAACCTGTAATCTACTGCTTGCACAGTCACGATGAGCTGGAAACACACACCTTAGCTCTCTCAATTCTGAACAATTCATATTCATTAGTCCCCCATTAGGACATTATGCTAACTTTGAATAATAATAATAATAATAATCTTTTAAAGCCCACTCCAAATTTTATTAAGTTAAACCGAAAATGGAAATTCTTTTTGCCCAATTGATCGTGAGCCCTGCAGCCACTGAGAAATGACAGATCGACGTTGCTCTATCCCTTAGGTAGCAGCAACTCCCGTCTTTTAAAGTCTATTGGTATGACGCAGCTGGGATTCGAACCCACGACCTCCCGGTTGTGAGGCGGACGCTCTACTGACGCTCTACTGACTGAGCCAACACACCGGTGTGTTAGGCTTCCTTTGAGTAATTTCAATGTCCAAAGAAATTTTGGCTTGCACCCAGTAAATAAAGATGGTGTGCTCAATATGCTCATAATTTTTAAAAGCATTGTCGTTTACCAGCTCATACATGTATGCAAACGAGCCTTACAAGTCGGAACGACAGTTAAATCAAGTAATATAAAATATTTTGTCTTATTCTCAAACTTAAATGTACGCTGTAAACTTATTTTATTACGAACAGACAGTTAAATCAAGCAATATAAAATATTTTGTCTTATTCTCAAACTTAAATGTACTCTGTAAACTTATTTTATTACAAACATATTTGTCAGTATTTCGTTACTTTTATAATTCATTTGTTCTATTATATATTGTAATACTGTATGGTTTATATATGTCATTTAACTTGTGGATATTTGAGTGGAAAATAAATCAAATCAAATCAAATCAAGACGACAGACTTACATGTGAAGAATGTTACTTGATCCACATTGGCAGAATTTACTTTGATGGTGATTGTGTACTCCCGCCCTGGAGTCAATTCTTCCAGAATTGTCACACCTAGGACTCCTGGAGACCCAGAAATAAATGAGCCATCACTAGGAGTGTATTCGATCCTCTGTGTGCTTGATGTATTTAAGACACGCACTGAGGTTGGAGTGATTGTACCTAACGAAATAACGGCTGGGACTGTAAGGAAAAGGGAGAACAAAATGACACATGAACACACGAGTGACGAAAGAAAATTTAAACCGGTTATAGTGAAGAATCGAACTTTTAGGGATTTTAATTATCATTTGTAGATATTACAGAGACAGAGGATTTTCAAAATTGAATTATTTGTTATATATTGATAAATAAATAAAAAAGTTGATCATTATACAATGTTGCAAACCAATAAACAGCTCTTACCATTCATCTCACCTGGGTTAAGGGCGGCAAAAGTAGCTTACTGTTCTGACAAAGAATGTTGGTGCCCTGGCAGAGACTCAAACCCTGAACCTTGTGATCCATGATTAAGTGACCTCTCCACTAGACCACAACACTTCTACATCATTCTCATTATAGTAAATGGATCTTTGATTATTTCTATCAGACCAACTTTTACTCCTGATAGATGCCATATTGTACTAGTTCCATCTCAGGTATAGCTGTAGCAGTACGGTCCCTTATTAAACTCGCTGCTTCCCTAGCTGCGCTGTTGGCTCTCAAATCGAGTCCTTAATTTGCAAAGTGGGAATTGGGCATTGGTGTATGCAGTGTTGGCAAGTTGACCATGAGATGGTACTGCCATAAACAGTATTCAAGGGCAGAAAGTTCATTGGTTCAGTATCGCTTTAACATGTATTCTGTCTACTTACGTGTCTCAAATTCAGCAGTTTGTTCTCCACTCTGGCTAGTTAATCCTTGTTGGGTTGATTCAGCAAAAATAATGACAGAGTACATTGTTTCTGGCTCCAATTCCGTAAGATCCACTGTCAAATCAGTTGTGATCATTTCAAAGATCACATTTTTGCCCGAAGCTGGACAGACAAAAGTAAGGGAATAGCATATAACACCGTGAGAAGAAAAGACAAATAACAAATTCTTCATTAATGGAATGCATGTAAAATGACATCCAATATTTAAATGTCATCAGTAGTAGTAATAGTAGCGGTAGTAGAAGTAATAGTAGCAGCAGCAGCAGCAGCAATAAGCAGTAACAGTAGTATTATTAGTAGCAGCAGTAGCAGTAGTAGTAGAAGTACTAAAGGTAGTAGTAGTAGTAGTAGTAGTAGTAGTGGTAGTAGCAATGATAGAAGTAGTAGTATTAGAAGTAGTAGCAGTAGTAGTAGTAGTAGTAGTAGTAGTAGAAGTAGTAGTAGTAGTAGTAGTAGTAGTAGTAGTAAAAGTAGTAGAAGATATGAGATCTGACCCAACTTGGTCTTTAGCTCTATACCAATGACTAGGAAGATGTGCTCTGTGTTGAGCTATTGTGAGTTTGGGTCTTGGTCATAATTTTTTATCTTGGTCTTGGCCTTTGCGACAAAATATGCTATGATCTTTTAGGTTTGGCCCTTGAATTACAAAAACTCTAAATGTTAGACATTAATTGCAGCTCATGCTCTGTGTTAGTTTGTTACATTTGCATGTTTTCTCGTTTTCTCAATCAAAAAGTAAAAAATACTTACACACTGTGATACTATATTCGTCAGCACCAGATGAAGCACCCCAAGATAATGTAGCGCTTCGTGGAAGAAGATTGCTTGGTGAAATAGGGCCTGGAAGGGAGGGATCTAAAAAGAAATCAACGTAGTATGCCACAATCATTTACATGGGTACTAAGAACAGCAAAATATTATTCAGAAGAATACATATATTTACATACCGTATTTGCCGGCGTAAAGGCCGCAGTATTTTTGGAAGAGAAAATATCAAAAAGTCGGGGTGCGGCGTATACGCCGAAACAGTAAAAATCGCAAGTCAAAACAGCACGTCCATTATTTGTAGGCAACTTCATACAAAAAAATATATTAACAAAATTGACTTGAAAACACATCGGACAAGATCTAGTCTGAACCACGTCAGCAGCAAATTTGAAGAAGTTATCTTTGTAATCGTGCAACCAAAGAAATAAGAAGAAAACTGACAAGAAACTCGTACTAAAAATCGTACTTGTAAAAATGTCCTTGGATTAGACGGCGCATGGCCCGGTAACCAAAATCATACCTCGCTCACACACTCTGTGGTGGGGAGCTACCGGGCTGGAAGTTGCAACAAATCCAACGCAGCTCGGAGATTCATAGCGCACAATCGTCGGTGTTCTTAACTTTTCAGTAAGATAATTCTGAATTATAATTGAGACTATCTAATTAATTAAAGCGACAAACTAACCTCGGTAGATCTCTAATAACAAAAGCTTGTTTATTTTCTCCATTTGGCGGTACGATAGGGGTAAACCGGATAACATTATGGCCACAGCTTGGTTATGGCAGGCCATTCATGTTTCTGTATGCATGCGAAGCGCCCTCTAGTGTCCAATGAATGTGCTAATCTGCCTAAAAATCGATGAAGATTTGCTAACTTACGATCATTTTTTAGGTAAACTTCCTGTAAATTTATAAAATGATTGATAATTTTGGTATGAGTTTGTAGGAAAAATAGAGTTCTACGAGAAAATTATGATTATTTTCTTTGGTCCGTTTTTTTTTTCCCCCTTTTTTTTTTCTCTCTACGAAATGTCAAAGTTGGGGGTGCGGCCTATGCGCGGTGCGGCCTTTACACCAGCAAATACGGTAGTAAACAAACTGGTGACCCTAGATTTCTTGATGTCTGGTTTCTCTTTTACCAAAACTGAACATTAGGTTGTGGACAAGTTGATGATAATAATAATAATATTAGTAATAATAGAGATAGCTATAGTAATAGTTATAATATCAATACTTATAAAACAATAAAGATACTAGTAAAAATAATAATGATAATAATAATATCAATAATCACTAGAAATATCGCAATCCGAATTGCAATGCAATGCGAATGTATCCGCTGGCAGTGGCAGTGATTTTGTGTCATCATTATGTTTGAAGGAGGGACAAAGATCCCCTCTCCCCTCCCTGAAACAAAAGGTTGACTTAGAGATTACCACTAGTAGCTCCGACTATTGTCAAGACTAGGAGCAGAATCACCAAAACAATACGTGTATGTGTGTAGATTAGAGTATAATGCATCTCTGTAGAAAATTTGAAAGAAATCTGTGAAGAAATGTGGCGATTAGAGCACACAAAAGGCAGCCACCATAATATGACCTTTGACCCTATAACAGATGGAATACCGGTGGCAGCATCACCAAACACTAGGCTAGTGTATAAAAGAAAAAACTATTTCATGTTTAATAAATAATGATACCCCCTCCCCCCCCCCCCCCACCAATAAGAACATGTATTTGAAAACATGAACCAATACACTGTTAAGATATGAGGCATTGAAACACTGCAACAACAACAAATTCCAAGTGGTTCACATTTTGTATGTTGTAGAACTATTGAGGTGTGGAAAATAAATACATCTGGTGCAATTAAAGGAGGCAAATCTGATTGATTCAGACGTGAAGAAAAGTTTGAACGCTCATGGGGGTTCTGAGACCTGTTTCATAAAACTTGTTATCAAAACAAAAACAAAATGTCTATGACAAATTTGCTCTCAGTCAATCGATTGCCCTGATTTCAGTAGCTTATGACAGTTATTGTAACTTGTTATTGATAAAAGGTTTTATGAAACAGGGCCCTGTATTTCACTTACTTGTTTTGAAGTCAGCTGTCAAAGGAGGACTACTAGGGGGAACTGTTTGCAATGTGACTGTATACAGAGTGCCTTCTGACAACCCAGTAAACTCAGCAAATAGTCTATTGGAAGCAGGTACGTTAAACGCAGGGTTTCCCGCATTTGGGAAAATGGAGACTGTGTACGCAGTAGCAGGCTCATTGGGACTCCAGGTCACAGATAAATCTGTAGCAGTGATATTCTTCAGTCGAATCAAACTTGTATCTCCAAGATCTGAACAAAATAAAACAGATAGTAATTATTGAATAGAAAATAGATAACAAATTTATTTAGGTATTAGTGATTTATGTATTAAAGTAAGATCAAACTTCTTAAACATTCAAGAAAAAAAAAGAAGCAACTAATAGATAAAAAATAAGGTCGCAGTGATTCATCTGAGTAGGATCACTTTCATATCTCCAGGATATGAAAAGCACATAAATAAGAGTCATTAAGAGAAAACAAATTGAAACACATGTTGGTAGCAGTGATTTAGTCAGATGAAACTCGTATCTCCAAGATCAAAAAAAAAATCAAATAAAAAATTGTTTAATAGATAATATATACTGATATAGGTAGATTTAGTAGTGATTTAAGTCTCTCCAACAGTAAGCAATGGCAAATGTAAAGACCTTGCCAAAGGGCTGTAGTGCCATGCCAGGGCTTGAACCTATGACATTCGCATTTCCAGTCTAGTGATTAAACGTCACAACTATGACACCTCTACAATTAATCGTCTCACCTGTCATGAAAGTTTCACTTGCTGCAGAACTCCGTGCCGAACCAGCTACAGATATGATGCTAACTTCATACTCAATTCCGGGATCCAGCCCTTCGATGTTGAATTCCGGATTGGATGCCTCTGAGGGGGTAATAGTTGACCCGTAGTCAGGGGCGTACATGACGAGGTAATAATCTGCTTCCCCTGGAGGAGGGGTCCATGATAAAGCTATACTGGTGTCCATGGTTTCCCCCAAGATATCACGCACAACATCAGGAACTAGAAACAAAATGAAATAGTAAGAAGCATTATTTATGATGATGATAATAATAATAATAATAGTAAAAATAATGATAACAAGTCACCTTCGTCGGCGAGGAGATAATAATAATAATAATAATGATTTCACTGATTTTATTCAAATATCTTAAACTTTACAATAAAAGTAACTTAGTATGAAGGTTTTGGTTCCCTTTAATAACAATAATGGTAATACTTATTGAAAAATAATAATAATAACAATGACAATATTTAATGATAAAAATTACCCAGGGTTTTTAATCATGACTTACTTGTTTGAAATTCGGCTCCTGCTAGTAGGTCTGTTCCCTCGGATGTCACAATGTAGAGGTTGATCCTGTAAATCTGACCAGGATCTAGGTTTTCCAGTGTAGCAGTGGTTACAGTCGGACCAAATGGTAAAGTGGTGAAAGATGAAGCACCCAAAATGCTGTATCGGATCTGAAATCCACTGCCTACAATGCTGGGGAGGGCCCACGCGACTGACAATGATGTAGTAGCATTCGCTTCCAAAAACAAATCAACTGTATAGGGGTTCAGAATTTAATACACATATGATTTGTACCATGGACAATGCATGTAGAAATCACTTGGCTATATTTGATGTTTACTTGCTGACATCTTCATCATTATACCTGTATTGCTCTATAATGTTGGCCTATGAAATGAACCAGACTATTAAGGTATATTCCTAAATAAAGTGGCAGGTTAAGAAAATTGTGAAAGACAAGAGACGTTGTAGCCGGTGATGTTTGACTGAAAGTGTGCTCCAACTGTCTGACTAAAATTTTCTCTAACCAAGACATTAAAGAGTGAAACTTTACATCCTATTATTTGCAGTTTCAATTTGAATCTGTATAAAATAAAAAAAATAAAAAAATTATCATGAGCAAAAAAAAACTAACCAATGGCAACTATTAAAGCTGAAGTTTTAAATTCTTCGTAAAAGTGTTTACAAGTAAAAGCATGAAAACTAGAAATATCCCAATCTCCATTGCCGCGCGATGCAAATGCACTGGTAGGGATTTTTGTTTCATCCTTATGTTCAAAGGAAGGACAAAGATTCTTTCTCCCCTTCCTGAAATAAAAGGATGACGTAAATTTAGAGATCGCGACTAGTGGCTCGGACTAATATTGTCAAGACTAGGAGCAGTAGATTTTACTAAGACACACCTCCATACAAAATTTGAAAGAAATCTGTCAAGAAATGTGGCAGTTAGAGCACATAGTAGACATATGACCTTTGACCCTAAAAAGGACGGACAATGAGGGCAGCATCTCCCAAATGTGTAAATGTGTAGATTATACCAAGATACATCTCCGTACGAAATTTAGAGCGCACACAGTAGTATGACGCGTCATGCTGATGCTGGAACCAAAGTATCCTTCAGCACACTGCCTGGGGGATACAATAAAAAAAGAGAAGCATTTACCAAGAACTATGTCACCGGTTGCAGGAGTAGAGTATGTACGATCAGCTAACTCGCCACTGAACGTCTGAACCTCAAAGGTGTATGAAATCCCCGCTTGTAGACCATCGATTACCACCGACGTATCGCTACTTCCCACGAAGCGTTCTTGACCACCATACATGATCCTGAAGCCATCATACTTGTGATACTGAGTTCCGATAGGCTGCTCATACGTCACTTGTACGCTGGTACTGGAATCGGGGCTCAGCAGAAGGTTTGTTGCCGGATTAGGAACTTAAAAGAAGAGGATGTAAATAATAAGATATTAACAATTATGATGATAATAATAATAATAATTATAATGAAAAGAAGAAGAAAGAAGAATTATACAAATAAACAAGGGAAACGCTCTCGGCGGTCTCGCCCGCATAACGCAATTCAATATGATAAACCAGAACGTCAATGAGGTAGTGCTCATCTGCATCTCGCAACAACAAATATCGTAAATTTTATGTGGTACACTATTGAACTGGTCAAAAAATAAAAATTTGATGCCCTGGAAGGGACACAATTTAATTTCATTTGCATGAAGTACCATAAATAATCAATGGAGCAAAATCTCAAAATTCTGTGTAGGAGTTTAGTGTACCAAAGTAAGCTCTACGATATAAAGCAAACCAAATCAAAATCGGTCAAGAAATGAGGGAGAAGAAGCAATTTTTGTTATTTTTGGAATAAATTTGCATAAATTACCATAATTAATTAATGGAGAACAATCTCAAAATTCTGTGTAGGAGTTTAGTGTACCAAAGTAAGCTCTACGATATAAAGCAAACCAAATCAAAATCGGTCAAGAAATGAGGGAGAAGAAGCATTTTTTGTGATTTCGAATAAATTTGCATAAATTAGCATAGATAATGAATTTCACGATTTTGTTATGTCTCGCTTTTTGCTACCCAGGCGAGACAAAAACAATATTAACAATGGTAATCTTTACTTGGATAATGCTCATATCCATCATGCTGTGACGCTGATGGTGTGTTGATACATTTATTGTGAGACATTTGACGAGAAGCGCTATGTCTGCTGTTGATACATTTATTGTGAGATGTTTGACGAGAAGCGCTACGTCTGCTGTTGATACATTTATTGTGAGACATTTGACGAGAAGCGCTACGTCTGCTGTTGATACATTTATTGTGAGACGTTTGACGAGAAGCGCTACGTCTGCTGGTGATACATTTATTGTGAGACGTTTGACGAGAAGCGCTACCTCTGCTGTTGATACATTTATTGTGAGATGTTTCACGAGAAGCGCTACGTCTGCTGTTGATACATTTATTGTGAGACGTTTGACAAGAAGCGCTACCCTTTTCTCAAAATTTTCATCAATTTTTTTACTTACATTAAAACCACACTGTATTACTTGCTCCCTCTATTTAGAAAAAAATCCCTAGTTGGTGCCTGTTGGTCCCCCACGATTCTCTTTTTCTTATGTTAATTGAGAGCTGAGTTAATGAGATAGCCACCTCTCAGTGACCTCGCTGGGTGGTCTAATCCCTTCTGGCTGAACTAGTACAGCTGGCCTTTCAATGCTTTCCGGTAATTAAAAAAGAGTTCAACACATTTTAACCTGACACAAGGCCTACAGTCGTGGAAAAAAAACTTTGACTTTTGTCTAACTTCCTTCATTAAACATCCAATAGAGAGCTGATAGGCCATAGATTTACAATACCGTAATTAACGTTGTATTAACCGCCCTCGTGTATTAACCGCACCCCTCTTTTTCGCCGACTTTTTTTTTTGTCGACTTAAAAAACAGTAGAGGACCTAGGATAGAACCTTGTGGTACGCCGTGTAATAGAAGAAAAATTTGAGGAATTATTTTTATCAACTACATATTGAAATGTATCAGAAAGATTACTTTCAAACCAAGATGACAGACAAATTTGAGTGTTGTTCTAGTTTCCGAGTGGTAAGTTAACACACCGATTACTGAGCTGGGAGACATTGCCAGGCCTAGCGCCAGGTGGAGGGGCATAAATCGAAACTTAAAAAAAAAAAAAAAAAAAAAAAAAAAAATTTTTTTGGTGTATCGTGTATAAACCGCACCCCCGACTTTGAAGTTTTTTCGGTGGCAAAAACGTGCGGTTAATACACCATTAATTACGGTAATATCACTTATCTGCTCTTTCAGCCTCTGTCAGAGGAGTAAAAGCTCTCTGAAAACTCAAAATCGAAAGCTTTGAATATTGAAATTTGTCGACCTAAAAATTAGCTTTTGACTTTATGACGTCATCTTACATGGAGTATGCATATTCACAATGATTTTGTATTAATAAAAGGGATAGTTGAGTTCTTGTTTCAGACCGCAAATGCCTTTAGAGAGTGCATGGTTATTGTTCTTTTTCTTAATAATGACGTTTTTAGTGCTCTTTTAGGAACTAAAATTGCTATAAAGGTAATTTTAGACAAAAAATGTGTGAAATTTAGCCAATACCTTCATACCAATTCAGCTCTTCTTACAAAAAAATATGGTGACCATTGATTAATTAATTAATTAATAATAACAATACCCGGGCCGGCTGATTTTGCAGATTATAACCAACACAAAAAAGCCAACAAAACGCCAACATCGGCATTGACTTGAATAAAACATATAAGGCGCCATCTCGTTTTTTCAACAGCTGATTTAATCAAATTATGAAATTATCAAATATTTGTGGGGCACCACAAATATCAGAAATCGTTAGATTTATGGATATTTCAGCTGTCTCTGAACCGACTTTAATCAAAGATGATTTTGTCAATTAAATTGTTTGTTCTTTCAAATTTGACACTAAGTTTTTCATTATCTCACAACAAAAATTATTTTGTGTAGCGCCATCTGCAACAAAACTCAACTACCGGTATCCCTTTAAATAGGTAAATAGTCAAGATCGGGTCTACATGTGATGTTGTTACCGAAACTGCAGTAAATTTCACCCCTGTTGATTGTAATTGGAGGGGTGCTGAAAATAAGGTTTTAATTTGCTTTTGTGCGATACTACATGTGATTGAGAAAATATATCTTTATTTCTTTACGTTTTTATTCTACCGTATTTGCCGGCGTAAAGGCCGCAGTATTTTTGGAAGAGAAAATATCAAAAAGTCGGGGTGCGGCCTATGCGACGAAAGAGTAAAAAAAAATTAAAAAGTAAGTCAAAACCAGCACGAATTTGCACATATGGGACTAGATCTACGAACGGTACAATAGCTATACATTTCCACACATCTAACCGACAATTTTATCTTGCATTGTTGACATGAAGACGAAAATAAACTTCCAAAATCTAATCTAATCTTGATCTAAGTTCGTGCACATGCATTGCAAAAGTAAAAGAAGGGCCCGTTTAACGGAGCTGCCGCGAAACATCCAGCACGCGAAGTCGCTATTTTGAATCCATTTCAAGAGAGGCGCAATGTATACATCACAAAAAAAAACTACATAAGCTAGCATCAGTGCGGGATGGCCGAGCGGTCTAAGGCGGTGATTTTAGTCAAATCAACATTTCTACACAAGAGATCAAATCCGACTTCGACAAAAAAGTTTTCAAAATCGGGGGTGCGGCCTATACGGCGCTGCGGCCTTATCGCCGGCAAATAGGGTACATTCATTCAGCTTTCCATTGATATAAAGTTGTTTAAACCTCGCATCAGGTGCAATTTTTAGTTGAATACAGACCGTTTCCTTAACACAAATAGCGCGGTATAAGTTAAAGAATACACCAACCTGTTCTATACCGAGATGAGTAAACAATGTCTTGTGTATTGGAGTCAGTTATTTGTAGTTCATACAGCAAACCCCCTTGAAGCCCCAGATAAAATATAGATGTTAAACTTGGGCCGATTGCACGCTGGGATACAGTTAGTTCTGTGGACGCGTCCACTGTTCTTCCAGAAAGAATGGTGTTCACACCCGTAGCAGGGAACATCAGTTGAAAAAAGTTTGATCCTACATTTTCACTGCTCCGGCACAGTTGACAAGCTAGGATGACAAACAAAAACAAAAATATCGTAATTTCATCATTTTATATTAAACACTCTAAAAAGTAAAAATAGGGTAATTCTTGTGGTTTATCTATTCTGCCGTGGTAAAAAATACATAATCACATCTATGGTAATTTCATCTATAGTTTTTCAATTTCCTTGTGGAAATGACCATAATAGATGAGGTTATTAAATTTAAGACACAACGAAATTCAGACCTACATGTTTCTAGAGTTGAGGTGCACTGACTTTTTAAATTTGAATACATCTTCTAAGATGGCTGCCATGATGGCTGCCAAGATGGCTGCCAAGATGGCTGACATGTTAACAATATAAAAGTAGTAGTGACCAATCATAAGTTCGCAAGAAGGAATTCAAAGTAACCAATGGAGGGAAAGATAGTGTCAGGTGTCTAGTCTAGTGTGTTAAAGGTTGGATAGTCATAACAGAGAGTGACGTTGCTTTGGCAGGCAAGGTTGAACGGGTAAAAATGAGAAAGGGCAGAACAAAGGAAGTATGAAGAATAGAGATAAAGGGGAAGGAATATAGGTCACTGCTGCCTCTTTGACGACAGAGTATGCAAAGCTAAATGTAAATCAAATAATTACAAATGTGTAAATTATAATCTTACATTAGGGGCGTTCACACCTACAGAAAAAAGTGAGATTTAAAAATCAATTTTTGCATCGCGATCCGATTCCCAGTAAGTCTTCTGATGGTGTGTGTGAATATTATTGAGAATAAAAAATAAATTGATTTACTCCCAAGATTCCAAGCACACAACATCATTGAGATTCGTGCATGGGCAGTTTAGACATTCTTGCTATCGAGCGAGAATTCTTTGTGTGTGTGTATGGTCGCCCAAAAAAAGTATCTTTGAATCGTGATCCAAATCAAACTTATTGTTATGTGTGAACGGGCCTATTATGATCACAACGTCAATGGGATTTCTGTTCCAAAAAAAGTAACTTACCTGGAATATTGATGCCAGTAATTTCAACTGGTGTACCCCCTTGGCCATCAGAGTTGACAGCCACAACGCTGAACGTGTAAGTGGTATCATCGTAGAGATGATCAATCTCATATGACCCATCAGTATTGGGGAGTAAGGATCTCTCATACACATCATTGGTGTTCGTATTTGTTATGGTCACATTGTAAAACTCAGCAGAGCTGCCAATCAATGGTGGTTCCCAGGCCGCTGTGAACCCCCATTGCTGAATATTGTTGATGTCAAGATTCAGAACAGGTCCGGGTATCTGTGCAGTGGATAGCTGGAAGACATAAATTCAAAGAAAATATTACTCTTAAAAAGAGCAATCCAACCTTTGTAATATGTTCATTTTCATGGATTCAAAGCAGGAAAATCATTAAAAAATGAATGTAAAATATTGCAATAAAACTGACCAATAATAAAAGAGTTTATGAGTGTTTGAAATATGAGAATAAAGCTATTAAAGTGATCCTCAGATTGGAAAGTTTGTCAGTAGATTGTGAGGTATTCACAGACAACGCTCCTGTTTCTTGTGCAAATAAATATTTATTTCTTTTCTTCCTTGGGGCACTACTCATGATATAATATGGATAACATATTATTATAGGTCTTAACGAGACAAGGTCCTCCAAAGTGATACATTTTAAAGAAAAAAATATATATTTTAGTTAGTTTGCAAGTTGGAATAAACAAAATAGTTGTCGGGCACTACCACAATGACAATACTGATTCAGACAAAATTTGAATTCCCATACATACAGTGATTACAACGTTAAAAAGTTGATAACTTTCTCAATTTTTGTCCAATTTCATTCAAACTTTCACCAGTGTTCTTCTCTGGTTTTACTGCTTCCTATTAAATTAGTTTGCTATCAAGGTTGGATTTCACTTTAACTGTAAAAGTCAATCTTTCTTCTGAAGCTGTTTTGGAGAAAAAAATCAATCAACTGTAACAAGCGTATTAGAATGCAGAGACTTGGTATTTTGACACCAAAATATTAATATCCTGGTGTTTAAAAATGAAAACAAGGCAACACAAATATTAGCATTTATGATAATAATTTTGTTTACCTAGACAAGCATCATCAGCATCAATGCTCTTCTTCCCGAGGGGCCAGGGCCCTTTTATCAACTTAAAGCTAGCAATTACTTGGTATCCATAAAGGGAAACCTTACCCCAAGATATAACTTTAATGATTCTGAAAGGTTTATTGTATTCTTTCCCATTAATCTACAAGATTTTTCATCAAAGTGTATGAGAGTGGTATAAAGCACGATATTCTTTGCACAATAATGTACTTTCTCAGCACGACATGGGCATCCCCATTTTCTTGATAACGTGGGTATACGTGGCTCCTTACCAATCTATCAACAGAACTGGATCAAGGCATATCAACAAATTGAAGTCGTTTTATCAAGTATATGTATTTAAATTTATGGATGCTAAAGTATTTCATTCACTCAAGGGGAGTATTTCACAAAAAACAAAAACAACTTTAAGTTGGACTTAAATATGGCAGGACGTTCATGCCACTATTTGCTCTCACAATTTACTGGCAATAGTCTCTCAAGGGACATACAAATCATGGTCACACATCTACAGAATTCAGCTTATCTAAAGATCATAATTGAGAGACCAATGGTGAGAGCAAACAGTGCCATGAATGGCCTGCCATATTTAAATCCAACTTAAACTTAGTCTATCCTAGTCTTCGTGAATCACTCCCCATGTTTGCCTCATGCAGCCTCAGTAACTTTAAAGTTTTAATTCAGAGCCCTAAAAATGAGCTAGAAATATCACAATCTGTATTGCTGCGCAATGCGAATGTATCCCCCAGCAGTGGCAGCGTTTTTGTGTCATCATTATGTTCGAAGGAGGAACAAAGATCCCCTCTCCCCTCCCTGAAACAAAAGGATGACGTAGAGATCGCCACTAGTGGTTCAGACTATTGTCAAGACTAGGAGCAACATCATCAAAATAATATGTGTGTAGATTAGCGTATAATGCATCTCTGTAGCAAATTTGGAAGAAATCTGTCAAGTAACGTGGTTAGAGTTAGAGCGCATAAAAGACATATATGACCTTTGACCATATCAAATACGGAACAATGAGGGCAACTTCGCCCAAAGTGTAGATTGTAACAAGATACATTTCTAATTCTCTATACAAAGTTTGAAAGAAATCTGTCACGAAATATGATCTGCTAGACGCCCACCAAAATATGAGCTTTTGACCCTGTTAAAGACGGAACACTGGAGGCAGCATCACCAAAATCTATAGGCTTGTAGATTATACCAAGATACACCTTCATTCAAAATTTGAACAAAATCCCATGAGAAATGTGGCCTATAGAGCGCACACAAACCATCCACAAAAATATGGCCTTTTACCCTATAGAAGACAGAACACTAGGGGCAGAATCACCAAAAGGTATAGGTGCTGAGATCATACCATGATACACCTCCATACAAAATTTGAAAGAAATCCGTCAAGGAATGTGGCAGTTAGAGCGCACTCAAGAACATGACGCGGCGGCGGCGTAACGCTGCTGAATCCAAAGTACCCCACCGGCATACTACAGGAGGATACAATTAAAAGAAATGGCAAACATTTCTGCCCATTTTTTTCCATTTTTGTCACATGATCACTTTCCGTTTTGATGCTAGGATTTGTTATAGGAAAATTTCCAGTGTACTTAATTTTCATGACCCAAAACAATTTATACCCAACTGAGTAGGAAGCGCTTCTCTTGTGGTAGGTAGTGCTAAAGTGACTCTGTAACATGAAAAATGAAAAATGAAAAAAGCAGGCCAGTGAAAGCTTGAGCGAAATTCAATTAAAAATGAAAAAAAAATGAATTTTTGAAGGTACAATCGATCAAACACAATTGGCAACTCTGTTCGAGCTTCCCTCCCGTTTGCCCTAGCTGTACTAAAAACTCAATAAAAATCTATGATTTCCCTTAAGGAAATTTTCAATCTTACACTCACCCTAAATATTATACTGCAAAATGTTTTTAAACAACCCCTGTATGAAACAAATCTATTCCTTCATAAATAACAAAGAAAATGAAGGTTTATGAAATTTCAGTACACAGCGCAATTGGGGAGGTGCTTGCATGATACGTCAAAATGTTGCCGATTTGTGTTTCACTAAATGACAACTTTAACAAATCTATTTCTAATTGGATTTTCTCATTCTATCATTTTTCTGCTTTTATTAAACTAAAGGTAATACATATCAGGGTGTCTAATGCCTAACAACTCATATATGAAGTCTAGCATACAGTTCAGTGCCCTAGTAAAGATCCTATCCCCATGTACCGCCCGACCCCTCCCCGGCCCTCCCACCAACCCTGCCCCCACCTATAGGTCTATATATAAATATTTATATATACATTGGATTAAATTAGGTAAAGACCAGTTATGGTCATGCGATTGCATTGTGAAAGAAAGGTTGTGGAATCGATCAGAAAAGGTTGATCATCTAGCATATAAGTATTGGTGTGTACTGCAAGGTTCTGGAATCATCAAAATGATAAGAAATTTGGCCCATTCTTTGTAAAGTTACAAGCACCGTACACAGAAAGATGTATATGGGACTACACGCACACGTGCGTTTATCTCTCACAGACCATGTAGATACACTAATTCACCAAATATATCTATTAGTAGGCGGTTTCCCGGCAACAATGTTATCATCATGTATTAGTAAAAACATATTCTTTCACATGATTGGTAACAAGAGCTTTCATTTCATTTTTTTGAAATTGGGGCGTTTCCAATACTGGTCTTTACCTTTAAGTGGATCTATAAAGCGTTGAGTCTAGACCCAAAAGAGACTTAGCAATTTATACTTTAACCTTGCCAACTATTTTTTAAATAAATCAGTCACCACACGCGCCACATATATAAAGAGAGAGACAAGAATTGTTAAGGGCCTTATTCAATTCAAGTTTATAACAAATTTACCTTAGTAGAGTAATTATTATATGTGGGGAAAATATTTTCATGCACAGAGCAAATAGATTTTTTTTTTAAATAAATACACACTTCTTCAGCAATATATTTTTTTTGGACAAAAAAGCTTGTCTGACATAGCAACAACCAATGTATGCAAATCAAACTTTTCAGTTTTTGGAGTGAGTCCATAAATTAGCATACAGGCAAGACAGGTGTATTGAATTTAAATACACCAGTGGTTCTGGAGAGAAAAATGAATAGAATTGAGATCCATTTGTAATTCCTAAAACGACTATTAACAAACTCGTGGCATTATTCAAAATATCCACCAGCGCACAGAGCATCCGCTAGCCGTCTTGCCCGTGTCCCAGCTCCGTGTCCTCCACCACACATAAACAAGACAGCTGGCCTGTCATATCGAGAGGGGCGCGCAGCCAAAGGGGTGCAGGCAGGCGGTGTCCACTGGTAGCGGAGTAGGGTAGAGAGAGCGTTCACGGCCCGATGAAGAATATTATAACTACAGGTGGATGCTTTGACTCAATAAACCGTATCATGGAGTGCACCGTAACTGTTAGATCATTCACATCATTTAAATAAAACTTAACCAATTATAATAGAAGATAAGGAAGACATACCAAAGTGAAACGTTGTTACGATGCTCTATTCATTTGCTTCGATTGCTTGAGCTGAGATGGGTCATGTCATCTACTACTATGTCCATGGATGTAATGGATCATAATTTGCCGATCGCGATCGCACGTTTCATCAAGTGTTTTGTCGTCTGCAAATGAAATGTCCTATTCGCAATCGACGTTGAGGGCATACATGCAGCCCCCGAATATTGTCAATGTCTGAAATAATTATATAGCTGCTACAGGAAATCTCAGAATTGATCTAAAAAAAAAAAAGTTATTCATGAATCGAATACGGAAAAGAGAATAAGATCAAACTGTTTTGTGTATGTTTCTGCGTTTTCAAAAATCTACGAAACAAGATATCCTGTTTTCTGGTTTGGTTGATGCTACCAGGCGCGTACGCAGGATTTTTTCAAGGGGGGGGGGGGGGGGGGGGGGGGTGGGTTAACATTTATAAATCGGTCCGAAAATTTCGCAACGACTCAGCGAGCCGCTGAATAAGCGGGGGGGGGGGGGGGGGGGGGGGGTAAGAGGACACTTTTTTTTTTTGGTCCCAAAACAATCGCAACGACTCAGCCGACCGCTGAATAAGCGGAGGGGGGGGGGGGGGGGGGGGGGGGTAAGAGGACACTTTTTTTTTTGGTCCCGAAATTTAGAAATGTTACATTTTGCTCAGTTGGGGGGGGGTAAGGTCACCTTTTTTATGTCGGCCGTGGGCAAAAAAAAAAGGCAAAGGGGGGGGGTTAGGTTTTTTAGGGGGGTTTACATACATTAAATTACCAAAGGGGGGGGTTAACCCCCCAAACCCTCCCCCCTGCGTACGCGCCTGGATGCTACTATATATATATGGATAAGGAACTCACGTCCCCCCCCCCCCCCCCCCCCCCCCCAGGCTGCCAGCAATGCTGATCATTGAAAACGACGTTAAAAAGCAAGCAAGTTTACTTGTCGTTATAATGCTACCAACTACCATTAATGACTGCAATTGCATGATTCTGTATTCAACATATATATGTATTATCACAAGTTTATGCTGACCCTATTCAACCAAATCGTAACGAAAAGCCCTAACCGTGCAGCTATAACTTTGTACAAAAAATTAAGCCCCGAGATAACAAGTTTCTGTACGGCAAATTTAAAGATAAAGGCCGTTATGGTCATGCGATTGTATTGTGAAAGAAACGTTGTGAAATCGATTAGAAAAGGTTGATCATCTAGCATAGATGTATTGCAAGGTTCTGGAATCATCAAAATGATAAGAAATTTGGCCCAGTCTTCATAAAGTTAAGCACTGTACACAGAAAGATGTATATGGGACTACGCAGACGTGCGCGACACGTGCGTTTTTATCTCTCACATACCAATAGATAAACTAATTTACCAAATATATTAATTAGTAATTGGTAATAAGAGCTTCCATTTCAGTTTTTTGAAATTGGGGCGTTTCCAATACTGGTCTTTACCTTTAAGTTACGCAAAAGTATACCCCATTATAAACACACCCAACTGATGACTCACAATTCCAATCGTAAGGCTATACACGAACAGCGTTTCAATAATTGTGGGTGTGACCGGAACGATATATTTGCTTTACAATGGATTGTGCATTTACATCAGTGAATATTCTTACAAATCATGCTCGTGATTTCTTTGGATCCCCTGGAGCACATCCTTGCTTTGATTGTTTGTGTGTGTGTGTTCGTTCGTTATGTCTTGTTCTTTAGGGAAAGGCCTACATTTTATGTATATATTTTGTCTTATAAAGAGAGGGGTAAAATATTCCTGAGCTGCCAAATATAGTTTCGCTTGAGTCATGTAGCCACTCGGGTAGCTTTTTTGTGTGTTTAAAAGAGGGATTACCGGTTGATATGCTCAATATGATGCCATCGATAAATATATCTATATATATTTTTACTCTTTCTTTGTTTCTTTCTTATTCATTTCCTTCTGCCTTTATATTAAAGATATTAATGCATTTGTAATGAAAAAGGGATAGTAAATATGTGTGAATTAATTGCATCGTTATCTCACACACCCTGTTGCATAACATGCAGCATATAGGCCTATACAAAATGTAATATCGAAAAGGCTTATATCAAAGTTTATTCTAAAAATGGTGTATACACAGGAATTTTATAGTTCTCCTGCCTTGGAAATCCGTCCATGAAAAGTTCCCTTTTGCCTTTTTGATAGAGAATTTGCAGGCCCCAAAAAATGAAAAACGGCATTTGAACGACAATACTAATTTAGAACTTCCATCAAAACAAAAGGGCTTGGAAATGGCTTTTAGTGGGAAAATAACGACCATTCGTTGTCGAATCGACTTAAGTGATTGCAATCACCTAAGTAAAAGTCTGATTTTCAAACTCTTTTACTTAATGCTTGTATGTTTTGTGCTGCGCAAAGATTTACTCAGTTTAATTTTGGCCATTACAAGTTGTGGGTTATTGATGTAGACAGTTAATCATGTATCTGTTACAGCTCATTTTGTGTATGTTATTACCAAAGAATGTGTCTGACAGTGAAGTCTAGAAGGTGAACGGGTTTCCTTGCATAATGTTAATACTACGACACTGCTAATGTTTAAATCTCCCAGAAAGGACATACATGACATATTTATAATTCCTGCTAAGTTTCTACAGAAATTTGATGTTGGGTGCAAAAGGGGCATGAGGGTGCGATGGCATTGGATGGTATAATTTGTTTTAATAATTACAACTGGTATTCCTTAATGACAATTATAGCTTGCTTCTCATTCAGCCTCCTTTTTCTCCTTCTATTTCCCTTTTCTCCCTTTAAGTTCTTCTTCTTCTTCTTTATCTTCTTCTTCTTCTTCTTATTCCTTTTACAATATTCGTCTTCTTTCCTTCTTTTTCCTTCTTTCTTGCTCCTCTCATTCTTATAGTAGTAGTAGTAGTAAGAGCAGAAGTAGTAGTAGAAGTAGTGGTAGTAGAAGTAGTAGTAGTAGTAGTAGTAGTAGTAGAAGTAGTAGTAGTAGTATTAGGTAGTAGTAGTAATTTTATTAGTAATAGAGTCATTACTAAATGGATCATTGTCACTGTAGTAGTAGAAGTAGTAGTAGTAGTAGTAGTAGTAGTTAGTAGTAGTAGTAGTAGTAGTAGTGGTAGTAGTAATAGTAGTAGTAATATTAATAGCAATATAGTCATTATTAAATGGAACGTCGTCACCGTTATCATCATAATCATCGTCGTCGTCGTCACACTCATTTTATTTTGCATAGTTCAAAGTATATATATACATACTATTACTACAGCGAACAGGGTAGTAGAAGATTGTGTATAATAAAATACAGATAGCTGATATAAGTTAATATAGGATTTTTTGTATAAAACGGTAATAGAGACAACAAACACCCATATCATACCAATACATCCGTTATGGTTGTTTTGAATTCTCCAACTTTCAAAATGCGCTATACAAGTAGCCACTATTATTAGTAGTAGTAGTAATCCATTCAATTTCAGAGTGAACATATTGAAAATATTTTGTTGTATCATAATTCTGGGGCATCTCACCTCCATTCTCTCTTGAAATACATTCACTGTCCCATGTTTCAAATCTGCCACGTTTTATTCAATATTGAGCCTGATATTAGTTCTTAATATTTCATGAAACTGTAATAATAACTCCTACAAATTTGTAATATTAAAAAATAATATTTTTCTCCACGCACCATGTAAAATTGGCTATAGCTGAAACAAAATCTTATTTGATACTTTATATTCGCAAGCGAGAAAATCGAGATATTTTTTTAAAATTTTTTTAAATCAGATATCAGGATAAATAAACTGATCTTAGAGTTAGAATAATGCAGCAAAATACATGATAATTGAATAAAAGAAAATACAAATACATTTAAACAAAAACTATTACAACAAACATTAGACCGGACAAACAATTACATTACCCTGAACGGCAAAAAAATGGTCCATTTTGGATTGGTAAAGAGTCGATTTGGCGTTGTGACTGAGGCGTTTCGAGTTCCATCCTTTCATTTTTACCGTTCATATTTTCTCTTGTACTGAACCATATATTCATTATATTGCAATACAGACACTAAGGGCAGGTTTGGTACTTTCAATTAGGATTAGAACATTATATGGAAAAGAATTTGAATAATTCATAGATAGTCATCAGTGTTTACAGTAGTAAAAAGAAAATGAGTAGTGTTGTAGATAGTTATGGCAAGCTCCTATCCTTGCAATAAGTTTGTTTGTATGAAAGCAAAAAACAACATGATACACAGAACGGCGAAAGTTTGAAACAAATCGAACCAATAATGACAAAGTTATGAATGTCAAGAACGGGAGTGGACTAAAACTGCAAGAGTGCACCAGACTGGCAGAAGATAGAGTGAAATAGAGAGATGTTGCAATCAACCTCCGAACCGGGAGAAGATACTTAGATAGATAGATAGGTAGAATGTTTGAAATATGGGATCATTACGTCTATGTCAATCTCAAATTGGCAGTTCGATCAGCTGATTGTGACGTAGTCGAGGATAGCTCTCCCGTTTGTCATGGTCCTCATGGACAAAACAAAAATCATGATATCATTGATTTCTGTTTTTCTCATTACACTGTGAAAAAAATGGGCAATATTTTTCAACACTTTGCCTAACGTTGTGCCAATAGTCAACCCAACCATCTATTGGGCAATATTTTTGTATTTTTCCCAACAGCTGGTCAAGATTTTCCCAACAAGTGGGCTACCGTAGTCGGGCAGTTGAAGGGTCATATATTTGCCCAAATTTTGGTCAAAATACGAAAGAATTATGCACGTGTGAAGTAGGGTACTTACGTTTACCAATACCACTGGGCAAAATATTGCCCAATAGATGGTTGGGTTGACTATTGGCACAACGTTGGGCAAAGTGTTGAAATAATATTGCCCAAATTTTTCACAGTGTAGTGGCTTCGCCCTTAGGGCACTACTCAAAATATTTTATGGATAGCACATTATTATAGGTCTCCTAAAGAGAACAGTCCCTCCTGAGTTACACATTTGTGAACAATTGAAATTTTAGTTATTCTGTGTGTTGGAACAAGTGGGAAATTTGTCTGCAGCCGCATCACAAAAACATTACAGATTCAGAATGAGAAGCTTTTTCCATATAACCTCAAAAAAGTCGCAAAATTTTTCAATTTTGGTCCAATTTTATTTAAACTATCACCATTTTACTTTCCTCTAGAGTAATTTGCAATCAAGGTTATATTTCCCTCTAATATTAAATGCGAAAGGATATGTGTTTCTTTATTAAATAGAGTCATTACAAATTTGTGTTATACTTCATATGTAAAAAATATTCAAGGCTAAACCATAATAAGGAAACGAAGTTGTAATCAATTTAGATAGTTATGACATTTCTTTTAAATATCACATTGAAAGGAATTTACGGTTGTACAGTTGGTGATCATCACAAAATGTTGCATACTATATCAAGGTGGCCGTTGTATTATTTTAAGCCGTCAGTCCAATTAGTACTTGAATGTGATATAGAAAATAGATTGGGGATTATTGTTTAGATAGTCATTACAATTATTTACAGTTATTTTACATGGTGAATAAATAAAACAAACTAACAAACAAACAAACAATTCTTCATTAGGAGAAGAACATGTGAATATTGTTCAGAGGAGAGAAAATGGTGCTAAGGTAGTGAATTCAATGCTAGATGTACAATTAAAGATGATCTGAAAGTTTGAGTGAAAACATACCGTTATTAATGATACAAAATTGGGCAAAAACTGATCTGATCGCTTCGTTACTTCTCCCAACTATATTATGACAATTTTAGGGTGAATGTAAATCGCAACGCAGCAATGAATTGGCTTTATATACCATTCCAGACATTTAAGTGTTGACATGTTTTTAAAAGCCTGTTGTTTGTCTTAGTTTCATGGAAAAATGGTTGGGAAAATTCAAAAATAGTTGGGACAGTGACGTCTTCTAAAAAAACCATTAATATCTTTTTGGTTTAAGAATTTTTTCAGGATTGTTTGCATGTTAGAGGGTTAGTACAGTAACAGGAATATAATAAGTAACATTTTATACAATAAGTTTCGCAGTTTCTTCATTAAGGTTACCGAGTCACTTTATCATTAACAACATTTTGAATATCATTATTGAATATAATGTAAGCATTGAACATAGTGTGGAAAACTGATATGTATTGCTTTAGATTGCTATAGCAACTTTTGGATATGAAATAAATATTATAAATTCTGAATATTATCTGAGAAGGTTAAGTTTTACTCGGTCATTACAATCTTTTGAATATGATAAAGAGTCTTAAAAAAACTTTGTGACTATCATATATGAATACCAGTTGTATTATTCAGACAATCATGACATATTTTTTAATATGATAAAGGCAACTTACCGACAAGAGACAGGTCAAGAGGAAGATTGATACCAGTGAATCCATATTGGTAGGTTGCACCCCACAAGGGGGTAAACTTACACCCCAAGTTCACGTAAAGTTATATAGCGGGGTGTGGTGGACTTGAAAAGAGGTGTGAATGTGCACCCGAAAACTCTCCTGCCGGGAATCAAACGCTCCAAACTCTCCAAATCTGTCCAAAGATTTTGTAAATTGTTCTAAAAAGTTTAATATCACCTTCCTTGTGTAACAAGTTAAATGAAATACAAGTTTGAGAAGTTTGTACTTCTGCACTTCAGAGCGGCACGCCCAAAAGTTAGTATGCACGCACCGTATTGCGCGCACAACCGTATGCAATATAGTGTGCTGTGTGGGTAATCTTATCAAACATATTCATATCACATATTTTAAGGTGTACAGAATATGATACTGCACTTTTTTCCTCATATGAATTTACTCTACTCGTTACACGCCCAAGTTTTCTTTGAGAAGCCTTCACGCCGCTTTGCGTTTTAACAAAACACCAGCTCCGGTCTCTGAGTTTGTCATGCAAATAAACTGTTCGCTGTCGCCGATTGTGGAAAAATAGATATGTAGAAATGATTATGATGATTTTGACCCCTTTGTAAATTTTAGTGCGAGGCGAGACGAGGGAGTTCTATTGAAAAGATTCAACTGTATGGACGATGTCTTTATCGGTATTTGCTCCAAATGCATCGAATTCTTTCCTTTGTACATACACAGTTTTGATTTCATTTCTCCACGCTGAGAATACAGTTGTCCTTTTCTCGGTATATATAGATTTCACACTTTTTTTTCCTTCTAGAATGATGTGCTCTACTTTCAAACGTCTCCATAACCCATGCGTCTTGCAATATTTAATGACAAAGCAGAGTTATGTAGCAAACCGACGTTAACGCTTTAAATGATAATACAAATCATAAGCTTTTGGGACGATCCTTGTCTGTGTGTTAACACATGAGTTAAAAAAAGTAAGAATGGAATGAAAAAAAAAAATCTAATGCTAAAAAGCAGTGCTCCAAGTTGTCAAAGGATTCTTAAACAAATGTGAATCATATGTGATGTCGTTTGATTTTGGTTTATACTTTTCGTTTCCAAATGTTATTGACCATACATTGCAGGTAAATAACATTGTGAAATGAAAAGGGATTACATTATAAACGTAATACGATGAATAAACAAACTTGAATCCATCAGTTATTTAACATTGTTACGAAATTGAGAGAAATTCGAATTGGATTACGAACAGTATTGACGGAATAGAAGGAGTGACATGCTGCATAGAGCACCATGCATCAATATGATAGACATAACAAACACCAACCTTTACAAAAATCATAACGATAAATATCAATTAAAAATTAAGTTTGAAACTTGTTGGGGAAAAAATTATGGTTCGATCGTGGCAAGTGAGAGTTATAATACTGGTTAATTTTCATTTAAATGAAAGGACATTGTACAGCTGCAGTCAGTCATGATATAAGTGGATTATTTTTTTATAGAGATTATCGTGACCCCGGCAAAAGGATGAAATCACAAAACAGTATGACTAGAATGACCATGACCTCAAACTGATATGATTATCAGTGCGTATATCAAAAAAACAATTATATAAATTCGATATGAAATAACATCTCCATGGATATTGTGGAATCTTGCTAGCCACCAGCCTAGCGGTCTTTGTAGAACTTTTGATACATTATGGAATGCTTATGTTTTCCTAACTTGCAGATTCTTGATTCACGATTCACGATTATCTTTTTTCCTCATTCCCTTTAATAAACATGCACTAAAACCACACAGATATTTGATATAAGATACGTTACAATAACTGTGTGACAAAGATACACATTTCTGTTTGATCATGTCATATTTTATGCATTCTACAATAAACAGATGACAGGACCTGTGTAAAAAAAAAAGTTTGTTTAGCATAGACAGTATAGACACTTCAATAGTGGGCACCCATAGATGCGTCAGAAAAGGGCATTGTTGATAATCTGATCAGCTCTCTGCTTCCAAGATTTTATTGTTCTATATTGTACAAGAAAAACTACATGTACTTTTAACAGGAACATCGAATAATATAGGAAACCTAGCCCCAACGAATAGGTGTAGGTATTCGGAAAAATTGAGACGTATTCATGCATTTTAATGTACAATATTCCTTACGAAAATGTATAAATGGAGATACTCTTGGCATGATGTGTTGCCTTTTATAGCATGACATCGGGCGCAGTCATTTTCTTGAAAATGAGACGTGCCAGTTGAAGTTTTACATGTATCCTTCACCAAGATTTAGTTGGAAAGACTTTTGAAATCAATAACAAAACCTTTACTTTTTAATAAGGCAAAATCATAGATGAGAAGATAGAAATTATATTTGCTGAAAGATATATAACAGGGGAACAATTGTAACTAATTCATTTAGAAAGATTAAAAAATTGCAGTTGACAAATCTATTTTTTTTAGAACACTAACCTATTTATGCTATTTGCGTTCTGGAAAGATAATAGCAGGTAAATGAAATGCTTCATCACCACACACACCTGTTAAAGAAGCATCCAATAATTTTAATACATTTATTTGACTTCTACACAGTACGTCATGCAATCAAGAAAATGGCGATGCCCATGTCGTATACTGAGAAACTGTACAATATTCTTGCTTTATGCATCCTTTATACGCATTGATGGGGAATCTTGTAGGTTTATGGGCAAGAATATAATAAATCTCTCAGAATTGGTGAATGTAATTTTCTTAGGATAATGTTTCCTTTAATGTACTATAGTTATCGCTTGCCAATCAGAGCCTATAATCTGGCGCTCTCCTCACAATCTTTGCCAAAAAGATCCGTCTGAATAGATCGAACGCTAAACATTGAACTATGAACTTTGTAAAGCTAAAAACATCATGGTATATCCTGCATAAGATAAAGTCGGCGTACCCCCCCCCCCCCCTCCAACTCTCCTTACCCTATTATGAAGCCCAGAAAGAAGAAGAAGAGGAAGAAAGGGAAAAAGAAGGGGAAGAAGAAGGAGAAGAAGAAGTAGAAGAAGAAGAAGGAGAAGGGGAAGAAGAAGAAGAAGAAGAAGAAGGTGAAGAAGAATAGGAAGAGGAAGAAGAAGAAGAAGAAGAAGAAGAAGAAGAAGAAGAAGAAGAAAAAGAAGAAGGAGAAGGAGAATATTATAAGAGAATGATTGAATAAGTAAGATTGGTGACCCTATTTGTTCCAGTTTCCCCTCCATGGGTGCACTCACGCTACGCCCCAGCTATAGGAGATGTGGGGTAAATCAGGTAAATGTGTGCACCACGCCAAACGTCAAATGATCAAAAGAGAAATGAAAACGTTGTCGCGATCGTTTCTTAATTTCCCAGAAAACTATAGGAATTTGCACAAAAATGAAATTAACAGTGAATTTAAAAATCAAGAGAAAACATATTACCATTATAAGTAATTGTAACACAAGCTTGTACACAAAAAAAGCCTAATTGTTGTGAAGCGGGGCTCAAGTATATGCAAAAGAAATGAAAGGGAGAGGAGGGGGTATCGAAAACTGAAAGGAATAGTAATATACCTTCCCCTTTCTCTTGCATTTTATGTCCAACATGTTAACAGACGTTCAGAAATTATATTTCAATATCCTTGTGAGTCCCCTATTGATATATGTGTGAACACGACAATGACATGCTACGTGTATAACGCGAATATGATTTATATAATTCTGTAGGCAATACAGCGGAAACTGTAATTGCTCTCATTTTGGTTTCTGGAAAGTCTAAGCGAATTGGGTTTTGCTTGCAAAATTCTGCGCCCCTCCCAATATTAACACCAGTGATCCTTGGTAGCAGTATATAGCCACTGCTTCGGCACTGCCTACACTTCCATTCGAATACGCATTTTAACTGGGTGACTCTGGGTATTGGTGCTAATGCATTATTTTGTATACAAATGTCCTTATTTCATTGTGTTTTAAATTCTCTCCTCTAAATTTCGTCTTTCCCCATACTGCTAATGTTTTTCATCTACATTACTTGTTTTTTCAAGAACCTATATTATACAAGCATTGCTTTTTAATAGCTTCCTCACATTCTACTAAATCAATTACATGAATTGAGAATAATTGAGATGTGCTCATTTATACTACAATTGTATTGTATAATTTTTTATTTTATATGTATGTCTATATTTTCTGTAAAATGTGGAACAATAAAACTTGATACTTGAAACTTGAAACAGCTCCTGTTTCTAAAGACCAATATACATTTTTCTTTTTCAAAATATAATTCATACGTGTATACCCAATAACTACCTAATTCATTCACATAGCATGTAATATTGTTTCTCAGTAGTCAAATTGCCAATTGCTTGCTTTAGGAGTTACTAGGTCGGAAAATGTAATGGTTTGCCTTATCTATTGAGCGCGTATATAAATGCCATCTCCCATTTAAATTGTCATAACATACAGTTCGTAAATGAAATAATCATGATCAATCGTTATAAGGTACTTAACAAAGCCGGTTGCATTACATTTGATTACAGTCAACAACTAAATTGTTCACACCCCTTGTTAATTTTGTTTTTCGTATCTCTAGAATTATAGGTGAACTGGGTGAATTAGGGCCTTAGTTTAATAATTTTAGATATAAGCTTTTAGATATCACCTTCTCAAGAAACATACATCGGGACAGATAAATTTTTCATAATATTATACTTAAACAATTCCAAATTTGGTAAAGGTATGAATAGTCATTCTGTTCTTTCCACTCTTATATTGGATGTATTATGTACTTGTAACTGAACTTTATGTAGAATTTGGGTCTTATCAAATGAATTATTATCAATAGCTGTACGGGTGCCTTGCGTCGGGTTCCACCTACAAGTACTCTGCATAACACCTATTGTGCGAAATCATGAACGCAAATCGGAATGCTTTTGACGAAGCCCTCGATAATGTATTCATAATTCCAGACTCGAAAGAGTCCCACGGAAAATGGCAATACTGAATACACCATATTAACCGCGTTGTATGCTTTCCTCTATTACACTGGAAATACCCGCTCCGGTGACACGAGTGGGACCCGACACCAAGGCATTGTCCATGAAACCGTCGTAAGTCCAAGTTCACCGACATCCCATTTAAACCAGTGTTAAATTAAATGGGTTGTCCACGGTCTTGAACTTATGACGGTTTCGTGAAACGCTGCCCAGAATGATAATAGACCAACAAAAATCCATGTAGCTATTAATATGGCTACTTGTCGACCAGCTTCGTGTCTATTTGGAAGTGTGACAGGGAACTTACTTATACACAGAAAACGTTTGTTTAATAATACTTCTCTCTCTCTCTCTCTCTCTCTCTCTCCCACCCCTCTATATGCATCTAACTTGTCGAACTATTTACCTCAGCCACCTCGATCTCTCCATGTGAAAATGTTCGTTTGATATATGGAAAGACTGTAATGATATATTTGACTTTATATCCATACCAAATCTAAGTTTGGAGGAGATATTTTTGGGAATAACATTAATTGATTAAGGAAATAATTGTGGTAAAGTAGGGCTATTTGATTTTCACGGGAAGAGAACGGAGTTTATCTATTCTCATGGATGAAATTAAACACAGTTCCAAAGAAGATGAATTGTAGGAAAAGAATTTGCATTGATTATAAATAAATTTCCCCTGCATCTGAGAAAATGGGGAAACTGGGCAGTTTTAGGGAGAGCGAAGTAGAGGTGGAACGAAAAGAAACAACTGAAGTCATTTCGATGTAGTAAAGAAACCTGTGCCAGATACATTCCTTATCCACACAGGTAGAGAGGGTTTGAGGGGGACAGGAAGGGAGAGTGTTTTCTGGGTGGATTGTGTGTTTTTATAAAATTAAAACTCATAATTTCAATTCTGTATACTAATATGTTGAGAAATATGAAACTCCTTTTTTAAATATTCAGTTTTATTCTAAAAACTAAGAAAGCAATGATTGTTCTAGTTTTTGGAATGAAATAATGAGTAGTGCAGTAATATTATCCTATTGTAAGATTGGGATATATTTTATTCCTCTACATTGTAAAATTATGAACAATGAATTATGTTGTATTTATGATCGTTTATCAAATGATGAAAAAAGCTTTGTATAATTATGTTACAGTTTGTATAAACCAAGACTATGGCTTTGCTTCTATGTTATGTGCAAAAGGAATTGGAGTTTTGAGAAATAAATTCAATGAATACAAAAATATCTTTCTCATTCTCTCCTTATCTTTGTAAATCTCTCTCTCTGTCGAACCCCACCCCCCCCCTTTCTCTCTCTCTCTCTCTCTCTCCTTCCCATGCACACTCTCCATCCCTACCTCTCTCCGTCTCTTTGTATCGCCATCTATCTGTCTCTGTCGAACTAATTCTCAAAGCCCCCCCTCCCGCCCCCACTTCTCCCCCTCTCCCCCCACACACTTCTCCCACCTCTCTCTCTCTCTCTCTCTCTCTCTTCATGTCATAAACTTCATGGTTTGCTTTCTTTTCATAAAGCAAAAACCGATGTACAATGCCATTGTTAAGGACAAACATCAGTTCATGTAGGAATGTTATTTTCGTCACAATGGATGGATCCTGTTCAGCAGCATGGGCATTGACGTCATAAAACATTATTCTCCTAATGGAGTTATATTTTCGCAAGGGATGATAACGATGGAAAACATTACTACCTTGCTGTTCAAAGCATCTTATATTGCACACCCGACCAGTAAATATCTGTTATGCGAGATATCTAGATAGCTTCGATTATACTATTTACAATTACACATTCAATTTAGGAAAATTGCGATTTCATTTCTTGTCTCTTTTTTTTCTCGAACCGTCCAGCCTTCCGCGTCAAATGCACGCAGCTAAAGCTATGGTCACAAATCAGAGCAGCGACCGACCGATCAGTAGCCTGCTCGGTCGCTGCTGGAATTAAGCATCGCCCAGCAATTAGGTCGGTGCCCGGGCGGCGACCGCCCTAGCCTCTTGTCGATGCCCTCGCGCTGTTGGAGTCTCTAAATTCTGACGAGCGTAGCGAGTCAGAGAAACCGAGGCGCTTGCGCGGAGGGCCTCTTGACAAGTGATCTGAATTTCTTATGTTTTACTTTGTTTGGCGAATATTCCGACCCAGCAGAGTTCGGTGAAAGTCATCCAATCAGAGAGAGCTACTATGACGTAATATCTACCGCTCTGTGCGAATTCCCTCCGTTAGAGCGAGACTGGCCGCCTTGTTGTAGTCTGCAAGCACAAACCCTGGTCAGTCGTAAAAGAGAGTGTGCACTATAAGACTACCATATGCCACGTAATATAGCTGCTCCTGACCTATATTGGTACAACCAGTAGTTACCAGTAGATAGCTGGGCTAGGCTTCTCTCAAGGCACAATGATTTTTTGATAAAGTGTCAAGTTAGGGTCTGTGCTTGCAGACTAGCCTAGCTGGGCAATCCCGAACACACACGTACACACACACAATCGCTGCGGTCTAGACATGCATAATTCAGTAGGAAATCGGGTCTCATGAATATATAATTCAGATCACTTGTCAAGAGGCCCTCAGCGCAAGCGCCTCGGTTTCTCTGACTCGCTTCGCTCGTCAGAATTTAGAGACTCCAACAGCGCGAGGGCATCGACAAGAGGCTACGACCGCCCAGGCACCGAGCGTATTTTGGGCGGCGAGTGAAAAATAAGCAGACGCCGCCCAAATTTTACCTCCGCGCTAAAACTTCAGCGGCGACCGAGCGATGCCCTAAAAACGAGCGGTGCCTGGGCGGCCGCCGCTCGGTGGCCGGGCAGCCGCCGGGCAGAATTGGTTAAAAACTCGCCGCTCGGCCGCCGAGCAGGCTACTTTTGGGTAATGTGACCATAGCATTAGACAAGGTAAATACTGGGTCGTAGCTCGTAGCACGTTTTATTGCTTTGCTCTCTATCTTTGCCTACAAACTGGCTCATGTGACCTTAGGATGGTGACGTACTAGAGGTCTGTCCCTAGAAGTAAATAAATATATCTGATTGATACCTTTTGTTTGTTTTTGTACACGTCTGTAAACACCCAATTACACACACCCACACATAATGTCGGTTCTACAGTGCACACAGTATGAAGACCGAATAATGACCGGGAGTGAAATATGCTAGTTACGATCCTCGCAAACGATATCACGTGACGATCTTTGGACCAATCACATATTCGTATCTGTAAGAGCTTTCTAATATAACGAAATAAGAATTTATACAGATTCTGAACTTATCCAGTCTGACAGCTAGGGACCTTTGCTTAGAAACGAATGTAAACCTTATTCTTAAAGGGTATACAAAGTTTTGGGAAATTTAGAAAATTGGGTGGATAGTGATTCTTTACAATTTTGATAATTTGGATGCCCCTATGGATGTATTATAAGCACTACAAAATTTAGCTCCTAAAACACTCCCGGTAAATTTTGATAAATTTCAAATAGCGCCTATTGCCGTACAATAGTAACTGCGACCATAACAATCTCAGAATATGTAGATATGATATATAATTTCCAAACGGGAATAGCTAATCGGTCAATTTTGGTGAAGAAACATTGTTTGTTTAGCTTAATTAATATCTTGACCTTGAGAGGGAGCTATTCAACATAAAAAGTTTATTATTTACAATTTCAAAACTTTAGACTTGAGTTCAACCGCGACAACGATCACTGAATACTGTAGGATCGCTTATGCTTCCAATGTATTCATTTTAACCAAATTCATGACCCTATACAATATCTTTTTATTACCTTTAAAGTTCTTCGTGAGTTATTTTGCGCTATGTCACCAACTGATAACGCCTTTTAATTTAACAAGATTGACACCCAGAGTGTTTTGTTTTTCTTCTTCTTACGACGGGAACAACACATGATTATTTTATATTTATGATCTCATGATCTATCTTTTGCCTCTTTTTCGTATTTGATTTTATATATCTTATGTCATTGATGTATATCGTGTATAGTTAAGTATTATACCATCAACTAATGAGGAGAGCTTCCTATATAAACTCATTTCGTTTGGTAAATCTTCAGGCATTAGTTGATGGCTTTTTTCTTGTTATTTATTTATTATTGTAATCCGTTTTCTTGTGTTCTTTGTTATTGTTATACTCTTTTATGTTCCTGGAAATGAAATAAAAATGAAATAAATTAATTTTTTCATACAGCTCAGGGGCCCATTTCATGGAACTTTTTATCTATAACAAATGCTAAATTTCTATGACAAATTTGCTCTCAGCCAATCATACGCAATAATTTCAGTAGCTTATAACATTAGCTTGTATAAACTTGTTATCGACATCAAGTTTTATGAAACAGGGCTCCGACCTGCTATATAGTTTAAATCCCGCCAAGGTGTTTAAGGTCATCTCCACAACACCTTCTCTCCATCAATCCTGGAGTAACAACGACCTATGGCGGACAGAGCACTGGCTGGCATATGGAATTCCAAACTTGGAATGATTACCCTGTATTGCATCGCTCCATGACAAGCCCTACAAACTCACCTCTTTGATAAATGTTTTCAGCAATTGTAGGCTTTGTATTGTAACGCGCAATGAGAGGGCCTATGGTCCTGGAAGGCATAATAGAAGAGTTATTATTATAATCATCATCGTCATCATCATCAGTATTGATATTATAATTATTGTTGTTAGTGTCATTATTATTATTTTGATTATTCCTTTTCTTATTCTTATCATTATTAAAGAAGAATTCAACCTTAATACATAACTACTCTAAAAGAAAAGGAACAAAATGAAAGAAAAAGTCTAGCGAAAGTTCGTTTAAAGCCATGAAATTATAAAAATGCGCACTTTGCCTTGTACTTATTATTCCCCCGGTTTTGGGGTTATTAAATAAATACTATCCCACACCCAAAGTAAAGTGCACATGGTCATTCCCTATGGAGAATGAGTCCAGCTTAGCGCCATTTTACAAGCGGGCATGTGCTAATGGAGTATGTGTGCGCGTGTGTGTGTGCGTGCGCGTGTGCGTGTGCGTGCGTGCGTGAGAGCGTGTGTGTGAGAGGGAGAGATAGAGAAAGGAGACATATAGGGCGTTGCAAGAAAGTTGCGATTGATTGCAACTTGCAAAATTTGCAATCGATAGCAACTCAACTTTTTTGCAACGCCCCACTAGTCTTCTAAATTTCCTAGTATTTTGTTAGGATTCAAATTGTAATAAATAAATGAAGTTAACTAGATCTAGCTTTTACCCCCCCCCCCCTCTCTCTCTCTCTCTTTCTTTCTCTCTCTCTCTCTCTCTCTTACAGTGCAACATGGGGCAAGACAGTTGAGTTGCGATCAATTGCAAATTTGCAATTAAACGCAAGACTTACGCTTTGTTTTAGGGATTTGCAATTGACTGCAACTTTCTTGGATCACCCCAGTAGTCATATGTTTAATATCAAGATGAGGGTAGGCATACCATTCGACAGTTAATGGCAAAAACAAGCAGAACAAAAATGATTGATAAATGCATAACAGAAGGCTAGTTATACTGTTACAAGATAATATTAAACATTGCGGCTAACAAATGGTTTGCATCATTAGAATGTGCTAACAGCATCTTAGTCATCTACACACATTTCATATGTGTTGTTGATATACTCTACTTTACTTCAAATCAATGATTGGCAGATTATGTTTTAAAAGAATTCAGCTTTTTCCTATCTTTCCGTGACGTATTAATTTTTAAAAATTATTATTCATTGAATTTGTTTTTACAAAAAGAAAAGAAAAGAAAAGATAATACAAAAGAACATGGCAAAAGTTCGGAGACTAATATTGCCATATACAGTAAAATAAAAGAAATCGTGAAATAAGGTTATAAAATGTACATTTGCATATTACTAGTTCAATGATCACTAAAAAGGAGAACGTAACCTCATGTATTATTTGTTCCCTTTTTTTTTCGTTTAAACAAAATATCTTATATTTGAAACAAAAATCTTTAGTATCTATTCAATTTACATATGGAAATGCACCATGCATATTCGACCTTCACTGAGAAGAATTGTTTTTGTTTTTTTCACTCCGATCCGTCAATAATCAATAAACGCCACCAATCAGATCACAGTAAACACGACCATGCGCACCAGCGTGATTGCAAAACACCCCATTAGATTTTACGAATAATTCGTCATATTCAGTTTTCGCTCTAGGATTATCAATACACCTGGCAGTTTTGGGAAGATAAAAACCTGAATCATTGTTTTCGCCAGAACAAGTTAAACCGGTGAGTACGTTTTCTTTCGATAGATCCAAGCTATTTTGACCCATATATCACTGAACACATGTTTTATTTGGTGTTCTTGATCTATAAGAACTTAGACAAGACCAAATAAGAGGTAAAGTGAAAGATTTGGTTCCAAAACATTTTGTAATGTATGGAACACCGAATATCAAAACACATTGGACTTACCATTTAATCTTCTCAATCATTTTACTCAATATTTATTTATTATAACGTGATGATATGTTTCTCTAACATTATGTTTGTTTTTTGTCACGCTGTTGATCTTAAGAAACATCTGTTTAATTTAGCTTAAAATTGATTAACATTACCTTTCATGTCTGTACCTTTCCTATTGCACTTTTGTATATATTTATCATGTATTTCATATTTTGCACAAGCTGCGCCTTGAGCATTTGATTGTCAAGTGGATTTGGCGCCATACAAATCTTATGTATTATTATTATTATTATTATTAGGAACAGAGTTTGTTTCTCTCTCGTAGCCATTGATTCCCCACATACAGACCGATTAAAGTGTCTGGAATGGAGAAGACAAAAACAAGAACTAAAAACGAAAAAATTGTACATACATATGATATGTGTTTGACTTTAGAATATCAAGTAATCTATTTTCTTGATTGTATTAATTTTAATCTGCTAGGTTTGAAAAAGAAATGAAAGTGTTTATAAGATCATTTATTAATTCACCACATGATGTCATTAGGGTGTATAGGGATTATGCATTGCTTTTAAAAAAAAAGGACCTTTAAGAGACTAGCAGAGGAAATCAGATAAAAGGGTAGAAGAAAGGAAGAAGGGTAAGAGAAGGGAAACGGGAAAATAGAGAGAGAGAGAGAGAGAGAGAGAGAGAGAATGGGTGTGGCACACCACTGGTAGGGAGGAGAGTAACTCTGACACATGAATACGTAATATCATATCAGCAGAAACAGTAAACTACAGTGCGTCTCAGAAAAAACGAAACCGAGAACTATCGATGTTTTATCATAACTTAATCACAATTATAATTAATAAATGACACATATTTGTAAAGCTTAGATCGTCTTCTTTCAGTTGATGCAACTCATATGATGCATATTTCGTGATTAAAAACAATTTGAAGAAAGGGTACCAAAAAGTCATTTGCCGGACGGTATCTGAATTTCATAGAGAAAATCACATTTCCAAAATGTTCATTTTTCTGCCAGTTCATATGACACCTCAATCAGGAAAAATGAGCCAGGAATAACAAAGTTATGTTTGTTTAAAGTTATGCTTGCATTTCCATAATTGTATTAAACAAATATGTTTTCACTGGCTGTCTACCCTAACAAAAAAGAAGACGAAAGACTGCATACATGGCTAATCGTCAACGAAACGGAGTTTGATGTTTATTTCTACGGCAGGCAGCCAGTGAGAACGAATTTGTTTGATAAAATTATGAAAATACAAGCATTACATTAAACAAACAGAAATTTGTTATTCCTGGCTCATTCTTCCTGATTGAGGTGTCATATGAAGGGGCAAAACATGAGCCTTTGGAAATGTGATTTTCTCTTTGAAATTCAGATACCGTCCGCCAAATGACGTTTTGGTACCCTTTCTTCAAATTGTTTTTAATTACTTATGCATGCAATATGCATCATATGAGTTGCATCAAATGAAAGCGGAGGATCTAAGCTTTGCAAATATATGTCGTTTATTGATTATAATTGTGATTAAGTTATGATAAAACATCGATAAATCTCGGTTTCGTCTTTTTTCTGGGACGCACTGTATAATGATAAACTGATATAAGTCGACATGTAATAGAATATCAATTCAACATCAAGGTCTAGGAATATCAAGTAATTTATACATTTTCCAGCTTGGCTTATTGATGACAGCATTACCCTTCGAACTGCATTGAATTTTCAACGAGTATAACATTTAAATTGCTTTAACTACATTCAACAAATATGTTTGATATTCAAAAAATGGATAAAAATCTGTTATGATATGATACTGCATGTGTAATAAACAAGAAAAATTTCATTTTGGAAAGAGATTATAGATTGACGATCAAGCAGAAAAGCATGCTTATCTAATCTTATACAATTCAGCCTAAAATCCAGACTGTGTAAATTGAACAGTTGTTCATAATATTGTCAGCTGTCTGCAAGAACGCTGTTACTGCTATTGACAATACAATGATGTAACGTCCTTCTTGCAGGCAGGCGACGATACACAGTGTGAGTTCGATGTGTTTAAACGAACAGCTGGAGAGGAATTATAACCTTCGAAAGCACAACCCCTGTTTTATAGGTGAAAGTAAATCAATTCTACTTTTGTCACCCGATACACACAATGCTGTCACTCCACATCATATAACACTTGTGTTCCGATATATACGATGCATTAGCTAGCATTGGTTAGTAGAAAAATACTCCCAAGAGGCGATGTTGTTATGTCTGATATTTTCACCATCCTGACCTTGTAATTTGCAGTCTAAATAAAATATAGAACACGTTCTTGAACTTGAACTTGAACTTGGTAATTAGTTATGAAAATCAGGTTCAAATAATGTAATGTAAGAAATAAGGTCAAAGGTTCATAGTGTATCGAAGCAGAGTTTAGTGCAATTGCAAGGAAACATATTTATATTTGTATTCATGCTCATATCTTTATCAATATGCATATTCATATTCGAATTCATATCTGTATAATAAGATCTTTTCAAAGGACACGGGGATCGACAGTCCAGTGATATATCCACTCGACCACGACACCTCTACCATTACTGTAATTGTCTATGATTGTGACTATTTCTTTTTGTCAACTGATCTGAAAACTTTTACCAGTGATGCACGAATATCCCAATGGATAATAAATGATTAACTTTAATCGCATGTCTACTTATCGTCCGAAATCTACATTTTTCTATAATTTACTCGCGCTGGTTTTTCCAATATAATATAAGAAGTTCATTCCAAATATTGCGATTTGGCTCATTGATAAGGACCCCTAAAAGTATATACCACATGCACGAGTAGAAAGGCCATATAGCTTTCTGCACACACTTTGTTTCATGACCGCAATGCAAGGAATATCAAAAACGAATAGGCATATAGGCTTTATAATCGTTAAATTGAAAATACATTGAGAAATTCAAAACCATATTTTCCGAATCAAAATTGGCCACTTGTTCAAGTTTTCTAGTTATCCATTAATATTGTTTTGAGAGACATTAATATTTCATTCGAACAATATGGCAATAAAAGAAAGTTATTGCAAATTTGAGGAATAACGTGTGATCAATTTAGCCCTTAAAAGGGATATAGCATGGCAAATACTGGTTAAAGCCATCTATGACTTTTTTTGGACAACTGCACGTAAACGAATGGACTCTAGCGTTCGCGAAACAGACCGAAGTTCTCCTCACGCTTCGGTTTCGCGTATGTTGCACGCACGTGAATACTGTGGTCGCATCGTCCGTCGTCGTATTGGCCCCAAGTCAGGCCACGGGAAAGACACGTAGTGTCATCATGCTACACCCCCTTTAACGAATCTAGGCTTGGAAGGATTATGATACAATGCAACTTGCCAGCATTCAAAAGAAACACAGTATGTGATTCATACATACACTGATATTAATAGCCTTTGATAGTTCCCACGGTGTGTGCACGTCTGGAAAGCTCAATTCGATCGCTTTAAAAATAAATGAAAACAATAATCAATCAATATTATCTGTCGCAGACAAAAATATAACATGCTGTAAACTAGCTGTTCTCTGAGGTGTAATAATTAAGTCTCATTTACGCCCTGTAAATCTATGCCCACACCATGTTCATATTATGTATTCGAGTTTAGGGTCATTCCGAGAGGCAGACAGCCCCCGAGACCGACAATTCAAGAAAGTCCGTGAGGCCGACTGCGCATGATAATTTTAAAAAAAAAATCAAAGATAGACACAATAACTATAGAAAAATAGTAAGTGTCAACAGGTCTACGAGACCGATCGCCTATGGGACCGACGTCCCAAGCTTCCAAATGTCAGTAACGGTGGCATATCTAAGGGAAGGTAGACACAATTAATGTCGGTCTGATGGGCAGTTGGTCGTGTCAATCTTTAAAAAAAAAAAAAGGGGGGGGGCTATTAACTATTATTAACTATTAACAAAAGAAAATGTATCACCTCTTATTCTATACAGATAATCAAACAGCACGGCTGGACCTACCAACCCCAGTGGGCAGTTGTAGATTAGTTTGGTCACATCAAACGAAGATGCTTACTTTCACATTGACTTTCGCTGTGTTAGTTGCCATGACAACAGCTCAATCCACCACGCCCAATACCCCAACGGAGGAATCAACAATGGAAGAATGGTATCCCTTCAAAAATCCCGGAGAGATCCTTCCAGAAGGAGCGTTGACAGTGCCTTACATTCTGGACATCGTAGGTGGGTTCTGGATGCAGTATCGCCTGATAGACTCATACGCATACCTCTGCTCCGAGGTGCTTCCAGAACTGTCGCAGAAAATCCCAGAGATTGGGAATATGAGCGACATCTGGACACCTGTTTGCGAGGAGGTTATCTCTGCAAGGAATGACGAGGAGGGGTTCAATGCCACTGAATTCTGCAATGCTCTTGTTGCTTTGGGGAGTGACGTGCTTCTAGCCCAACCAAACATGACTGATCCTGGAGAGATGCCAGCCATGACTGGGACGGACATGATGGAAATGCCTGCAGGAGACGACATGCCGACGCCCGGACCCGGTGTGACACCTGAGTTACCTGTAGATCTAGCCAGTATGTTATCACCCTTGCTTGGTTCCCTTGCAAGCGTCGCCAATGATCGCTATGGCATCGACATCATGGACCCACTCACCATATGTCCTCAAGCTCATCTCTTCCTGGAACCATCTCTGCCAAAACTTATCTACGATTTCGGAACTGAGTTCTTGAGTACCTTATTGACCACAACGGCTCCTAATTGTGATAAACTGAATGAATTCCTTGAAGGTTTAGGGATCGATTCCACCTCGGAGCTATATCCGATTGTGCAGGAAGTTGAAGCGCTCGTTTACAAAGCCATGGGATTCGAGAGTAAGGAGGATCTCTGCGGAAATGTCACCAAAGCTTTGAATGACATGGGTAAGTAAATTTATCATTTATTAATCAGCAGTAGTAGCAGTAGTAGTGGTGATGGTGGTGAGATTAGGAGTAGCAGCTGTAGCAGCAGCAGTAGTATTAATAATAATAGTAGTAGTAGTAATATTAATACCTGTAGTAGTACTACTACTACTAGTAGTAGTAGTAATAGTAGTAGTAGTAGTAGTAGTAGTAGTAGTAGTAGTAGTAGTAGTATTGGTAGCAAAGAGAAGGAGGATGATGAGGATCGAGGATAAGGAGGAAGAGGCCTAGAACTAGTAAAAATAGAAGTAGTGTATCGAGTTAAAATAGTAATCAGATTGAAATTGAAAAAATTGTGAAAGTAGATCTGTATAGCAGGGCTTACACAGCATACACGTGACCGAGCGCCAATGAGACCGAAAGTTCGAAAATAACTACTCCTCTGAAAATCGATTACACCAAAACATTGTAAGGCTAAGGTGAATTTAGGTCTTAAGGTCCTTCGTTCGGTTCGTTCCCGAGAATTGTTGGCTATCTGTGATGTCTCATAGACGATCACGATTATGTGGTCTTAAATTTGTTCGTCGTGCCATTGACAATATCATAAACATTTCTCTTGTTGAAGACGTTTTTGTTCTATCATGATCTTTCTCTTGATCAGTACATGTTGGAAGACAAAAGAAGATAAATAAATTAATACAAACAAAATAATTAAATATATGTACTGCTCTGTTGTGTGTGGGTGTGTTGGTGCGTGTTTGTATTTGCGTGGGTGTGGATGTGTTTAATTGGGTTATACAGACGTGTACCAATCACAATTGATTATTTTCGTCCAGTGACCGACTTTCAACACCAACATCCGAAAGACGTGACTCAGTCTCGAAACGGGGTCCGCCTGAGTGGCCAGAATTCACAAAGGAGGTTTGTCGACAAACCTTGGTTTTCGTGCGTCATATGACGCGTTTTGACGCGTTTTTACAAAGAAAACGCGTCAAAACGCGTCATATGACGTACATAAGCCTCGGTTTGTCGACAAACCTCCTTTGTGAATTCGGGCCAGTCAGTTTATAGACGAAGACAGAGAGCTGACCAGACATTATCGCAAAGCCAACTCACATCTCCTTGAGTCCCTATCAAGTTGTAGTGGGCTTGTTTTCTGTTCCATTGATATTTTCTTCTTAGTGTAACGCATACTTGTAACACTTGAACATTTTGTTATTGCACTATTTTAGCAACTAAAGACCTGGCAAAGAAGGTACTCAACCATCTCTTCCTAATCGTTACCAACGAGGATACGTGTGGAACCATAGCTCATGACGCCATCAACATCATCAATGATGTCATAATGATAATGATTCCGATGGACAACTCTACTGAATCCCTATTCACCATAACTGATGACGTTATCTACCAGTATACCGGGTTTATGAGCATTGAGGATGCATGCGAGGCCATCGATGTAGCTTTCTCAGGTGAAAATACATTTCGCCCCCCGCCCCCCAGGCCTCTTCTCAAGCAAAATAAAAATGAAAGTTGGCAAAACATCCACTAAATAAATATTTCCACATATTGTCAAGGTATCATAATGCCTGTGGATATTACAGGTTGTTTACGAAATGTCTCAATTATTATCGTAAAATCATAAGAATGCGAAAATGTATGAGCCTTTACAAGGCTCTCGAATTTGCTCCCAAGACATAGAATGAATACAAACTCTTGTTAATTTTGGATATCGCACCCTGTCACCGAAGTCGTATTTTGCTCATTTAAGCACTACAAATTATTAGTTTTTGTGTGTGTTTATGATGCGTTCTCTAGGTCGAGAAATACCAGTACATCTTTGAATTGTTTGGATGGAAATTAAGCATAAAATAAAAATTAAGCATAAAATAAAAAGCTGCGAAATAGACAGTGAATAGCTTTACCACTTTCCGTTTCCCCCGGGCAAGGGGAGAGGAGAGAAGGGGGATACAAACCCAAGCATTCATTTAACCGGCCTTCGTATTGACTCTATTGGGTATCTCGTTTATCTATAATCGTTCGTCTTTTATCAGCAATTGTAAAAAAAAAAAAAAAAAAAAAAAAAAAAAAAAGAAAGAGACATCACCGTTAAATGTCAACAGTATGATACAGATACTGATATAACGGTGTTATTCTTAAGGTCAAATAATACTGGATGATTTTTACCAAGAGATGGCGCCAGAGCATATAACATAGCAAGATGCAGTCCCCTTTGATATGTCCCCAAAATCTGGCAGCAAGAGTAAAGGGAAAGAATAAAAGAAGGAAATACAGAAATATATAATGATTGAATAAAGACAGACATAAAAGAAGAATGAGAAGAATAAAAAGAAGAAGAAGAAGAAGAAGAAGAAGAAGAAGAAGAACAAGAACAAGAACAAGAAGGAGAAGAAGAAGAAGAAGAAGAAGAAGAAGGAGAAGAAGAAGAAAAAGAAGGAGAGGAAGAAAAAATTGAGGGTTCATGGTAAAACAAGGGGGACCGTAGCTTTAACTTCCGTACCAACCATAGTCTTTTTTGTAATCCTTTCTTTGCAGGGTGTCACACGAAAGGTTTCGACCGAGATGCTTGTAACATCTGCACCATGTCAACGTCTGATGGCGTCCCATCATTCCTCTCGTCCAATAACATCGACTGTAACATGAAGTGCCCCTTAGGTAAGATACTACGATACATACTCATACTCACAGACTGTGGCCCGAATTTATGTGAGTCATATAACGCGTTTCGATGCGTTTCAGACCAAAGTTTAGGTTTATGTGCGTCATATGACGCGTTTCGACGCGTTTTTACGAACCTTGTGAATTCGGGCCTGGAAGAGTGTAAAGCTCATGTCGAGGACAAAACAAAACGAAATTTGGTTGTGGTAACATTCCATACCCATCTGTGATATTAATTAATCATTTTATTCATTCATTTTTTTTCAATTACAAACAAAAATCAGAAGCAAACGAATGGAAATTTCAATAATTTAAATACGAAAGTCATTACCGAAACATTTCTTTCTGTTATTTATTAAACAACAAATGAATAAAATATGTCTTCTTGGAACTTTTATGTTCTATATCATGTAGTTGTCGTTTGTATTCTTTTTCTTCTCTTGCTTGCTTGTTGTTGTTGTTATTTCTTCTTCTGGAGGAGGCGCGATTGCTCAATGGTGGAACAGTGGTCTCGTAACCGGAAGGTACCGAGGTCGAAACCAAGTCGATACGTTCTTGACTTCTTGCCCTTAGGGTGAGGCACTAATCCTCATCACCAAGTCCTCCAGAGAGGACTTAAAGCCGTCGGTCCCCTACTTGCTTAATTCCAAGTATATACATGCTTTCTTAGCAGTCTGGTTAAACATCATCAAACATCAATTGTATGTTAACACCATCATCTTCGTGATCATCATAAACATCGTTTACTTCTTATTCTTATTCTTCTTTTGCTTACCTTTTGTTGTTGATATTTCTTCTTCTGCTTCTTCATCATCGTCTTGTCTTTGTTGCAGTTTTTCTTCTTGTTCTTATTCTTGTCTTCTTCATCTTATTCGTCTCATTCGTCTTCTTCTTCCTTATCATTGCTGTCAGTCGCTATTGCTATCATTGAATATTACGAATTCTCTTATTTCTGCTCATACCCCTATTAGATATGGACCACGGAGCGATAGAAAATGAGTGTGGTTATTGTGTACTTGGTGGTACTGGCTTAGAAATGACTGAAGGAGTAAATACATGCGGTGGATGTGGAGAGGATACGTCATGTATAGGTTGTGATGGAGAACCTAATAGGTATGTTTATGTACAGTTAAACAACTGAAATATTCATATCTCTTCTAAATTGGATTTTTTTTTGTTTTTTCGTAACCCAATAATGAAATAGACTGGTTGAATTAGGACCTTTTTTGTTGAATAATTTTACACGGAACGTACCAAGGACATGAGCGCTAGACCACCTCACATCTCCCTGTAGATAGCACTACTCGATAAGGCCTAACAAAAAAAATATGTATTGCCCTTTAAGTGCCAGCACCTGGGTCGGTCGGTCAATTTAGTTTTTCTCCTTTTTTGTTGTTGTTGATTTTTTTCCTTCTTTAGTCTGTTGTTTTTCAGTTTTGAATGCTTTAATATATATTTTTTGATTTGTTAAAAAAAAAAAAAAAAAAAGCTTAATAAAAAGCCGACCGTAGATTTTAAGATTTTTGGGTCGGTCGCAAAGGGCACTACAACAACTTTTTGTTAAGCCTAACACTAGTATATAGCACTATCCGATAACACTAGTATAGTTATAAATATTACTATACGATTTAGCTTTTGCATTTATTAATTAATATCGGTCCAAAAATGATGCGAAGCAAGAATATATAAATGCCGACTGTACACCCACAACAAAAAGTGAGTCATTTGACTCATTTAAGCATAATTTTCGTGAGTCAGGTGTAAATTGACTCATTAGTAACAACCAATGAGTCTCTATTGACTCATTTATATTTCACCAGTGTGTCAATCATGAGCTGACGCATTTGCAAAATGCTTCGACTGACTCACATGGTCGTAAAAAATGAGTCAAGATCGACATAAGAGCATTTTAGAAGAAAAAAGTGAGTCAACTTGAAAGTGAGGCTGTATGCATGCGCGCGCATGCTTTCGTGACGTCATCCAAAATGCGCATTCTCGAGCCATATTTGAATTCCCGATCGACGACGCGACGTCGCCATCTTATATCTTGGATTCAGAAGAGTTTTGACTGCAGCTAGTGAAAAATTGGTACGCATAATTATTCATATGGTTTTAAACGATGATTTTTATGACTGGATTCGTGGGCTGAATCTTCTGATTATTATACAAATGATGCATGCGTTCATTTTACGATATCCGCACTCGAGTTGATGAGGCTGTTTGTAACTTAACTATAGATTCTCACTATGAACATGACAGACAATGAAAGCGGACACAATATACAGTTCCTCAGGAAAACAAAGGAACATCCCTTCACTGCTATTATGTAAAAATGTGTAGAACAGGTGAATATGCATGTGACACCTGTTCTACACATTTTTACATAATAGCAGTGAAGGGATGTCCCTTTGTCTACCTGAGGAACTGTATATTTTGTCCGCTTTCATTGTCTGTCATGTTCATAGTGTCTACTGTATCGCACGAAGCCGTGTCGAATGAAAACATGCATGATCTTGCATCATTGTTTTATACAACGAAACTCCTAGATCCTTGTTATTTGATGTAAAACGAATTAATTCAAGATTGTTTCGTGACAGTATGGGTGACAAATAAATCTCAAGTTAAGGCTTAATTTAGTGCGTACAAAGTAGATTTTTCAGATTCGGGTAGCGGGACCACCGATTACATCGCTAAAATGTGATATTTTAGGATATATTTTCCATTGCAAATGTGGACAGTGACTCTGGCATGGTATGGTATGTGTGTGATAGGCCTAGGGAGTAGGGGGGTCTATGTCATGATGCACCCACAACAAAAAGTGAGTCACCCTTACTCAAATTGATGAGTCACTGGTTTGTCCGTACAGCGAAACACTTGAAGGATCATGTGAGTCACTATGACTCGATACAAATGAGTCTTATTTATCTAAGACTCACTTCAAGTGAGTCTTTAAGACTCATTTGTATCGAGTCATAGTGACTCACCTGATCCTTCAAGTGTGTCGCTGTACGGACAAACCAGTGACTCATCAATTTGAGTAAGGGTGACTCACTTTTTGTTGTGGGTGTAGCAAGAAGTTTTTATGAAACTGATCCCATGGTTGTGCTTATGTATATGATCTTGAATTTTTTTTTCTAAGCTTTCTCACAATCAAACATTTGCACCCATACACTCTTGTACCTTGCTTTCTAATACCTTACCAATACCCTAATACCAAATATTTCAGTTATTAAGAATACCGCAGAACACTATTAAACTTGTGCAATTAGCTTTTTTTAAAAGAGGGACTTTGTTTGACAGTAATTTGAATTAATAATTCTATTCTATTTCAATACCAGTGGTACAGTTTTGACAGCTCGCTTTCTTATAGCTTACCAATACCCTTATACCAAAACATTTCAGTTATTAAGAATAACGCTGAATACAGTACTATTAAACTTTTGAAATTAGTTTTTTTAGGAGGGTGACTTTGTTTGACAGTAATATGTATTAATAATTCTATTCTATTTCAATTCCAGTGGTACAGTTTTTGACAACTCACTTTCTTATAGCTTACCAATACCCTTATACCAAAACATTTCAGTTATTAAGAATAACGCTGACTACTCATTGTATTAAACTTTTGCAATTAGCTTTTCTTTTGGAGGGTGACTTTGTTTGACAGTAATATGTATTAATAATTCTATTCTATTTCAATTCCAGTGGTACAGTTTTTGACAACTCGCTTTCTTATAGCTTACCAATACCCTTATACCAAAACATTTCAGTTATTAAGAATGACGCTGACTAGTCATTGTATTAAACTTTTGCAATTAGCTTTTCTTTTGGAGGGTGACTTTGTTTGGCAGTAATATGTATTAATAATTCTATTCTGTTTCAATACCAGTGGTACATTTAATGACAACTGTGATATCTGTGACGGAAACCATACTGACTGTATGGTAGTTGTTACTATCGAGCCATCATCTATTCCTGCAAGCATGGACTACAAAGTAAGATATGATTTACTATTACATTCAGACAATTAGGATAATGCAAACGTATGTTAGTTAGAAATCTCTTCTGAACTGAAGCTTCCAAACACGTTTTATATTCTTCCCGGAAGAAATACAGTCAATGTGCAATCAATTTATGTAACAAATATGGCGATATTCCCTCACAACACGAGACTTGCGACAAATTCGCCATAAAATGTCCAACCTTTATGTCACAAAGACCCATTCACTCTATGAAATTAAAACCTCATTGATTCTCAATAAAGTCGAACGCAAAATAGTATGAGGTTTATATCAATTACTGAAGGACGTTTATTTCAAAGGGGAATGAGAGGAACAGGTCAGTGAAAGTTTGAGCAATTTCGATTGAAAATAAGAAAGATATGAATTTTTGAAGTTGTTATCAATAAAACACAAACTGGCAACTCGACATCAGCACAATAACGAAAACTTACAGCAGCAATAATAACACCATCAACAATATAACAACAACATCAACAATAACAACAACAACAACAGCAACAAAAACCTGAGTTGGCATGCCATTCATTTATACGTTATTATAATCACATTATGGATAAATCTGAAACCTGGGCTCATATTCATTGAACCTTGCTAAGCCTAGTTGTCAACTGACTACCAACATGTCAAGTGTCCAGACATGTTGGTTATCAGGACCGTTGATTCCAAACAATACTTTCAAGAATAATACAATTAATATTTCAAAAGTCTGTTAATACTTATGTACATGTAATTAGTTGACAATTAGCGTGGTAAGGTATCATAAATACGGGCCCTAATAATTTTCGGTAAATCTGGTTAAAAAAAATATCTGTCTCATCTGCGTAGATCACGGTGCACGGAGCAGGGTTCCATGAGGAGCCAACACCCGTTTGCATATTCTTCCGATTATCAGACTCTGTGGAGTTTGATGTCTCTATGGAGGTCATAAGTCCATCAATGGGAAACTGCCTGGCTAACCTGGAACCTGGTAAATAATAGAATGATGATCATGATGATGGTATTATTATTATTAAGTATAATAATATCCAAAGTCACTTGGAAGTGCATAGAAACGTTATATTATAATGTGATACTATGCGCTATACAAGCACGGTATATGACTACTTCTACTACACAGTAATAACGCTGCTTAAAAAGTGATGTTCACTTACAGTTGTACACTATCTTAAACAACAGTTGAACAAATTTTAAACAATGTTGCTCGAAACGAAAGTAATTTTGTTAAACATTCGCTGTTTAAAATTTAATGACTGCTATATTTACTATACGAGAGCTTTTAGACAGTGTTGTTTACATATGACGTCATGTGTCACGTGCCAGTAAAGTGCGCGTTGGCTAAAAGCTTTGTTTCACATCGTGGCCGACCAAGCTGTAGAGGTGTCGTGGATGAGTGGAAACGTCGCCGGACTGTCGATCACAAGGTCCACGGTTCGAGTCCCGCCGCGGCACTAATGTCCTTTGGCAGCCTAGCATAGCCGGGTAATGTTGAAGCGCCTTGAGGACCTTGCAAGGTCGATACGTGCGCTATTTAAGAATCCAATATTATTATTATTATTTAACAACAGCTCCTTTTTAAACAACTTTCTTTAAACAACCCAGTTGGTGTAAACAACCCCCACTGAACAACAGCTCCTTTTTAAACAGCTTTCTTTAAACAACCCAGTTGGTGTAAACAACCCCCACTGAACAACAGCTCCTTTTTAAACAACCGTCTTTAAACAACACCGGTTGTTTAAATTGTGATTTTAAACAAGTTGTTCAAAATGTTGATCACCTAAGTGTTTAAACTTTAAATAACTCGAGTTGCTTAACATTTTAAACAACTCTTAGATCAGGTCACCCGTTAATCCAAAGTTGTTTAAACTTTTAAACAACATGTTCACTAAAATTTTAACTGTGTACTACTACTGTTAATACTCCTAATACTATCTGCTCATACTACTACTACTACTACTACTACTACTACAACTTCTACCACGAATACTAATACTACTACTACTACTACTACTACTACTACTACGACGACGACTACTACTACGACTACGACTACGACTACTACTACTACTACTATTACTTCTACTTCTACTACTACTACTGCTACTACTACTTTTACTTCTACTACTACTACTACTACTACTACTACTACTACTTTCTACTGCTGCTTCTACTACTACTACTATGACTACGACTACGAATACAACTACCACTACTACTACTATTGCTACTTAACATCTGTACGCAAAGTAACTGAGGTACATTGGGTTTCAATCGGGTTTTTTATTTTTATTTTTTATAATTAAATACTTCAGAACGAATATTGATAAAGGATATGTACATTAAATATCTCTCGAATTCGTGAATGCTGTACATGGTCAATGAAAGAAAAAGAAAAGAATGCAGAAATACTGTTTACTAAGGAATTCAGATTGCTTCCGAAAAGAAGGAACCTTATAATACATGAATTCGGGTAGAAATACTTTCATCGAATAAGAAATGGATTACAACTTACTTTTTTTTTACCTCTATATACTATGTATATATTTATACGATTGTTGTGATTTTCTTTCTTTACTCAAGCGGCATATTCAGTTCAAGTGATGTTCGATACTACACGAGTAGTGCACAGTGATATCCTTGAAGTTTACACGCGTAAGTATGGCATTACCAATCAACATTCAACGTAGAGGTGTCGTAGGTGACTGCCAGTAGATTTATTGATAATTAATTTATAACGCGATTTTACGAACATACAAAGCGCATGAAGAATGTAATCCATGTTGCAAACATTAGTTTTAGTTATGCCGGGTAAGCCTTTAACAAACGGTTGTCAAGATAATTTTTGTTTAAAATGTGTGCATAAAATTATTGAACAGGGCCCTGTCTTACAAAGAGTTGCGATTGATCCAAATCAATCGCAAGTTTGCAGTCTCTTATCTCTTATGAACATAGTTGCGATTGATATCAATCGCAAATAATTTGCGATTAATATCGACTATTCGTAAGACAGGGCCCAGGTCTATAATAAATATATTCCCACGTGTGTTCATAAAATCTTTACAGCTATCACAATCGACAGTGTATCCGAAGATGTTTTCTTGCTCGAATCGACACCACAATATGTACTCAGATTCTCTGCTGCTAATGGCTCGTATTTTACTCAAGCCAGTGGTCTAGGACTGTCGCCTTATCTCGTCTTTCTCGACGGTAAGTCAGTATTGTTTTAGAGAATTCACAGGTGGAACCTCAAAGGCTTCCACATCTTTTAACACAAGCACAAAGATATTTAGAAAAAATCAACCAAAGGCACTTTTATTAGCGTTTTCCTCCACCTTTCGAAATATGCGACATGACAATGGCCTATTACGTAATCCGAACATGATTTCTTTGGGATATAGTTCAAAAGTAATTTGAATTTACAATTTTGTAAGATCTCAATTATGAACTCAGTGCACCATTTTCACTCCTCCTGTATTGTTTTCTGTAAAGCGCATAGAGACATGCATTTATGCCTGTATGCTATATGCGCTATACAAAAACGTTTAATTATAATCATTATTATTATATCGTGGAGTATTGAAACTGCCTTTGAGATGATTTTTAAGTCATTGCGATAGTTGACACCAGTAATGAGCAAATATCACAAATGCACATACTTACGCATTGTCAAGTTTATACAGAACGTTCTTAATAGTGATTTTGTGTTTTACACAAACCCATCTTGTAATAATATCAATAAGTCAAATGAAATATGAACATTCGGAATATTAATGTCATCGTAACAAATGTTCTTAATCTCAATCAATCCTTTTGCAGATGATGTAGATCCCCTGATGGGATTTTTTGAGGGTGATGCAACCCTGACCTTTACCCTTCAAGCGCCACCCGAGTCGACTCAAGTCACAGTCTCCCTTTCATTCAATCAAATCGATCTACTACCAACCATGGATGGCGAACCTTTCGTGATAACCTTCTATGATCCACCGCCTCAGCTTGACATGGCTACGCTTTCTTTTAAATCAATAGGTAAGATCTGAAGATGAGCCCCAGGGGGGCGTTTCATGAAACAATTAGTCGGTGGTGTTCTCGAGCGTTTTATCAACATTTGTCCACCGAAAACTGTCAGCGATGACTAAATTTGACCAATCAGAGGCCTGGAAAATAGTCAGTGACAATAGAATTGTCGGTGAAAATGAGCCTGGTTTCGGCTATCGATGTGGAGGAGGGGGCACTCGTTTTATTAGGGGAGGGCATGTACCATACCTTTTGATACGTTTAGAAAGAAGTAAACGCGAGAAATCAAGGTTTTCATGATACTTGTGATAGATTTTCACAATCATGAAAGTTTTATACAGAAATCCTGTTAAACTACTGCTATACTTCACAAGAGGCATAAAGTGGGGCAATGGCCACACGTGGGAGGGGCACAAGTCTTATTTTTTCTCTCTCTTTGATTTAAGTTTTTTTTGAGGGTTTGCAAATCCCTGATATGGCCTGATAACCTTCAATGACACCCTTTTATCTCCATATAGCAATATACGCGATCATACAATAGACCAGTTCACGGTTAGCACATGGCTGCAATGACCCCGAATATACGCATATATTCAAAACATGGAGAGGTCCCACTTTGTACATTTTGAAATAATCACTCCTACAGCGATGGAGATGCTACATACTTAGCCTTTGTTTCCCCCTTTTCAAAGAATACTTTCACCTGTGTATCATGGAGTGCTCTGCTGCATTAATGAATAATGCATGATTACATAACTTTCATGAGCACGTATCCAGTATTCCGTCTCCATGTATTTCACAATTTGCTTCGCAATGAACTTTATCTGCTCATGCTCGAGACTGCAACCGTGAACTGGCTTAATAAAGCTTGAACATGAACGAGGAGACAAACGCCCGGGACAAACGTCTAATAAAATCATTTGTATTATTTGTTTGAAGGAAACGTTCTCGTTCTTGAGTTTCCTGTTCCGGTCGCCATCAAGGATGACGTCCTTTCTGATTGTGATGCAATCTTCATAGCAACGGTTGAAGGTGGAATGGATGGGGGAGATGGGGATGAGTCTCCCGAGAGTAGGAACCTGCTAGGGATAGGGAGCCAATGTACGCTGACCAGAAACCGTCTTATGCTCGAGATAATGCTTGGACAGGGAGACAATCTCATTATGCCAGGTGAACATTCAAGATAGAAAGTCGGCAATACGGAGGGAATTCTCGTGGTGGTGGTTATTTTACCTGACTGCTAAGAAAGTATAATTGCTTGTTAGTAGGCAACCAAACGGCCGACGGCTTTAGGTCCTCTCCGAGGGACCTGGCAATGAGGATTAATGCCTTAACAAAGGGCACTATCGCATCGATTTGGTTTCAAACCCTATACCGCCTAAGCTATCGCGCCTCCGTAAACTTAAATGCAACAGAATAGTGTTTATCATGTTGAATAAACTAAAGAGATATAGGAGAGGAATCAATTTAAACTTTAAAGGAAGACGGAAACAAACAGAAGCTGATGAAACACTTCATTCAATATGAAAACAAACGTAGTGTGTGAAAAGTATCATTTCATGGTAGAAAGACGCCTTTTCGTAAAACTAGCTCACAAACTTAAACATTAAGTGCTTCAATGTCGTGGACGTTTAATACATGCATGATAGACAAATATGAGTGTAATAGAGTAGGAAAACGCAGTAATAACAACATGAAATGTCAGAAATTCATGATAATCTATTTATCTTTCGCTGATCCAGGTGAGAAAATCGCCGTCCGTAAAGGCACCATTTACGGCGCCGGTAAGTACCCGAGCGCAGCGAAAGAGACCAACATTACGGTATCACCGGGAAATTCCCCTCCAGTGGGTGTGGTTCTACGTGGCGCAACAACGGTGAGCAGCTGCGGAGATGTGAGTTTATCTGCACGGGAGACTACCGGGGGTGCTAGTAGGAGCTTTACCTACCTCTGGATGGTTGACTCAACAGATAATACGAATCTTTCCGATGCATTAAGCGGTAAGCATTTTTATTTTTTTAAATAAATGTATCATTTCAATTATTAACAACATTTCTGCTAAGCCTATATCAAAATGATAAAGTTTTTGACTTTTTGAGAGGGTCCTTTGGTTACTGTAGATAGGCTTGAGGTTGTCTTAGCTTTGTCTTATATGGTCTCTTAAACTCGCCAATAATGTTTTTTTCCCCTGTGTACAGCAATTTTATTTGCCCCTATGTACAGCAATTTTATTTGAAAACTGTATAATTTTGTCCATCTAATGTTTTGCTTCCAAATCTTTAAAAATATTGTCAAATATAACCTTTGGGATAATATGTAATTATTTCTATGAAAGTATCATAAATATAGTATAATGCATGATAATATATACTTAAAGATATAGTGAGTTCAGGTAAAAAGAGAAAAGGAATTCTCACAGAATCAACAAAACTTACACTGAATGTTCAATATTACAAATAAATGTTATTTGCCGAACAATTTTGGTAGAAAAAGTATTCTGGCTGAGTAATGAGCTTAGATAGATAAGGACATCAAGGTAAGTAGCCCCGACACCATTTGTGTAGTCCCATTTAGATCTTTCTGCGTACAGTGCGTGTTACTTTTAAGACAGGGCCAAATTGATTATGATTTTGATGACTCCAGAACCTTGCAGTACACACCAATACTTACATGCTACATGATCACCTTTTTCTGATCCATTCCACACCTTTTCTTTCACAATGCTATCGCTTGACTAGAACTCAACTTTATCTTTAAATCTCTCTTATTATACCCAGCCATAACAACATCTCACCTGAATATCGATGGCGGCCTTCTAGTAGAGGACGTGGTCTATACATTCACTGCCTTCGCGACTAACTTCTTAGGAGGAACAGGTGTAGGATCTATTGATGTAGTCCGTACACCAGAAATGGTACCTGGTCTTAGCATCGTCCCTACCATTGATCCAAAGAGGGTAGTGGTGTCAGAAAGGTACAACCACTAAAGACAGGAGTGTCGTGGTCGAGTGGTTTAAGGCGCTTGACTGGAGATGCGAAGGTCGAGGGTTCGAATCTCGACACAGCACTAATATCCTTTGGCAAGATATTAACCTGCACTTGTTACTCTCCATCCAGGTGTTAAATGGGTACCCGGTAGGATGTGACCGTCATTATTGGTCAAATAGTTTTTTGAGCGTCAAGTAACGCCTGGCTAGAATGCTCCCCAGGGAGTGGAGATTGTACAAATAATAATATATTTGTAAAGCGCTTAGAGACCTTTGTAATAAGCGCTAGATAACTGAGTATTATTATTATTATTAAAGACACATTGCAGTCTGAGATCCCATAGGGAATTCGACACCATTCGGGTGTTTTTACCCGGTCACGGGTGTTGTCAATCACAAGGATTAGCCTTCAGCATTGCCTCTTGTAATGTTTGCATTTCTTTCAATAGTCCCATATTGAGATACCATTATCTTACATTTCCCTCATCCGAAGATTCTCTGAGATAATATAGCAGGTATTTCTTGGTGGGACCACATGTGTGCTATTTGCTAAGACATGCTACTTGTACATCCAATAATGGTACATCAATATTAGAATGTGAACTGCCAAAATGACATTTTTGGCTTAGAATGGATGGTAAACATTGACTCCATTGTAATGCTTGTTTTCGTTTAAACAAATTATCATTCTATCAGGGATATTACTGATATATAAATCGGCTATTCTTTATAGAATTAGATCACCATCCATATTTATTTAACTCTATATTATTTGTGTTTATTATTTTTCCTAAATGCAATTGTTCTCGACTCCCCCTTCAACAGCTTCTATCTTCATGCCGAAGTTACGTTCTACTCTGACTGTGAGGGCGCTGAACCTAAGGAGACAGAGTATGTGTGGACGGTGGACAATGGTGACGTCACATTAGATGGAACCACACAGAATTCCAGGTCTCTATATGTACCGGCTTTCTCACTCCCAGGTGAGAGTTATTTATGAATAAATAAATAAATAAATAAATATATATATATATATATATGTAAAGAGAGAGAGAGAGAGAGAAAGAGAGAGAGAGAGAAACACAGAGATAACACCTAAGTATGAACTAAAGAGAGAGAGAGAGAGGGAGAGAGAGGAAAAACACACAGATATAACACCTAAGTACGAACTAAAGAGAGAGAGAGAGAGAGAGAGAGAGGTAGAGATATAGAGAGAGAGAGAGAGGCAGAGATAGAGAGAGAGAGAGATAGCGAGAGATAGAGAGAGAGAGAGAGATAGAGCATGAAATTTCATATTGATGAAGCGAAACTTGGGTAATATTTAAGATTTCTATACACTAATCTCATGAAACTCATGAAACATATATAAATGATGTTAACAATCGTAACCTCTTTTACTAATTTTTTTCTATTAACTGTTATCAATGCTAAAGAAATATATCATTTTGTAATGATTATCATTTGAAGAAAAGTCATGAAAATTCAACTTCTGTGCCAAGTTATAGTTACTTACTTGGCCATGGAGCTCTACTGCTCTAGCATGGAATAATATTTGTTGCAAGAAGGATCTAAGCTTTTCATATTTTACATATTATTCATTTCATATTACGTGCTCAAACACGATTCACTGCAATTTTTACAAAGCCACATATCACCCATCTCCTCCTCCTTTTAGCTTCGCCGTTCTCAATTGAAATTTTTGTTGTTTTGTAGCATTCTTTATTGCATTCAATCAGTACAAAATATTTAAAAAAAACATACATCTTCATTGATTTACATAACATATCAAAATGTAAAGAAAATTGTAGATACCTTAGAAATACTAGTTTAATACACAGAACATAATGACTTCAAATTAATTATACTGAATGAATATTATAGATCAAAGCCTTACGCACAGACAGACAGACACACCACATACGCTCAGACACACATACAACTTACCTATTCCCCTCCCCCTTCATTCCCAAAGTTCAACAAATCCCCCTCCCTTCCCGAGCACAGTCACATCTACACAGTTGTTGGGAATCCTGTCTCTTCCCAAGTTCCTTATGACTAAATTATATAAAAATGTTTGAGTCTGAGAAAGAATTATTTGTCTCGCCGTCCTTAAAGTTGTCATACTCAAAGCGATATCATGATCTCCTCTATTTCAAATACAGCTGACACCTCTATCACTTTCACGGTCGCGATCCAGGGAGTGAATGGAAGCTCTGGACCTAACAGTGACGTCACAATCACCACATATTCATCCAATCCCGTTGCAATGATCGTCGGTGGTCGTGAGAGGGATATCGGTATCGGAAGTGGGATGGTTGAGCTGGATGGGTCAGCATCACGTGACCCTGATCAACCTGGGACGGATCATTTAGAGTTCACATGGAGATGTGTACAGGTATAACCACATTCTAGCACGAATCCTAAAGTTACTATTTATTTTCACACCTAAAATGATTCAATGTCCGGGCTATTACTCATTACGCGAAAAGAGGTCAAACCAGGTCACGCCTGCAGAAATTTATGAAGAATTTCGTATTGAGATCAAAATGTTGAAATTCAGACAAGAAGCCCTTCTCTAGAACTGATATTGGTTACCATTTAAAAATATGAGGGACTTCAACGAGCAAGTATATATTTTCAGGCGACTTTTCTGCTGTGATAGTTTTCAAAACTGATATATAAATTACGATACAACTCATAATTTTTTCTCCATTATTACTAGAAGTCATTCTTCTCTTGTATCACAGATTCCTGAGAACATCCTCTGTGTATCGGAGGAGGATGGGTCTTTCTTTCCTGCACCGGAGCAGCTAGAATCTGCTTCTGTGTCTTTCAACGCTTCTCATATGGCCCCTAACAAGAGCTACGAATTCACTCTCAGGGTTGCAACGGCATACAAAGAGAGTCAGGAGACAAGTGTCGTCGTCTGGGCTACGTCAGGCAATGCTCCGCAGGTAATGCTACGGTCACAAATGTTCGTACGAACGATAATTTCGTACGAACTCCCTGTTTTCCATTGTCTTCCCGAATTTCCATTGTCTGAAAATCGTTCGTACGGCGTTCGTAGCAGTTCGTAACGGCATTTGTGACCGAGGCTTTATATGATCACCTGACAATTATTTAGAATTCATTCAGATGTCGTGCCGTTGTCTGCCCGTCGTCTGCCCGTGAGAGGGTTGTTACTGCCATTGAGAATACATAACATGGCCCTTACCGTCGTACGAACTTCTTGCGGGCAGCCAACGAATGAGCAAGATTGGGAAATTTCCTTTACAAATTACAGCATTTTGGATAGGAATTTAGTTATTTAAAGGGAGGCTTTACTACTTCAGCCAGAAGGGATTAGACCACACAGCGAGCCAGCGAGGTCACTGTGACAGGTGGCTATCTCATTAACTCAGCTCTCATTTAACATAAGAAAAAGAGGATCATGGGGGACCAACAGGCACCGATTGAGGATTTTTTTCTATATAGAGAGAGCAAGTAGCAACAAGTAGGACAGTGTGCCTTTAATATCACATGAACTATATGTTCACTATTGCTCCATTCGGGCTTCTCATTAGGAAATTAAAAAAAAATGTGAAACCTGTTTATTTTAAATCTTGCTTCTAAGTCAATTCTTGTCATCACCGGTTTGCGAGGTCGCGATTACAAACTTGAGATAATGTCACTAATCAATATGATTTTAAGAATACAGAGTGAGTCAGAAAAAATGTCCCACTTTTTAAAAGTTGTATTGTATGAAGTATGAATATTTAATCGTGGGTTTCATGATAGGTCTTGATAGAGTTATCCTCACAGTACATTTAGGTACCATTTTTATTTGAATCTATGCATGCATGACTGAACATCAGACATTCGATTATTTATTTTTTCATTGCAATATATCCTCGCCTTATCGAAAAGTGATTTGATGTATTTTTGTTTACATTGTAGCAAGTTAGTCGGAGTGGGGGAAACTACACCCCTTGCCACTCCTTCAAACGCGCTTTGTGTTTTACCCGTTAACATTAATCAGCATTGACTTAATACCTGCAGTATTATTGAGGAGGCACGTTGGCCAAGTGGTATATGTCCTGGGTTCGAAACCAAGTCAATGAGTTCGTGTTCTTTGTTAAGGCATTAATCCTCATTACCAACTTCCTCGGGACTGCACTACTTGTAGCTACTTGCGCCCTCATTGCCTATACTCGTTGGTCCCCCATGGTCCCCTTTTTCTTATGTTAATTGAAAACTGATTTGATGAGATGACCACCTGCCAGTGACCACGCAGGGAGGTCTAATCCCTCCTGGCCAAACGAGTGCAGATAGGCTTCAAGCAGGCGCGTACGCAGGGGGGTGTTTGGGGGGTTAAACCCCCCCCTTTGGTATTTTTATGTGTATAAACCCCCCCTAAAAAACCCTAAACCCCCCCCTTTGGGATTTTTTTTTTTTTTTTTTTTTTTAAAATTATTATTTAAAAAAAAAAAAAAAAAAAAAAAAAAAATTCCCATGGATGACCTAAACAAGTGACCTCACCCCCCCCCCCCAACGGAGCAACATGTCAAATTTTCAAATTTCGAGACAAAAAAAAAAAAAAAGTGTCCTCTTACCCCCCCCCCCCCCCCCCCCCCCCCCCCCCCCCCCCCCCCCCCCCCCCCCCGCTTATTCAGCGGTCGGCTGAGTCGTTGCGATTTTTTTGGGACCAAAAAAAAAAAAAAAAAGTGTCCTCTTACCCCCCCCCCCCCCCCCCCCCCGCTTATTCAGCGGCTGGCTGATTCGTTGCGAAATTTTCGGCCCGATTTATAAATGTTAAAACCCCCCCCTTGAAAAAATCCTGCGTACGCGCCTGGCTTCAAGGCATCGGTCCCCTGGTTGTTTACTTACGAACATATATTACATGTTTTCCTAGCAGTCAGGTAGAAAACAATAAAGAGAAGGTTGAGTTCTGGGATGAGAGGTGAAAAATAATATTTGAGCGTTATCATTGTATTATGCAAGTGTAGAAGAACATCAGATGAAAAAATGTTTCCTGAAAAGCATGGCCCTTCAAATGCCTTAATATTCTAAATATGGCATGTGACATCATAAAAATCGGAACGGATTTTTATGCCACATGTTCGTGTAGTCCCACATACATCTTTCTGTGTACAGTGCTTGTAAGTTTACCAAGACTGGGCCAAATTTCTCATCATTTTGATGATTCCAGAACCTTGCAGTACACACCAATACTTATATGCTAGATGAACAACTTTTCGGATCGATTCCACCACGTTTTTTTCACAATGCAATCGCATGACCAGAACTCAACTTTATCTTTAAGTAGCTTATCATTTCTCTTTTTACCCTAGGTTCTCGTGTCCATACCCGAGTCAGGTCCAGTCGATTCGACAGAGCCTTTTGCTTTGACGGCTCATGTTCATCACGATACCCCGGTTGCTATCACATGGAGTATTATTGGTGAAGTCGTCGGTATGCTTATCCATTGTTTGCCATTATAAAAAAAGGGTTCAGGGATGTAGCCATTGAGTTGCGTCGAAATGGATCACGCATTCGTGCATTACATCTTACCATATGTACGGGGTTTCATTTTGGTGCTAACAACCGTCAATTTCTCGACTTTATATTCATATTGTAGACCCATTTTATAAAACAAATCACACATTGTTTTAGCTTGTCAGATGGTAAAACGGTCTAACTCGAAATTTTGACTTTTTGAGGTAAATTCACTTTCCGGGTAATGTGAGGGCGCTATTTCCAATGGTGCTATCGAGAAAGTTCCATCATGTCTTCTTTTAGAGATAATTTCCGCTATCTTGGTACTTTTTTGTATTTTTCCTTCAGATTTGATGGTAAAACGGTCTATCTCTGAGTTAGCCCATTGCCGGTAATATCGTTTGGGGGTAAAACGAGCTATCTTTTACATACACCTTTTAACCTTCTGAATTGAGATTTTGTAATCATCGCTGTCAGATGGTAAAATGGTCTATCTTCGAGTTAGTAGTATGGCAATAGTGTTCATGGTCTTTCTAGAAGATAGACCATTTTACCATTTTATGATGTGTAGTGGGAGTGTATTCATGTGCTGTGGTTAAACAGTCTATCTGCACAAAAATCTCATTTATTTTATAATTAAAACCCCAAATAAACTCAAAATTCTTCAGTTATCAGTGTTTAATATGCTTCTTCTTGTCCCATTGCTAAAAATGGATTATAGATGGTCAGATGGTAAAATGGTCTATCTTCGAGTTAGTAGTATGGCAATAGTGTTCATGGTCTTTCTAGAAGATAGACCATTTTACCATTTTATGATGTGTAGTGGGAGTGTATTCATGTGCTGTGGTTAAACAGTCTATCTGCACAAAAATCTCATTTATTTTATAATTAAAACCCCAAATAAACTCAAAATTCTTCAGTTATCAGTGTTTAATATGCTTCTTCTTGTCCCATTGCTAAAAATGGATTATACCCATCTCCTAAAAAAGCTGAAACCTCTAAACTTCAAAGTCATTTTTCTCAGAACAGCGATTTTCGAGTTAGACCGTTTTACCATCTGACGGCCGTAACTTGGTTAAGTCACAATGAGACGGACAATGAACTGGACAAGTCTCGTTCATAACCCTACTGTGAATATGAACCTGCTTGCAGTGAATATTCACTAATGCACTCGCAAACATGTATTATTTGTATAGAAATACAAAGACGAAAACACATTTTTAAACACAATCGCAAGGGCTTTCGAAAACTCAACTTAATGGCACTGTACCCTATGTTATTAACCTTTGAAGACAAAAGTGCAGAAATTGCTCTTGAATTGATTCTTTGAGAGTTTATGCGATCATGTTTTGATTTCATCTTTAATACGAGTATCAACCTTTCACACATTCATTCCTATGTTATATTCTGCCAAATTACCTTTGAAAATAACATCCTAGCTGTAAATACCTCATCGCAATTAATTGAATAACCCTAATACAATTTTGGTCCATGTTTCTTGACCCGATAGCTATGGAGGATATGGACTTCACAGGCAGTGCGAGCAACACAGAGCTTGAAGGGTCGACATGGTCAATCGTACATATCGAAAAAGGTATCTAGCTTATCTTGTCTTTGGAATAATTTACCATTTAATTTGAGAATCCTAACTTCCTTAGAGACCTTTAAATCCAAGTTAAAATGTTATCTCTTTTTAACAATATCTGTACTTAGCACTATGACACTCATCCGAACTTTCTCGTCCAAACTTGCTAATTCTTTCTATTTTTCTTGTGCGCCTCGGAATAGCATTGCCTGGATAGACGGCGCTATACAAATGCTTATTATTATTATTATCTTTTAGATGAGATTTATATATGTAATCATATATGTAATCATTGCAAATTTACGGACATCGCACTTTGTCCTAAATATACAACTTTCCTGCCACCTTCAAGCAGACCCGTAGCCAGAGTTTGATGTTTGGGGGAGGGGCACATTCATGTAATTTATCGACGTCCTGGGGAGGGTTCTAAAATAGTTCAACCGATCTTGGATTTTTTTTTTTTTTTTTTTTTTTTGGGGGGGGGGCACTTGCCCCCAGTGCCCCCGTGCCCCCCCCCCCCGTGGCTACGTGTCTGCCTTCAAGAGATTTCCCCAGAATTATGAATGTGGTGTACCTTTTGCAGCAGTGTGTGCATTTTCTTTTCCAAAGCTTTTTACTTTGTAAACGCCAGATAATGATACTTTTAGCACCCTTAATATCCGATAACAATATCAGTATTAGCATCATTATTAGGTTCATATAGAATGACTGACATTGATTGCAGCGTATACTGGAAGGGTGTTTTTCTCAAGAAAGCACAATTGATGATCATAATGTACCAGACTGTGCAATTTAATTGCAAAAGGAAATACATCGATATTTAGCAGTAACAAATGGGAAGATGGCATTTTTGTAAAAACAGATCTTATCTCTCTCTCAAAACAAATTGTATTCAAACCGACACGGGAACAACGATTATTAAGCAAATGCTATTGATGTATAGTCTCGTAAATGTGATGTTTTCTTTCTAAAAGTCTTCTTCCTTAATGATTACACTAATTAACAGGTGTTCTGCGACCAAACGAAAAATATTTCGTCCTTGTGATGGCTACTGATGAACAGGGTCAAACCGGTTCAAGCCAGATGGAACTGGTTTTGGCTAGTGGCGTTTCGTCGTGTCAACTTAATCTTGAACGTGGAAATACTTACACCGAACTTGACGAGGTAATCATATCCTATTTTTTCTACGGAACGTTCCCGTTAAAAAGATAAACTGCTAGAATGATAAAAAAAAAAGATTGTGCTTGAAGATATCTTAAATTAGGTTTGCATTTGTTGAACGATGCAGCAGAAGTCGCATACGTTCTGGTTCGTACATAGTTAGTTTGGTATCGGGGCTTATTTGCCAAATTCAATTCAATTTAATTCAAGTTTATTTCGACAATCTGATAAAAAACAAAACAATCAAAAGACAAACAAGAATACACCATTAATATAACATAACAGATAATGGTGGGAACGACAATAGGCCTACATACATGTCTATGGTCAACCCCTTAAGTATATACATGAAAGTCAAATTCAACAAAAAATGAACTAAGTAACTAACAATACAACAACTACAATAACAAAACAAATGGGTAAAAGGAGTGGGAGAGGAAGGGAGAAGGCAACTTAACATGAATTTAAAAGATGATTTGTAGATGTTTGTTTAAAAACTGGAAGACTTTTAGTACATTTTAAGGTATTTAAACCAATCTAAGGCAGTCCCTCTTATACCATAATATCTCAAATCTGGTTCACTTATTTAGAATCTCATTGACAACTGTTATACTCCTTTCTAATATGCAGGGAGGTACGAAATGTCTTCCCTTTCCGCAATGGAGTAGCTATTGATAGGCCATTTCTTGGAAAAAAAGAAGATAAATGGAAGAAAAATTGAAGAGGATTGTTATTGCAAATTCCCAGAAAAAATATAATTTTTTGAATTCCAAAATACGAAAAAATTATATAATACATGAATATAACAACACATCTTTTCCATTTGTTTTTACTAGATTACCTTTACAATTGACCATTGCGTGACCGATGGGGGTGCCTATCCGTTGACCTATCAGCTACTAGGTACTCAAAGTGATGGCAATATAAGGTCACTGACCCCTGCTGGCGTACAACCCCTAATAGATATTGTCGGACCCCCAACGGGGGAAGGCGTGGAAAACAGAACATTTACTGCCCGTGTAAGAATACTTTTATATTTCATTAATCTATCTTTATTGATCAATCTTCTTTTCTTTTTTTTAACCCTCTCTCTTGTTTTTATCAATAATTAACGTATCTGATTTAAAAAAAAAAAAAATCTCTGATAACCCATCCATACTCTACCTCACATAAGTCGTCCACCCTTTCTCCCTCTTGTGTACATCTCTCTCTCTCTCTCTCTGTCTCTCTGTCTCTTTGTCTGTCTCTCTGTCTCTCTGTCTCTTTGTCTGTCTCTCTGTCTCTCTCTATCTTTCTCTTTAGAACCCTGGTACCATTGGAGTGTGCTTTTCAAGAGTTCACGTATCTTTCAATGTTGAACATTGTTTAATAAATATGATGAATAATTCTTCGATGTGATGGATAGCTTTAGTTGTTTATAGTTTTGTGAAACTTTTAAGATCGAATATCTAATGAATAGCATAGTACTTTTAAACAGCATATTGCATTATGTCATAATGGCCTTTCTGTAATAATGTTTTCTATCGCCTATCAGATTTGTATATAATCTCTCGATGCGCTTCAAGAGGACGTATTGATATTGTTCCTCGAGCTTCAGCCTTTGGCGCTCAGTGCATCTGGTGAATAAATCCACCCAGTCACCTACTTGCTACACCTGGGTCGAGAGTTCCCATTGTAGATAATTGTCTTTGCAAAGGACATTACTGCTGCGTCCCGCCCCCCCCCCACTCAGTGTTATTTAGGGTACACATATTACCCCTCTACCCCTTAAAGGGATAGTTGAGTTCTGTTGCAGAGGGCGCTACACAAAATAATTTTGTTGTGAGATAATGAAGAACTAAGTGTCAAATTTGAAAGAGCATACAATTTAAATGACAAAATCATCTTTGTTTGATCAAAATCGGTTCAGAGACGGCTGAAATATCCATAAATATAACGATTTCTAATACTTGTGTCCCACCACAAATATTAGATAATTGGAAAAAGCCGTTGAAAAAACGAAATAGCGCCTTTTACGTCGTATTTCAGCCAATGCCGATGTTTGCTTTTTGTTGGCTTTTTCGTGTTGGTTATATTACGCACAACCAGCCGGCCCATGTATTGTTATTTTTAATTAAATAATTAATTAACGGTCACCGTATTTGTTTGAAAGTGGAGCTGAATTGGTATGATCGTATTTGCTAAATTTCACACATTTTGGGGTCTAAAATTACCTCCATAGCAATGTTAGGTTCTAAAAGGGTTCTAGAAATGTCATAGTTAAGAATAAGAGCAATAGCCCTGCACTTTGAAGGCATTTGCTGTCTGAAAACAGAACTCAACTATCCCTTTAAAGTATCCAGCCATATCCATACCAGTGCTTACGTCTTATGGTATCTGATTTCAGGTGTGTAATGCACATGGTAGCTGTTCATACTTCAGTCTTGTGGCATCGGTAGAAATGAGGTCATCTCTAGACTTCCAAGCTGTGAAAGTTGTCATTGTTTCTCAAGAAGCTCTGAAAGGTAAAACCAACCAAGAACTGTTAGCCTTCTTTGATTAACCTGTTTACCTATGCATTCAACTATATTAATGTTTCTTTCAAGAATATTTGAAGACTGCATATCACGCATAATCACCTGTTACGTATTATAGCATCCATATTTATGAAGTTCATGCAACCCACCAATTATGATATTATTCGTTGCTACGTTGGCTAAGCCTCTAACAAGGTTTAAGGCACTGGCGAACGATTTTCTTCCACAAATGTGCAGTCGTTACTGATATGTTGGATAATATAATGGTTAAATTTCCACATTCCTTTCACAAAACCAATAAACATCAGTAGACAACAAAAGTGTATTTTTGTTTAGTTCATATTTTTTTCAGTATTGAAATCATAATTAGACTTTTTACATATTTTGGATTTATCAACCTCCAAATATACATGATATACATATACCTTTTGGATTGTAATACCTAGAATTAATGTTGGGAAAACAAAGTTGTGTTTGAAGTAATGAACTCCCCTCGTATAACCATAGGAATTATGACATTTCGGAAATCTTCAGAAAAAGTGACCATCACCTTCCTAAGAATTTTCTTTACGGATTGTTTAAAGGTAATACAAAGTTTTGGTATGGGATGTTGAATTTGGTTCAAATGAACATATTGGAAGCATATGAATCCTACAATGTCCAGTGATCGTTGTCGCGGATGAAATCGAGTTTAAAGTTATGAAATTGTAAATAATAAGCTCTTTATGTTGTATAGTTCCCTCTCAAGGTCAAATTATTAATTAAGCTATAAAACATTATTTCTTGACTAAAATCAACCGATTAGCTATTCCCGTTTCGAAATAATATATCACGACTACATATTCTGAGATTTTCATGGAAGCTACCATTGTACGGCCGTAGGCGCTATTTGAAATTTATCAAAATTTACCGGGAGCACCGGTAAATTTTTATATTTAATTTTTCTCGAAAGCAGAAGTGTTTTAGGGGCTAAATATTCTAGTGCTTATAATACATCCACAGGGGCATCAAAATATTTCAAAATTGTAAAGAATCACTATCCACCAAAGTTTCAAATTTCCCAAAACTTTATATTACCTTTAAGGTAACTACCTAAAGGCGTTCACCGGTCTAAACGCAATAAGTAGCGTCGAAGATAGACTAGCTGCAGTCAGACGACGACGAGAAACCGTAACTAGCGATCGTGCAACGGAACAACTGAGGCTTCTATATAGCGCTATAACTACATCAGTACTCGACAGGCCGGCAGCGAGTACTCTGATAGATGCCTGTCCAGCGATCGCCATCGATGACTTATCATCAGAAGACACAGGTGATAAGCATGACAAGAATTATCTCAGTATATTTCGTAGATTTAAAAAAAAGTGATACAGATATGGGAGAGAGAGAGAGTGGGGAGGGGAGACATGGGATCGAGTGAGTGAGTGCGTGTGTGTGTAAGAAAGAGAGAGAGAGAGAAAGAGAGAGAGAAAGAGAGAGAGAGAGAGAAAGAGAGAGAGAGAGAGAGAGAGAGAGAGAGAAAGAGACAGACAGAGATAGACAGAAAAAAAGAGAGAGATATATTAAACGGATATCCCTTTGAAATAGCTTTACTGGTATATATCACCGCATAATTGTTTTTTTGTTGTTGTTATAGACAACGTTAATAGTAAATAAATTCTTGCCAAGGCTTTTAAAAAAATCTTGAAATGAAATATATATGTGGTATCACAGACAGGAAGTATGATGAAGACATAATATCTGAGTTGATACTCATTCATTCCGATTTGTGTATTGTAGTCTATTGCGCCCTCTATATAGCAAACAACTATGCCTAAGCGGTAACCGTTGATCCCCCATGATCCCCCTTTCTTATGTTAATTGAGAGCTGATTTGATGATATAACCACCTGTCAGTGACCATGCAGGGAGGTCTAATCCCTCATGGCCAAACTAGTGCAGACAGGATATAAGCCCGATCGATCTTTCACTAACTTCTACCTCTCTCATTTACCATTTCCAGATAATTTCCTTGACAAGCTGCACGCTCTTGTTTCTGTGTTTGGGTGCGGTAAAGAAGATATTCCTATTAACAGCGCCTTGGTTGTTCTGTCGATCATCAAACAAATTCAGGCTATGACTGATGATGAAGACACTATGAAGATGTGCAGGTGGGGAGCTCTGAAAAATCATGGATTCGTCTCTTCGATATTAATCAAGATAATAAGCCCCTCTTTAACAGACAACTACTTTGAACTAATAATGATATTATTGAAGATATCACTCACCATCAGTCAATAGTCCCGGTCAATAGTAAACTGGGAACTATTGACAACCAATCAAAAACGAGCAATCATAATCACATGTTGAACCAATAGCAAACAAGAACAACATACACAAGAAAAAACACTGCACGACAAACAAGTGAATGGACGCAAAAACAAACAAATAAACAAATGCAAACAAACACATTTTCCTTTATTTTAATAATATTCATAGAAACATATTGACATTTTATATGCAAGCATTTGTTTGATTTCTTCTGTGATCAAATGTCTACTGCAATTGTATAATTTAAATTGTGCGGCAAATTTGAAGATCTTAACGTTAGTTTTATTTTAATATTTTCCATGCTTATGAAAGTTTGACAGATTGGCCATGAACGATTGTGGAAAGTGTGTGAATTGGGTTTTTACAGACGTGTATTAATCAGATATGATTATTTACGTCTGGGGGCCGACCTTTAAACGTCACCATCCGAAAGACGTGACTCAACTTCCACCCTGTGTCCTCGGCTGAACAGCTGGCCCCTGCCTTATATAGAGTTCTTATTGATTGGAATTGATCGCAGGTTCTCAAATCAATCCCACATTTACAAACTAACATCTCTTTCATACAGAGTCAGGGGCGTACGCAGGGGGGGGGGGGGTTGGGGGTTCAAACCCCCCCCTTTGTTTTGTTTTGTTTTGTTTTTTTTTTTAGTTATTAAAAAAAAAAAAAAAATTATACCCACGGCTAACGTAAAAAAGGTGACCCTACCCCCCCCCCCCCCCCAACGAAAAAAAATGTCAAATTTTGAAATTTCGAGACAAAAAAAAAGAAAAAAAGTGTCCGCTTACACCCCCCACCCCCCCCCCCCCCCCCCCCCCCCCCACTGAGCGACTTTTCGGCCGGCGCGATTTTCAAATTTTCGGGAGCAAAATATTTTAAAACACCCCCCTTGTAAAAAATCCTGCGTACGCCCCTGTACAGAGTTATAATATTATGTCCCAGTCAGTTTCAATCAATAACAAATGGTTATTACAAGACGGGGCACTGGTGTGCCATCACTAACGTGAGCCATGTGATTCCTGACAGTCTTGATGCGCTAAACTACCAGACTAGAGGCTGTGTAAGGTATTAAACGGGTGACGTGTAGTGACCCGAGAGGAACTCTGCCCAACACTACAATCAAAATTCTAAGATGAAGTATGAAATGTATTGTTGTGTAACATAAATGTTGCCTTGATTCTTTCCAGAGAGTTGACAATGAGTTTGACTAAGGCTAACTCTGCTGGCCTTATCCTTGGGGACTCTCCTATAGCGACGTCATCGGATGCATTGACGTCAACTCTCTTCTATGATATCCCACAAGGATCATTCGAGACGATGTCAGGAGAGGGCGCTTTCCGGGTTGACCTTGGAAGTGACATCGCTGAAATGTAAGAATTTACTCGAAGTCAGGTCCGTAACCACGGGGGGGGGGGGGGGGGCACCAGGCGCGGATCTACGGGGGGGTTAGGTGGTTTAACCCCACCCCCTTGGGCGGCCCCCCCCCCCAACAAAAAACAAAAACAAAAAAAAAAGAAAAAAAGAAAAAAAGAAAGAAAAAAGAACGCACGCTGGAGAGAAACCCTTTCAAGTGCAAATATTGTGAGAAGATATTCAACTCATCTGGTAACTTAACCAAACACATGATAACTCTGGATATAACTGTGTATTTAACTGTTACTTGATTTAAAAAGACGTTATCATGCACTGCTTTTTATGGTCTCCATTGTGTTAATAGATGCCAGGAAAACATCACTTACGGGGTTCAAATAAACACCCCCAAAAAAATCGGCTCGCCGCTTCGCGGCTCGTGGACGATGCTCCGCATCGTCATTATTTTGGTCAAACCCCCCCCCCTTAGCAAAAAGCTAGATCCGCCCCTGGGCACACGTGCCCCCCCCCAAAAAAAAAAACAAACTCTGGCTACAGCCCTGCTTTAAGTGCCACTACATCTTGCACTCTTCAAATGATCGCAATAAATTTCGAAAATCAACTTAAGGTAATTTCAATAGGCTAGTCCATCACCATCATTTTGAACATTACATTGTAATATTACGTAATCCGAATGTAGGGGATTTAACCCGTTGACTACTGAATTCCCTAATACCCATAGGCATAACACATAGAACACCCGGTTCCAGTAGGCAATGGGTTAAAGTTGATGTCTTGAAAGTATTTGCAATTGTGTTTCTATCATGCTGTTTGTTGCTGATGGCTTCGAAATGTATCGTTGGTTCTAGTCAGTTGGTAGGACGACCATTCATTTATTCATTAACTTACGGTGGCGGCTCGACGAAAGAAATACCCCTGGTCACTTAAAGCCCCATTGTACTACTTATAGCTACTTGCGCCCTCTATATAAACAATGCCTAATCGATGCCTGTTGGTCCCCCATTATCCCCTTTTTCTTATGTTAATTGAGAGCTGATTTGATGAGATAACCACCTGTCAGTGACCTTGCAGGGAGGTCTAATCCCCCCTGGCAAAACTAGTGCAGACGGGCTTTAAATGATGATACATTGTGATTTTTGTTTTCTATAGGTATGGCGGCTACTGGAATTGTGGTAGAGGACGGTGCATTGGGGTAAATATTCAAATCAACCAGTACTCTGACAATACTGATCCATACTCAACCAAAGATGAAGATCGTGATAACAGGGCATCCGCCATCTTGAATATCGCCCTCTACGACCCTTCCAGCTGTAAGTTAGGCATTTTGAGCATTACCAACAACAATTATAAAATCATATCCCTAAATCTACTTGTCGAAAAAGTGGTTGAGAATAACATTTTCACTTTAGTGGTCTCTTGTTCAGCTGTCTATTTTGATTGTTTCAATGTCATTGATTTGTTTTCTTTTTCTGAGTGGTAGGCCTATATATTGGAAACAAATATTTGATAAAGTAATGCCTGTATCCCATGTTTATTAAAGCCATATTCTACCAAGCAGGTCCGTTGTTATGATATAAGCTTCATACGTTGTAAAATGAACAAATTAATAAAGTATACGTTTATAGTATATTGTCTACATCGTCTGAAAATTCTTTCCTGAATGGACATATCACACATATTTAAAAAAAATGACGGGATACTCATAAATGGGTGGCAATATAAATGCTCAGAAGAAGAAACATAAGTAAGCAAAGCAATACAAAAGTCACTATTACCGAGTTACTACAATACAAAATATAATTTCATGAGATTTAATAAATATAATATAACAGCAGATATATATATGGCATACTTAAGGTTCCAGTCATGAGCATTCTACTTCACCTCCTCTACTGGAATACTACTTATTCGTCTCTATTGTAACGATTTGAAATAGCTGGCCCTGTTTTCAAACCGATCAGCACATGATCCGTAAAATAAAAACATGAATATTACAAGTATATCTATACTTTGCTTTTGTAAATCTTAACTTATTTTCTGTGAAATTGAAGTAAATTTCCAATGTATCACTGTATTTTAATGATCTTTTGAATCTTTTAAAATCACGCAACTATTCACTTTTACAATCTATTGCAACTATTTCAAAAGCCGGTCTAGTTACAAACAAACAAGACCCGTTAAAAACCAATGAAAATCGGAGAGGAAATATTATTGCATGTTACATATTTATATATATCTTTATATTTTATATTTTTACTATGAACTTGAAAGAATTTTGAATTTATATCATGTAATGTTTGAGTTCATGTGTATTTATTGTATTGTAATGTTTTTATCAATTTGTAAAAAAGTCACACAATTCAGCCTTGGGCTTCGAGATGATTTTCAATAAAAAACTTTTATAATTACAATTCCTTGTTGCATCTTCTTTCAGGTGAAGAACTGATGGTGAAATCTCTGAGTGACCCAATCCGTGTTAACATGGCAGTGCGCGCAACGAAGAAAAACCATGAATTCAAATGTCATATCTGGGATGAAGAGGATAAGGAATGGACTAGCGAAGGAATAGAGACAAAGAAGATAGATAACAAGATGGTAGAGTGTAAGGTTCAACGCACCGGTACATGTGTTATCCTAGCTACGGAGAAGGAAGGTAAGTACAGTAGTTAATTTTGTTTTAATTCAATTCAAATTAACATTCATTTCCTTCCATTTTTTCTTCATATCCACTAAATACTTGAGTCATAAATATGTTCCTATGGCATCATTTCAAGAACAATGATGCTAACAAAGACAATGAAAAATAATTTTAATTTGAAAACTGACAAAGACTCATTTAAGAAACGTTTTAGAGCAAGCACTATACGAGAAGCCATCACCATCATCGTCACCTGCATAATGACATAGGAAATTGTAGAGCATGTGGAGAGTTTTAACGCAAGAAAGAAGGCGCAAATCTGTAAAAAGCACAGACTTGTGTCGGAAACGCCTTATATAACAATTCACTTCAAATAGAAGAACGAAAGAGAAGAATAGATGCAAAAAGAGAAAGAAAATGAAAGGGAATTTAGAGTTGAAAGCGTTCGTATTGATTTCTATTCTGTTTCGCGTTAATGACAATGTGAAAAAATGACCTATCACAGTTTTGACTAGACTTTTTGCGTTTGACGGGTTCGTTTTTTTGGATTTTGAACCATTGATTTGGAAGCCAATCAACAGATCACCCAATATATTCGTACTCTGTTTGTAGTAATTATTTTATCCGTTTCTCATCTGACATGATCATAACCGTGTGTTTATGCGAGACACTTATCTACATTTGCCGCACTCCACCCAGGTCTTAAATGGGTACCGGTAGGAAGGAATCCGTCCAATGACGTGAGCATTGGTAGCGAAGCAGAGACGTTGTAATATTGGAACGCCTCGGACTCCTTTCGTAGTGGATAACTATTTGCGCTTTAGAATTATCCAATATTATTACTATTTCTATCATTATTATTAATCAAAGTTTGGGAAGAAGTGGACTATTATTATTTTTTCCTGATTTCAGGGGCAAACAAAACTGTGGTCATCATTGTGAGTATCATCGGAACCCTGCTCATTCTAACCCTCATCATCGTCATCGTCATCTTCATACTGAAGAAGAAACAGAAAGATAAGGGAGATGGGAATGTCGCCACCAACGACAGAAGCACGGCAGTGGCAACGGCTATGACGTCAGATGGGAAACAGATGGACGGTTCCCAAGAGGCCTCTACAGAGGTAAGTGAAATACCCGGATGTAACTTATTCTAATGTATGACCACAAGATGTATAGGTAGCCCAGAAAGCAGTGACGATTTTCGGGTCGGCTTTGAATTATTTAAATCTTCCAGTAAATTCAAGTTATTGACTTTCAGGACCCATTCATTACTTTATTAGTTTATTTATTCATCTATTCTCTGATCCAAATGTGAAGGCAGGGTAACCTGTTCAACCATCAAACATATGCATGAAGTCAAATATATAAAAATGCAATGATTTCTGTAATTTGTTTATAGCCAAAATATCCAGGAAATAGGATACAGCGAATTGTGACATAATCATATAAATATACATTCGGTAAATGGAATCAACAAAATAGCAGAAGGTATTTGAAAAATAGTTTAAACCAACAAAACTGTTGCCTTTTACTAGGCTCTGTTTACATATTATAAAGGAATGAAACAAATATGTATATTCATTACCTATATAGGGCTTCCAAGTGTTACAATAAACCAGTGTATTTGATATCTTTAGCGCAGTACTATTGCGTAGTTAGGACATTATTCAAACGACCCCGCCCATGTTTCCAATTATTTTTTTAGCATAGAGAGTTCCAACTTTGTGTTCAATAATAGCCCCTTTCCTTTGCAAACTTCCACCTCTCCATTTACAATGCAGTGTTGGTGCATCAATGTTCATTACAAAACGTCCTGGGCATGTATGCAGTAATTTGACACATAGGGCGGGAATATAAAATCTGATATTGTTCGTAGAAATGACCTGTATTTATTCATGCCAAAATTATATCTACAAAGTAGTCTATTTACATCCCTAAGGCTAACGAATACAGTTTGCTGTATGTTTTATTGTTTTTACATATAATATGTTCGTATATGTCTCTTTCATTACAGTATGCTTATGACTTCAACATGAAGAACATGGACCAAAAGGTGAATTGCTAGAGGGCGCACTTCATCAGATCCCGATAACAAATCTACATGTTTCTATACCAGATAGTCTCACCTTCCCGGTTTGATCAACTTTGATTTGAATATTACAGGGATTCAAATTTTGCGCGGATCTACATTACAGCTGTTACAACTGAAATCATATCTGGTATTAAATCAATATGAAAATTTATCCTTTTGATACCATTGGAGACCAGATGATTGTTTTATTGTAAAATAAATCTGCATGAAGTGTGGGTTTTATTTATTTCGTATCTTTATCGTATGAAAATGCCATTTAGCTTTAATTTAGACACAATTATGTAGAAAATTGTAAATAATACATGATTACTTCTTATTATTACGCGGATGATTTGTAAATGGATTTTAAATTCAGTGCATGTATACATATTGCCTGGGGTAAGGGGTCTGTACATAATAGTTGTTTCCATATTGCCTTTATTTAATAAATGGAATCATGAATAGAAACATACATGTAAAACAGTGCAATTATAGTCTTTTACTTATAAAGTTTGATCAATTACTTGCGATTTTTCCAGGAAACGGGTGTGTTTAATTACAAGCAGTATTTTCTCACGTAAAAGGTCTCCATCGTGTATTTCACTACCACTCGTTAAAAACAATACATTATGACAAATTGTACTGTCATGTCTGTCTGTACAACCAAAGTCCACAGTTACCATGGTTACTATTGTTCACATCTCTTTTTCCTCTCCGAGAAAAGTCTTCCAAAATCTTTAATTACCTGTCAGTTTTCTCTTTAGATGCTGAAATCTTGCCAATATATTGCATGAAGGAACGACCAGAGAGGATTTGGGTCAATACAATAAACATTTTAGGACATGCAGGGTTACAAAAGAAGAATTGAAATAAAACGAATATATATATATATATATTTTTTTTTTAAAGGAATATATAGGCCTCAGATTGAACGAGCTGCGTCTTTCTCACCAAATGGAGTGATGTTTGTATTTTAAATCTTTTTTCCTTTTCTTAAGATTTGAATAATGTATTATTATTAGTAGTAGTAGTAGTAGTATATGATTTGGATCACCAACTGTCACTAATTTTTTTAAATTTAATTGAAATTCGCATCGTAGAGGTGTTGTAGTCGAGTGGTCTCAACAATTGATAGGAGATACGAAGGTATTTGGTTCAATCCCCGGCACAGCACTCAATTAGGTCCTTTTACAAGGCATTTTTACCTACAATGCTCCTCTTCGCCCACGTTTTAAATCCGTAGGATAGGAAAGTCATTGACGTTTGTTTAGCATTGTGAGAGTCCGTAAGAAGGCTCCTCAATGAGTGGAGAATGTGCATACACTGTATGCGGGCAAGCCTGAATCCCATGGTCGGGTTAAAATATATCTGAAAAACTCTTATAGAAATCTTAAATGCATTAGTTGGTATATTTTACTATAATTATGATATATACATCCAGAATATGTATTTTTTCTTTCATCCTAAAATAGACAAGTGCTCAATTAAAAGGTTATAGTGGTTATGTGTTAGAGACTTCATGAAACAAAATACAAAATTTTGCTTTCGGAAAATTATAATTTCTTTTTGTGAAGACAAAAAGTATATATCTTTCAATGTATAAAAGCTGGAAAAATTGCAACGTATCGCTTATAAAGTTAACAAGGAAAAAATAGTGTGGCATAGAATAATTGGTTGATGCAGCAGTTTCTCAATCCTGCATCTGTTTGTTAACAGTATGATATTTTTATCTTCATGTGTATCTCATAGATGTGCATCTCATAGACAGGGTATCGTTACCAATAGAAATATAAATGTGTAAACTAGAAACATGTAGTATAATTTGTAAAAACATTGTATATTGATGCTCCACATAATTTAATTACGTTAAAGGGAAATCCTACCTTTAATACTACCGAATTAATGATAGAAAGCGGAACATTCGGGGAAACATATTGGTAAAATTTCAATCGAAATCGGACATAAGCTAAGAAAGTTATTAGTGAACAACAACAAATGTATCAACTACAGGTATAGGTATGGTCATTTGAGTAGTGCCCGAAGGGAGATGCACTTAGAAGAAAATCTGAAAGTGTATTTTTGTGTACACGACAATCGAGAAAGTTCTCCGTGACCAAGTCAAAATCCACTGTTTGATTGATTTAATGGACAGTGTATTCCTTCTCTGTGAGCTCCAGATTTTTTGAAACCCAGAAAGATATTTATACATGAAATCCCCTAAATCGTTAATATGATTTGATGGCAGATCGGGTGATAAACTACTGCCATTCACTGTAACAAAAGGCCCAGACTGTACATGTATCCTCGTTAATACAAAACAATATCGCTCATTATTCTCAATGGTATCAAACCTTTTACTAACATAAGTACTTTAAATATTATAAATATTTGTTGTTATTCTATTTTACTTGGTATATCGCTCATTATTCACAATGGTTTCAAACCGTTTACTAAACATAAATATTTTGAATATTATAAATATTTGTTATTATTCTATTTTACTTGATCTAAGTGTATACAGATCTTTGATATTTTTCTTGCCTACAGTAAATTTAAATTTTATAATAAGTTGGTGATGGTTCTTTAAAATTAAACTTTTCTGTAAAAAGATTGCCATGAATGTTGCTTGATCTGTTCTTTGCAAACTGTCTATATAAAAAGGTCCCACGTTGTTGTTAAACGGACGAATGTTTCACATAATAGAGGTGTCATGGTCTTGTGGATATGTCACCGGGCTGTGGATCACAAGGTTCACGGTTCGAGTCCCACCTCAGCACGACATTTGCCATTCTTCACCGAGGTGTTAAATAGGTACCCGATGCCAGCGTTAATGTGATTGGATGTGCGTGTGTTGGCTTGTATACTGGTGCCTGCCCAGACTATGGTGGTGTAGGTTATTTTACCTGACTGCTAAGAAAGCATAAATGCTTGTTAGTAAGTAACCAGAGGACCGACAGCTTTACGTCCTCTCCGACGGAATACTACTGAGGGAGCTGAGCGTGTTTACTATAATATACGTCAGCTCGGACCCAACCCAAACTTTGCATCCTCAGGACCCCATTTTCATTCTTTTTAACATTTCCTGTCTGACTTGAGATGGTTCTTTCCCACATAGAAATATTGTAACTGAATTCTATAGCACTAAAGAAAGACGTTACAAAAGTTTTTTTTCACTCACACGTTAACATTAGAATGACGTGTAAACAAAGAAATAGTACACAAAGAAAATGCGCATGTAGCCATGGTCACCTGAGCGAAACAATGAAAACCTTGCAGGGAGAGAGAAATAGAGATCGAGGCATGTATTTAAATGTATATATAAAGATATACAGAGAGAGAGAGAGAAAGACACAGAGAGAGACAGGCAGAGAGAGACGGATAGACAGAGACAGAGAGAGGCAGAGTGAGTGAGTGAGAGGAAAGAAAGACAACATTTGTGGGTCTGGTCGCTATTCATAAGAACGCTATTCATAAGGACCGGCTGGACCGCTATTCATAACGTGAAACTTCACATCCCCCAAAACAGAACACTAACAAATAACCTCTTTTGGGAGTGTATTTTAAGTGATTTCAAAGTATGGTGCCTTTTGAACTAAATGTAAACGTTATCGACACGTTCCGCCGTTTAAAAAAAATGTGTACTCCTGTTCACGTTTTCATCTCTATCACGCGACTGGAGTAACGTGATTCCACTTATCTCTGTAAATCAAGTGTTTATGACCAAATAACCACTTGTCCAAGCAACGAGTTTTTTATCCGTTAAATGATGGTGGTGATAAATAAGTAATTATTTGGTCTTTTAAGCCCGGCCCCCCCCCCCCCCACTCAGTGTTATTTAGGGTACGCATATGCTCGTTCCCTCTTTTTGAAAGCACCCCCTATCTGAGGACTGCCAACATTTCCGAACCCCCCTTTCGCGGGCTCTTCGCGGGCTATTCCTGCCTTGGAGACCCCCCTAAATCAGGAAATATGCTCAATGTACCCCCCCTAAGTTCGGAATAATTTCTCAGAAGTCCAACGAGATGAGAGAAAAAAAGAAAAAACACCCCCTTTTTAAAGAAATCTCCGGGCGAAAAGTCAAATACACCCCTTTTTTTACAATTCTCGGGCCGGACTTTGTCGCACGAAAAGTACCCCTTTACCGGACATTTTGGCAACACGCATGCGGTCATTTCGAAACCTGAGTGGGGGGGGGGGGGGGGCCGGGCTTTTAAGCAATTTGGTTTCACAGGTTATCCAAGGTTGATGGTAATAATCACGTTACTAATACACCGGCTAATCGTTTTATTGTTCTGTCCGTGAATATCTGGTTGTATCAAATTAGCAATTCTGAGGTGTCATACACACCATTTTTAAAATGGTTTCAAAGTTACCATTACTTCTTGGTGATGATCACGCGGCTCAAACTGATTACTAATCTAAGCTGTGAATCCTTGATATTTAGGTGTAAAAAATGAGTACAGTACACGCCGAAAATCTCCGCAACACGATTACACGATTTTTTTTTTTTTACAAGATTCGATTGCTCGCTGGAATTGTGCTACAATTTATTTTCAGTGGTGATGGCGAGCAGGTTACGAGTAGAAGCAGGAATAGCCAACATCTGAGAGGGGAGGGAGGGTTGAACGAAGACAATGGGGACGAGGGAGGGCGAAGATTACGCTTTCTGTCTCTCTTATATATTTTTAATTGCGGTGTGTGTCTTATTTTAGACTTTTTGAAAATTTAAACAAAATCAGTCCACTTTCCGAAGAGATTAACGACGAAGGAAGGGGGGGGGGGTTTATTCCTAAGTTGTAAATAAATAAAAAAATATTAGAAAACTTAATATTTATGAGATTGCAGTGCGAAAAATTGCATCTTATAAAGAGGGGAAAAAATCCTGATGGGGTTATATGCACATTCTCATAACGGAAGACTGGAAAGACTTTTGATAAGTAACATAGATAGATGCGTGCGAGCGTAGCGAGCTAGCTTTGGGAGAAATTGCTCCTATTCGCTTGACATTTGGGGCGCGTTTAACGATGAGAGGAAAAGGGGACACTTATCAGAAAAGAAAAGGAGCATGTGTCAAAGTACAAAGAGTAATTATCAGAAGTGAAAATGGGGCACTTCTTACACCCTCAAAAAGAGACACTCCACTCACCAGGGATGAAAAAAGTCAGTCATGAGAATAGGAAATGGGCATTTGTCGACGGAGAAGGGACGGAGAAGGGGCCCCCATAATATTTTGATAGGAGCATGTATAAGAGGTGAAAAGGGGCATTTATGAAAAGGGGATAGGTCCCTTATTAAAAAGGCAAAGAGGGCACGTATCATTGTTAAAAGGGAAATTATCAGTGGGAAAAGAGGCACTTATCGCACCTGAAAAGGGGCTAAGACCCGATATGAAAAGGGGCACGTATGCAAATGAAAAATGGGCACTTATAACAAAGGAAAATGTGCATTAGTTGAAAGAAAATGGACACCGATCAGATTTTAAAGGGGCATTTATCGGAGGTTAAGGGGGCACTTATCTGAATTGAAAAGGAGTTACTTCTCGTTTCTGAAAAGGGTCATTTAACAAAGAAGGGGGCACTTATGAGTTGGGAAGGGAATATTTTAATGGGGCAATTATCATTAGGAAAAGGGGCACTTATTAGAAAGGAAAAGGGGCACATATGAAAATATAAGGTGCGCTTATCCGAGTTAAAATGAGAATAGAAAAGTAGACACTTATTGCAAAGGAAAAAGGAAACTTGTCCAAGGAAAAGGGGCACGTGTCCAAACAAAATAATCAGAGTTGAAAAGGGGAAAAGGCACTTTTACAAATTAATTGGGGCACTTGTCAAAGTAAAAGGGCACTATTCCTAGGTAAAAAGGGGCACTTCTTACAAAGTTAAAGGGGCACCTTTCCTATGTAAAAAGGGGCACTTTTTTGGGTGCTTGAAAAAGTGAGGGCACTGCCCCCCTTGCCCCCCCCCCCCCCGGAGGGCCGCCTCTGTTTACATTGGAATCACAGACGGACCAGTTTGGTAGTGTAATTGCCCATTAGCAAATAATAAATAGTACAAGTGCTACATGTATGTGCCCCCTCCCCCAAACATCAAACTCTGGCTACGGCCCTGCCCTCAAGTACTAATTAACTAGGTTTAACCGGCTGTAAACCTAATGGTTCAACTGGCCCAGCTAGACCAGTGAAATCCAACTGGTATAACTGGTCCAGTTGTGATCGACCAGTTAAAATGATCCAGTTAGAATTCAATTCGCCTTTGTCAACTGATCCATTTTAACTGGATCAAATAGTCCATTTCAATTTTGAGGGTTCATCAACTAGACCAGTTACAACTAGTTTTTCGTTCTGAATAGGGCGTTATAACGCCGTATTTTAGGGCGTTTTTCCGCCGTAAAGAAAGAAAAAAAATTGGCGGAAATCAGCCACCGTAGAAAACAAATACTCAGGATTTTATCTTCCCAAAACTGTCAGGTGGATAATCCTATAGCGAAAACTGAATATGACAAATTCGTAAAACCTGATGGGGTGCTTTGCAATCACGCTTGTGCGCATGGTCGTGTTTTACTTTGATCTGATTGGTGGGGTTTATTGATTATTGAGGAGTGACAAAACAAAATCAATATTTTTCAGTCGAATATGCATGGTGCATTTTCAAATTTTAAATGAATAGATATTGAAAGAGTTTTTGTTTTAAATATAAGATTTTTTTCTTCAAACGAACAAAAACAAAATCTTTTAATACATGAGGTTACGTTCTCCTTCTTAGTTATAATTGAACTAAAGTATTATGCCAATGTGCATTTTATAACCTTATTTCACGATGGTGTCGTGGTATAGTGTCACCAGACTGTCGATCACAGGTTCGCGGTTCGAGTCCCGCCGCGGCACTAATGTCCTTTGGCAATACATTGATCTACATTTGCCACACTTAACTTAGGTGATGTAAATGGGTACCTGGCAGGAATTAATTCCTTGAAATGCTAGAGCGCCGTAATCAGGCGCGTACGCAGGATTTTTCAAGGGGGGGGTTTTAACATTTTTAAATCGGGCCGAAAATTTCGCAACGACTCAGCCAACCGCTGAATAAGCGGGTGGGGGGGGGGGGGGGGGAGGGGGTGGGGTGGGGTTGGGGGGGGGGAGTAAGAGGACACTTTTTTTTTTGGTCTCGAAATTATTTGAAAATTTGACATTTAGCTCTGTTGGGGGGGGGGGGGGGTAAGGTCAACTTTTTTAGGTCAGCCATTGGTATAATTTTTTTTTTGGTCTCGAGATTTGAAAATTTGACATTTTGCTCCGTTGGGGGTGGGGTGGGGTAAGGTCAACTTTTTTAGGTCAGCCATTGGTATAATTTTTTTTTTAATACTAAAAACAAAAAAAAAGAAAAAAAAGGGGGGGGGTTAATCCCCCCCCCCCCTGTGTACGCGCCTGGCCGTAATGGTAGCCGTGCTAAAGCCAGGGTAATAATCGGGAGCGCCAGGAGTGTCAAGTCTGACAGACATGAGCGCTGTACAAGAACCCACTATTAACAGTAAAAAGAACATATTAAAGTTTTTTGTTTCAAATAACAGATTTTTCTCTTCAAAGGAACAAAACTAAAGTCTGACGTCACGTTTTCCTTTTTAGTTATTTTTGAACCAGGAAGTTGAAATGGTTGCAAAACCCTAAACTAGTTTTATGCCAATGTACATAGACAGCGCAGCAGGTGTTTTATTAAAACGCAACGCGGCGTGAAGGCTTCCCAAAAGGAAACCTTAGCGTGTAACGAGTAGAATAGCTTACATGCGAACAAAAAATGCAGTATCACATTTTGTACACCTTCAAATATGTGATATGAATATGTTGGATAAGATTACACACATCGCACACTATTTTGCATACGGTTGTGTGCGCAATACTGTGCGTGCGGGGGTGCGTGCATGATAACTTCTGGGCGTGCCGCTCTGAAAGACAGTTTTGTATCCAATAAAGGCGATATCAAACTTGTTACTACAATTTTCAAAATCTTGGGCTATGCTTGGAGAGTTTGGAGCATTTGATTCCAAGCAAGAGAGTTGTCAGCGTTCAAAATCACACCTCTTTTGAAGTCCACAACACCCCGCTATATAACTTTACGTGAACTTGGGGTGTAAGTTTACCCCCCTTAATTGTGGGGTGCAACCTACCATTATGGATTCACTGGTATCAATCTTCCTCTTGACCTGTCTCTTGTCGGTAAGTTGCCTTTATCAATCTGTCATGATTATCTGAATAATACAAGTGATATTCAGCTTTATAACAATTCTATATCTATATCTCTGCCATATCCAACAAGATTGTAATGACTATGTTAAATATAACTTTCTCAGATGATACTCAGAATTTGTTTTTAATGATAATATTCTCATGTACTTTTACTAGAACATTTTGAAGAATTGTAATGACTCTCTAAACAAGAATCCCTTATCTATTTTGTATATCTCATTCAAGTACATGTAGTTGCAATGAATGCCTAAAATATTACAAAGGTTACCTCGATATAATACGCAAACTTTTTTAATGATTATCTATAACAATACAATCTTCTTAACAATGTGATATTTAAAACAAAAATCATGCCTATCTATGTATAATAATTCACATCTCGTTTCCATAGTATACAACTATACACTGTCTTGCGAGGTTCTGGTTAAAACTATGGGCAAGAGGTGACTCCAATAGTACTACTTGTTGAGGAGTCACTGAGGCCCATAGTTTTAACCAGCACCTCGAAAAGAAGGCGGGGTATATTTGCTTTATATTCTGCATCAACATAATTTATTTTAAATCAACAACGAAAAATATGTTTCTTTTTAATTTAAAAAAGAATTTAATGGTGCAAATTTTAAAATGTAAAAAGAAAGAAGATTATCCAACTCCCAAATATTACTTCTACTCCCAAATAGTACTTTTCAGAGCAACCTTAAAATGGTTTAAATATATATATGGTCACATGATGAGCTTTCAACCAATCAAAAACCAATACTTTTTGTATGCAGGATATAATACTGTTTAGCTTTGATTCTTTTTGCATATTAAGTATATCAACAATTTTGTAATGACTATATATATATATATAAATACAAAGTTCCATTCCCATATAATATCGAAGGGAAATCCAATCCAACCTTGATGGCAAATTACTCTAGAGGAAAGCAAAAAACCAGTGTGTGTGTGTGTGTGTGTGTGTGTGCGTGTTTGTGTGTAATTGGGTTTTTACAGAAGTGTATCTTCAATCAGATATGATTATTTACGTGTCGGAACAGACGTTTAACGTCACCATCTGAAAGACGCGACTCAGTTTCGAACCCGCGTCCTCGGCTGAATAAGTGTGTAACTTCCATTTTTGGCTGGATTACAGGCGCACGCCACAACGCCCCGTTAGTAGACTGATGAGAGTTTAAATTAATTCCGACCAAAAAATCAGAAAGCTTCGATTAAAAAAAATTGTAATCAATACAGGTATGGGGTCTTCAAATCGGCTTAATCTGTGATGTTTATGTGATGTCGTGGCCCGGCCCCCCCACTCAGGTTTCAAAATGACCGCATGCGTGTTGCCAAAATGTCCTTTTCGTAACAAAAGAAAAAGGTCGAGCCGTATTGACTTTACACACCGGACTTTTGCTGAAAAGGGGGGGTGCGGAAAAAGGCTCGTATACAAAAGAAAAAGGTCGAGCCGTATTGACTTTACACACCGGACTTTTGCTGAAAAGGGGGGGTCGGTTGGAACACGCATATGCGTACCCTAAATAACACTGAGTGGGGGGGCCGGGTGTCGTGGCGAACAACCTTCTCACATATTCCAACACAAAACATTACTTAAATGCCTTTCTTGTCCTCCAAAAATGTATGGCTCAGGAGGGACTGTTCCCTTTAGAGGACCTAATATATGCTTTCCATAATAATTTATGTTTTAAGTAGTACCACAAGGGATTAAAGATTACAGAAATTAGTGATTTTTGGTCCGTGACAAACTGGAGAGCTACCTGCACCTAAATAAGTCACATTTACACTGACCAAACTGCCAATTTAAGATTCTCATAGACTTATGATGAACTTATATTAAAATCATTCATAGCTTTCATACTATCGGTCCGATCTTTTCACACTTTGGACATTATGTGTATCCTATTTCTCTGCTTTCATACAAATAACATTATTGCAAGGGTTGGATCTTGTATAGCGCATAATACATTATGAAATAACGTATCTACGCGCTTCCAAATTAAAGAGCTTTGGATATTATTACCCTAGCTTTAACTCCGGAAGCCGTGATCAGCGCAGTGTATTTCAAGGAATAATCCTACCAGGTGCCCATTTAATTACCTCACCTGGGTTGAGTGTGGCAAATTTTAATGAGGATTAAAGCTTGCCATTACTATCTAAAACATTACTCATTTCCTTTTCACCATTGAAACACTGATGACTATCTATGAATGATTCAAACTTTTTTTCCATAATCCTTATTGAAATTACGAAAGCTTGCCAAGAGCGTCTGTATGGGAATGTTTACTTATGAACATAAAATAAAACGATGGAAGTGGAAACGGTTCTACCTCAGTCACCCGCAAAACCGACTCCACACTGATAAAAACGGACAAATTTGTTGCCTTTCGTATTTTTTTCTTCTCGGTCAGTTGTAGGTCTCGTGTTTATTTCCTTGGTGCGACTGAGATTCCCAGAATAATAATACTGACATATATTATCAATAGGTTCGCTTGGAAATTGAAGGGCTAAGTTGTAGCTTTTTGCCTATTCGAAAATTCAAAAGAACCGTAAAGGATGTATTGGTATGATTTGGGTGTTAATTGTCTCTATAACCGTTCAAAAATATGTATATCTGAACTAATGTCAGTTTAATCTGTATTTTGATAATACTACAACTATGTAGGCTTTGGCGGGTAGATACAGTGGCGGATCCAGGGGGGGGGGGGGAGGGCCCGGGGGGCCCGGGCCCCCCCCCCTTGAGAAAAAAATCATGTAAAATCACGTGACTTTTACATTTTTGGGGGGTTGGGCCCCCCCCCTGGCGCTCAAGGGGGGGGGGGGGGGGGTGCAAATAGAAAAATTTTCGAGGACCAAAAAAAAAAAAAAATGTGCTCACTACCCCCCCCCCCCCCCCCCCCCCCCCCCCCTCCCCCCCCCCCAACCAACAGAGCGACTTTTCGGCCGGCGCGATTTTCAAATTTCCGGGAGCAAAAAAAAAAGAAGAAAGTTGGGCCCCCTCCCCTAAGAGATCCTGGATCCGCGCCTGGGTAGATATATGCTTTGGACATTGAGAATGGGAAAGAGAATGTCAAGAATGTTGATTATAATGCTGATTGTGACGATGATCTAATTAATAATGACTCTATTTCTACCACCATTACGACTACTACTTTATTTTACCCCACTCATTATTGAGAAAAATATATCCTTTTCATAATTGAAGTACAAGACAAAACGAACGAACAAACACAAAAACATGAAAAACGATGTAAAGAGGTGCTCCACTGCATCCAAAGAAACCACCAGCATGATCTGTTGGAATGTTATGCATGAAGTCACAACACAAACCCTAGTAAAAGAAAATACATACCGGTCACACCATAAATCATTGGAATCTGGCTATAATCTGGGAATAATAATAACTCATCCCAGGGTGGGGGGGGGGGGGGGGTGTCACTTTTTTGTCACCCTTTAGCACACAATTTTTTTTTTTTTTATATTTGTTTTATAGACAAAATTTGAGTGGGAGGGGGGGGGGGGAGGGTTTCCTCCAAAACACACACATTAAACAAAATTGAGGGGGGGGTAACCCCCACCCCCCCCCCCTGCGTACGCGCCTGCTGAGATGGCATGTAGGCTGTAGCAATCCTTCTGACCGTATATTTGGGGTTTTGTTTTTGTTTTTTTGTCCCGCAAATTGGAATATTATGCCGAGCGATATTTCGTTCAGTAGGGGGGGGGGGGGGTAAGGTCACTTTTTTTGTCACCCTTTAGCACAAAAAAAAACAACATTTTTTAATATTTGTTTTTATAGAAAAAATTTGAGTGGGAGGGGGGGGGGAAGGGTTTCCTCCAAAACACACACATTAAACAACATTGAGGGGGGGTTAAACCCCACCCCCCCCCCCCCCCCCCCCCTGCGTACGCGCCTGCTGAGATGGCATGTTAGGCTGTAGCAATCCTTCTGACCGTATATTTGGGGCTGCATGCCCTCAACGTTGTTTGCGAATAGAACATTTTATTTGCAGACGACACTGGATGAAACGTGCGACATCGGATCGAATATAATGAACGGTACTGCATCGTAAAGAAGTTTCAGTTCGGTATGTTTGACTCTTTTCGTAACGGGCTTAATTTTATTTCACTGTGGGGATATATAATCTAACAATTACGGTGCATATTATGCACTCCATCATATTATATGAACGGTTTATTAAGTCAAATTAAGCATCCACCTGTATATTTCATTGGGCCGTGCACGCTCTACCGTACTCTACTCCGCTGCCAGTGCCCCTGCAGCTATATCTGTCGCTATAGGACTGGCAAGCTGTGTGTTTATTTTGAGGAATCGTGGAGCTGGGACACGGGCCAGACGGAGATGCACGCGCACGTTATGTGTGCTGGTGGAAATAGAATTAGATATAGCTAAGGGCTAGGTGATATTAATCAGGATAATGTAAAATATGATATTGATATTTTACGTTATCACCAAGCTAGGTGGATCTGTTGACTATAATGCCATGAGTTCTTTTGATATTGTGGCGTAACCGGGCTCTGCCGGGGTAGCGTTCTGCCTTGCAGTCTCTCAAAACCCGGTTCACGCTCTCGACAATCATTCAACTCTCAGTGGGCTCTCACAAAAGTATATCGTGTAAGAAATAACATGGACTAGCTCTCCTTTTACTCACTCCCGCAATCACTGAATGTCTGACAGGACTAAAGAAACAACACTTGCACAGTATATCTGCAGTTCAAGTAACTTTACTCGTTCCTGGTAAGGGATCGACCTGTCGCAACGACAGGTCAACACCAAACTGACTGACATCTCACGATGTCCACATATATATTTCACAATTAACTATAACGCCCTCTATGTCTTACTAAATTACTGGGCTAGTTATGCTACAATATTTAATGGACCTGATAGTGTTTTCAAATGTATATCAATTTTATGCAGTTTTCTGGGGGTGGGGGGGGGGGGGGGGGGGGTAAGACAAGAAGCAATTTTTGTTGTTTGGGGGTCCAATATTTTAGTAAATATTTAGCGGCGGCTTAGAAAAAGTGGAATGATTTACCATTCATAACTATACATGTACTTGAAAAATGTATTCAAATTATGCTAGAAAGCTCAAATTATGCCAGAATGTTGCTAAAACCAGCCAAATTATGCCAGGCATAATATATGCTAAAAGGGTCAAAATGCAGTAGGCATAATTATGCCAGATCTGGCAACATTGAACTCACTACAAAAAGTCTAATTTCCATACATTGGCTGTTGATATGTCAGGCTAGCAAGTAGCAACTGACAAGCTTTTTGACAAGAATTACTTAAAAACTTAGTAAATGGGTCTATTTGCTGTTTGCATTCAAATATTTCCCCCAAACATAATAATTACTAACTATGCTCGACATATATTAACATGAATTAATAAGTGAGGCCCTTAGCTGCTTATATAGTACAATCAATGTGTCTATATATGTATGGTGACTGAAATTTAATGCCAATTCAGACAGGATTTTTTTCTTCTAAATGGTTTGCAAGGTTAAAACTAGTGTAAAATTGCTAAGTCTCATTTAATAGACTCATAATATAGATCCAATACATATATGACCTAGTTTGGGACAGGGTTGGTGGGAGCTCAGAGGGAGTAGATCAAAAGTTTCTGTCTCTTTCGTTCGCTAGCCTCTTATTTAGACAGGGTCGGCTACTCCCTTTAGAGACGGAAGCTGACCATAGGGTCTGCTTTGCAAACTTTGGTGACCAGATCTGGCCGCCGAACTAGCCACTAAACTTTGAACTAAAATGACATTTTAGGGGATTTAAACAATAATTTTCCCATAAAAAAATCCTAGCATCAAAACAAAAAGTGATCATGTGACAAAAATGGATAAAAAATGTGCAGAAATGTTTGCCGTTTTTTGTCATTTGTCATTGAAAAAAGGCTTTGTGAAACGGGGCCCCAGGAGGGAATGAAAACCTTCATCACCACACACACATATGGGAAAGAAGAAGCACCCATAAATTTAAATACATATACATGATAAGAGCATTGATGCTGATGATGCTTCCCTAGGTACACAAAATTATAATCATGAACGCTTATATTTTTGTTGTCTTGTTTTCATTTTTAAACACACAGGATATAAATATTTTGGTGTTAAAATATCAAGTCTGCATTCTAATGTACAGTTGGTTGAATTTTTTCCAAAACAGAGAAATCCAACCGTGATAGCAAACTAATCTAATAGAAAGCAGAACAATCAGAAAAGAACACTGGTGAAAGTTTGAATGAAATCAGACAACAAATTAAAAAGTTAACAACCTTTTAATGTTTTAATCACTGTATGTATGGCAATTCAAATTTTCTGAATCGGTATTGTCACTGTGATGTAGTGCACAACAACTATTCCCTTTGTTCCAACTTACAAACCTACTAAAATATGTTTTTTTTCTTTAAAATGTATGACTTTTGGAGAGTTTTTTTTTTTTTTAGAGGACCTATGTTATCCACATATATTATGAGTAGTGCCCCAAAGGAGATGGCGCTGTAGGAGAAAAGAAATAATTATTTTTGTGCACGATAAGGCCTTCCCACTCCCCCCCCCCCAAATCATTTGGTTGTCCTTGACCGCCCATTCGTCATTTTTGGGCCGCTCACATTTTTCTTTATTTAAACAAAAATTAAATTAATTTTTTTAAGTTACCGTACATTTTTTTGGGGGAAGCAATCTTAAATGCCAAACATACGATTTCATGCATTTGCAAGGATCAAAATGCGTATTTATTAAACTTGCAATTTTCATTTTTCTATGTCAAAAAGGCGTTCATTCAAATCAGGTCCTGAGCATTCTTAAACTCATTTTAAAGCCCATCTGTACTAGTTTACAGAAGGGATTAGACCACCCTGCAAGGTCACTGGACAGGTGGTTATCTCCTCAAATCAGCTCTCAGTTAACATAAGATAAAGAGGATCATGGGGGACCAATGGTCACCGATTAGGCATTGTTTACTATAGAGGGCGCAAGTAGCTATAAGTAGTACAATAGAGATTTAAAAGGTGCTGTATTTCAAAGCCAAAAATACTTTCTGTGTTGGTCTTGATATTTATTGTATATTAAACTAGTCTTTTACCATATTAAAGTGTTTTATAGACTTTTTTTTGTTTAAATGCTTGACATCCCAATGATTTGTTTTATTTTTATGGAAAACAAATTATTCATAAAAACAAAATTTAAAAAATGGGAAAAAAAAAAAAAAAAAAAGACACACAAAAAATGAAGTTAAAAAAAAAGTCTACCCGCCCACCCCTACTCCAGAAAAGCAATCGAGGACAACCAAATGATTTTTTGTTGTTGCCCTAAACAGGAGCATTGTCTGTTAATACCTCACAATCTACTGACATACTTTCCAATTTGAGATTCGATGAGCTTTAGTGATCTCATTTTTTAAACATGCATAAACTCTTATTATTGGTCAGTTTTATTTCAATCTTTCACCATTCTGTTCCTCTGATTTTTCTGCTTTCATAAAATGAACATATTACAAAGTTTGGATTGCTCTTGTTTTAAGAGTAATATTTTTTTTCAATTTATATCTTCCAGCTATCCACTGCACAGGTACCCGGACCTGTTCAGAATCTTGTCATCAACAATATTCAGCAATGGGGGTTCACAGCGGCCTGGGATCCACCAGCTACTGGCAACACCGCTGAGCTCTACAATGTGACCATAACAAATACGAACACCAATGATGTGTATGAGAGATCCTTACTCCCCAATGCTGATGGGTCATATGAGATCGATCATCTCTACGATGATACCAATTACACGTTCAGCGTTGTGGCTGTCAACTCTGATGGCCAAGGGGGATTGGCAGTTGAAAATACTGGCATCAATATTCCACGTAAGTTACCCTGTACTCTTTTCAGAACAGAAATCACATTGATGTTGTGATCATAATAGGCCTGTTCAGTGTTCACACATGTCAAGTTAGTGCTATTGGATCGCGATGCAAAGATACACACACAGAGAATTCTTGCTCTACGGCAAGAACATCAAAACTGCCCATGCGTGAATCTCAACAATGTATGCGCCCTTGGAATCCTGGGAGTAAATAAATAATTTTTTGATTGTCAATACCCTTCACACACACAGCTCCCGGCAAACTACCAGGATTATACTGAAACATCAGGAGACTTTTAATACTGCAAATTTGATCGCGATGCAAAAATCGATTTTTAAATCTCACTTTTTTCTGTAGGTGTGAACGCCCCTAATGTAAGATTATGATTTACTCATGGGTAATTCTTTAATTTATATTTAGCTTTGCATACTCTGTCGTCATAGGGGCAGCCGTGACCTATATTTCTTCCCCTCTTATCTCTATTCTTAATACTTCCTTTGTTCTGCCCTTACTCATTCTTACCCATTCAACCTTGCCTGCCAAGGCAACCTCACTCTCTGTTATGATTATCCCACCTTTAACTCACTCAACACCTGACACTCTCTTTCCCTCCATTGGTTACTTTGAATTCCTTCTTGCAAACTGATGATTGGTCACTACTACTTTTATATTGTTAACATGTCAGCCATCTTGGAAGATTCAAATTTAAAAAGTTGGTGCACATCAAGTCTTGAAACATGTAGGACTAAATTTTGGTGTGTCTTACATTAAATTACCTCATCTATTGTGGTAAATTCCACAAGAAAATTAAAAAAACAAGTGGCAAAATAGCCATAGACGAGATTAGCTATTTGTTACCTTGGCAGAATAGACCACAGGAATTACCCCATTTTACCTTTTAGAGTGTGTTATACAATGATGAGATACAAGAACTTACAATATTTTTGTTTTTGTTTGTCATCCTAGCGTGCCAACTGTGCCTGAGCAGTGCAAATGTAGGAGCAAGCTTTTTCCAACTGACGTTCCCTGCTACGGGTGTGAACACCCTTCTCTCTGGAACATCAGTGGACGCGTCCACAGAACTTACTGTGCCCCAGCGTGCACTCAGCACAATCAGAACATCCATATTTTATCTTGGGCTTCAAGGGGGTTTGCTGTATGAACTGCAAATGACCGACTCCAATACACAAGCCATTGTTTACTCATCTCGGTATAGAACAGGTTGGTGTAGTCTTTAACTTATACCATGCTATCTTTGTTAAGGAAACAGTCTGTATTCGACTAAAAATTGCACCTGATGCGAGGTTTAAAAAAATTTATATCAATGGAAAGCTGAATGAATGTAGAATAAAAACATAAAGAAATAAAGATATATTTTCTCTATCACATGTAATATTGCACAAAAGCAAATTAAAACCTCATTTTCAGCACCCCTCCAATTACAATCAACAGGGGTGAAATTTACTGCAGTTTCGGTGACAACATCACATGTAGACCCGATCTTGACTATTTACCTTAGGCAAGTAGCCATGCGTAAAGGGATAGTTGAGTTTTGTTGCAGATGGCGCTACACAAAATATTTTTGTTGTGAGATAATGAAAAACTTAGTGTCGAATTTGAAAGAACAAACAATTTAATTGACAAATTCATCTTTGATCAAAATCGGTTCAGAGACGGCTGAAATATCCATAAATCTAACGATTTCTAATATTTGGGTGCCCCACAAATATTTGATAATTTCATAATTTGATTAAATCAAAGCTGTTGAAAAAACGAGATGGCGCCTTATATGTTTTATTCAAGTCAATGCCGATGTTGGCGTTTTTTTGGCTTTTTCGTGTTGGTTATAATCTGCAAAATCAGCCGGCCCGGGTATTGTTATTATTAATTAATTAATTAATCAATGGTCACAATATTTTTTTGAAAGTGGAGCTGAATGGGTATGATGGTATTGGCTAAATTTCACACATTTTTTGGTCTAAAATTACCTTAATAGCAATTTTAGTTCATAAAAGAGCACTAAAAACGTCATTAATAAGGAAAAGAGCAATAACCATGCACTCTTTAAAGGCATTTGCGGTCTGAAACAAGAACTCAACTATATGCATACTCCATGTAAGATGATGTCATAAAGTCGAAAGCTAAGTTTTTAGGTCGACAATTTTTTATATTCAAAGCTTTCGATTTTGAGTTTTCAGAGAGCTTTTACCTCTCTGACAGAGGCTGAAATAGCAGTTAAATGATATTATTGTAATCTATGGCCTATATCTCTGTATTGGGTGTTTAATGAAGAAAGTTAGACAAAAGTCAAAGTTTTTTCTCATGACTGTAGGTCTTGTGTCTGGTTAAAATGAGTTGAAATCTTTTTAAAATTACCGGTAAGCATTTAAAGGCCGGCTGCACTACTAGTTCCGCCAAAAGGGATTAGACCACCCTGCGAGGTCACTGACAAGTGGCTATTTCATTAACTCAGCTCTCAATTAACATAAGAAAAAGAGGATCATGGGGGACCAACAGGCACCGATTAGGGAAGTGTCTATATAGAGGAAACAAGTGATACAGTGTGGCTTTTAATGTAAGTAAACAAATTGATGAAAATATTGAGAAAAGGGTAGCACTTCTCGTCAAACATCTCACAATAAATGTATCAACAACAGACGTAGCGCTTCTTGTCAAACGTCTCACAATAAATGTATCAACACACCATCAGCGTCACAGCATTATGGATATGAGCACTATCCAAGTAAAGATTACCATTGTTAATATTGTTTTTTATTTGTATAATTCTTCTTTTTCTTCTTTTCATTATAATTATTATTATTATTATTATCATCACTATTATTATTATTGTTAATATCTTATTATTTACATCCTCTTCTTTTAAGTTCCTAATCCGGCAACAAACCTTCTGCTGAGCCCCGATTCCAGTACCAGCGTACAAGTGACGTATGAGCAGCCTATCGGAACTCAGTATCACAAGTATGATGGCTTCAGGATCATGTATGGTGGTCAAGAACGCTTCGTAGGAAGTAGCGAGACGTCAGTGGTAATCAATGGTCTACAGGCGGAGATTTCATACACCATTGAAGTTCAGACGTTCAGTGGCGAGTTTGCTGATCGTAAATACTCTACTCCAGGACCTGCAACCGGTGACATAACTCTTGGTAATGCTTCTCTTTTTATGCCTCCGTTACGAGGTAGCTGGAGGCATTATGTTTTCGGGTTGTCCGTCCGTCCGTATGTCCAGTACGTCCATACGTCCCGTTCTCGTGATCGCTTTATCTCAAGAACCGACGGATGGATTCCCGCCAAACTTAAACCATGTATGGATCTGGCAGAGCTAATGATTTGAGTAGATTTTGGGGTCACGGGGTCAAAGGTCACAGGGCTCATTATGTATGCAAAAATAGCTTGTGATCACGTTATCTCAGTACCGATTGATGGATTCCTGCCAAACTTAGGTCATGTATGTATCTTGAAGAGCCAATGAACTGAGTAGATTTTAGGGTCATGCGGTCAAAGGTCATGGGGCTCATTATGTATGCAAAAATAGCTTGTGAACTAGGGCTGCGACGAGTAGTCGAATGCTCGAGTACCCGCACTGTTGACAACTGCTCGAGTACGATTTCTCGTACTCGCATATTCGGCGGCAAAAAAAAAAAAAAAAAAAATCTGGTTACCTGGCACTGTCCAGGCCGACGCCTAGCCTTGCCAGGGACAGCGCCGACTGCTGGCGTGGTACCGTCGGTAAAAATGTTTCCCAACTCAATCACAGTCAAACTCACCACTCAGAAACTGGGACCAAATGTCCTGATTTCTGTTTGGACTTGGAGGAAAATGGATTATTCTGTCATCTTTGGTTTTTAAAACAGCATTGTTTACTGTTATTATTGTTATTAAATCGGCGCCTTCAACTGCAACTCGAAGTAAAATTGCATGCGTTTTCGGCGACAGAGTTGGGATACTGCTGTTGTTGTTGTTGTTGTGTTTTGGTTTATTGGCGATTAGTCAGTAATTAGTCAGTAACTGCTCCAGTGGTATGGTGGTGGCAAAAAAAAAAAAAAAAAAAAAATCAACAAATTCAAAAAAATTCAAAAAAAACATTGCGTCCGAATATTCAAGTATTCGCTTGTAAGCCTGGGAGTGTACTTGGGTACCTCATTACACTGTTGTGCACAGCCTTATTGTGAATGCCTTCTTATTAGAACTGACCTATGGATTACTATCAAACCCAGGGACATGTATGTATTTTCAGAGCCATTGAACTGACATGTATATAAAAATAGCTTGTAATAACGATATTCTGCGAACCTGTTAATGGATTACAATCAAAATTGAATTTGAGAAATTGCTTCATGGCGGAGGCATCATTTTCGACTGCGCGCAGTCAAACATCCATCTAGTTTTATTGTATTCCCCAGGCCCAGGCAGTATGCTGGAGGATACTTTGGTTTCAGCAGGGGCACGCCGATCGCCGCGTCCTGTAATTGTGTGCACTCTAAATTTTGTATGGAGATGTATCTTGGTACAATTACACATTTGTAGTGTTTTCGGTGATGCTGCTCCTAGTCTTGACAATAGTTATGACATTCCCTGCCAGTGCATTTGCATCGTGCGGCAATGGAGATGTTAACTTGATGTTAACTTTGACTTGTGTTCGCAGTTATCTCTTGAGTTTGAATGTGAAGAAACCAACAATATCCAGCATGAAGTAGCAGTCCCTGCACCGGTAAATGTAGTCTTGCGATCAGTTGTGAACAATCAGCAAGTTGCCGTTGGATCAACGATAACAACTAGTAGGAGCGGATCAAGTAGGAAGCAGGTACAACAATCACTGTTTGTATGTAACAACTTAAATGTCACCATCAATTACTTCAAGGACTCAACTTGAGCATGGAGATTATGTACATTAAAAAAAATTATGTTGAGTGTTATAACAGTTTGAACATATAGTTTTGGATTTCTGTGTTTTGCCAGTGTTCAGGAAGATTTCTTCTTATGGATTGCTTGTTCAGATGTTTTCACAGTTTTGAAACTTGTGGTCGAGTGGTTGATGGCGCTTGACTGGAGATGCGAATGTCGAGGGTTCGAATCCCGACACGGCACTAATATCCTTCGGCAAGATATTAACCTGCACTTGCTACTGGGTACCCGGTAGGATGCAACCGTCATTGTTGGTCAAACAGCTTGTGAGCGTCACTTAACGCCCGGCTGGAATGCTCCCCAGGGAGTGGAGATTGTGCACACAATGTGTTCGGGCAAGCACTGAATCCAATGACCGGGGTAATAGTATATTTGTAAAGCGCTTGGAGACATTTGTATTAAGCGCTATATAAAAATTAAATATTAAATATTATCACATGTAAATCTGTGGTAAACTTATGTGTATTTCAAAGAGTTCAGCATGACAAATAAGGTAATATGATGTTAAATTTTCATTTCTTTGAGATTGTCACGGTTGATTTATGTATTTGCTCTAGATGTCTGATTTAGATAATAATACAAACTAGCAGGACCCGTGGAAAATCCACTGAGGATTCTATCATTCTAGGGGGTGGGGTGGTTGTAATGATGCGCTATCTTTTTTTAATTTTTAATAATAATTTCAACAACAACAAAAAAAAAAAAAATATTTGTAGATGTCAGATGATCTATTTTTAACATTCTTTTTTTTTTTTCTCAAGACCCTGTTTCTTTTTCTTTTTTTTCTTTTTTTTTATTTCTCTTCTTTGTATAGCCTTATTTTTTATCTTTTTATTCTTTTTCTAATCTTTCTAATCTATGATTTTGCATATTAAAGTTGCTCAAGCTTGGGTATATAGAGGCCAGCCAACGGACGTGAGATACCTATATCAATGTTGCGAACTTTTTACGCACGGGATCGTAATACCCGTTGGCTTAGTGTTATGTAGTGATCGCCAACTTGCATTACAATATCTTAAGGGACATCTCCATAGAGGCCGAGCATATTAAAAACGAACCACAAAAGGGCGCACTATCAGATATAGGCTTTTACACACACTCTCCATTTTACGAGCTCATATCTCTCCAAATATATCTTTATTTTACTTTACTATGGTACCTTTCGAGTTGAAAATTAGCTTACACAGCACTTTCTAGGGCAATTAGGCCTGACAGAACACACGTTTTTACATTGACGCGAGGTGGAATATTTCCAACCGGATGGCCAACTTTGACGGGGCGTTTCACTGTCAATCACGTTGTTCATTCACAAAAAACCTACATAGGTAGTTGCAACATATAGGTATGCATATTATTCATGAGAAATTTTGAGGAAATTCGCAAAAATTTGCCATAGACCTCTAGGTACCTTGTCCTTGTCAATATTCATAAACCTTGTCAATCCGACTAGCTAAGCAATGCCACTTTACCCATGCCATTGGTGTACACACAATAGCATGTGCGTGCAACTACCTTGTAATACGCGATGCTGATTGGCTAACTGTTTTTAGAGTATGAGGTTGCATTAGGTTGACGCATGATCACTCATAAATATTCATTCATTCTGACCTCTCAACGACTCTCAACGACTGGTGCCCGCGTATGCAATGTGCACACTACGCGCTCATTGGTTTAAACTTTTTTTACCTTGCGCGTATGCGAACTAGGTCACCTCATGTTATATGAATATTCATTAATCATTACCATCAATGGGCTCTTATTGGCTGTATGTAAATGACAAAAAAATACGTCATACCTCATTAGGTTTTGTCCCCTGACGCGAATTAACTTGTTGTAATGGCCTACTTCACAAACGACCGAGTCCAGTTGTGCGCGCTCGATTTATCCCGAGCTTCGATTAACTGTTTGTAATTAAGTTTTAAAATATCAAATTTATTGATATATGTTTAATTGAATACATTTAAATATGCACATTATTATAGGCCTGTAAAATATTTTATTTACATTTTAATCTTGCAAGTTTTATTTGATATTTGATGGGAATTTGAAGATTATATCACGATTTATGGTCAATGTCCGGGCGTTGTTAGATCACGATTAGTACATGATATTTCACTTTATATTTACCAGAACGCGCCTTTCTCTTTATAACATTTCCTTATGTCAGATACATGTACCCTTTTTATGTTAGGATCATTTTTTTAAAGAAAGATAATTAAATGAAGTTAAAGGTATTACAAAGTTTTGGGAAATTTTGAAAAATGGGTGGATAGTGATTCTTTACAAATTTAATATTTTTTGATGCCCTTGTGGATGTATTAAAAACACCAGAAATTTTAGCCCCTAAAACACTTCTGCTTTTGAGAAAAATTGAATATAAAGATTTACCGGTGCTCCCGGTAAATTTTGATAAATTTCAAATAGCTCCTACGGCCGTACAATGGTATGTAGTTGTGGTATATAATTTCCGAACGAGAATAGCTAATCAGTCAATTTTAGTCAATAAACATTGTTTTATAGCTTAATTAATATCTTGACCTTGAGAGGGAGCTATTCAACATAAAGTGTTTATTATTTACAATTTCATAACTTTAGAGTCGATTTCGACCGCGACAACGATCACTGAATATTGTAGGATCGTATATGCTTCCAATATTTTCATTTGAACCAAATTCATGACCCCATACCAAAACTTTGTATTACCTTTAAACATTTTTCATCAAATATTTTGATTATTATTTATAATGCCATTATAGCTCCTTATTTTAATTATTGTAACCTTGCCTGTGGATCCTCGACTGATCATGCAATGAGAAGATTATTATGCTTACAAAAAAGAGCTATTCGTTTAGTCTTACATGCTGATTATTTTGCTCATACTAAACCTTTATTTCTAAAATTAAAACTTTTGAATGTCCTAGATCTTTGTAATTAAAGTTTTGCAATATTTATGTACTTATGTTTTAATAATTTCAAACCAATTAGTCTTTCCAGCAAATTTTGTCTTAATTCTGCATTACATTCATATAATACTCAAAGTTCTTCTAATTTTCATTTAAATAAAATAAGACCTAATATAACTAGAAAATCAATATTTTTTAAAGGCCCACAATTGTGGAATAATATACCTCAAGATATAAAATCTAGTCCATCAATTAACATTTTTAAAAGGAGATATAAATAATTTTTAATCCAACAAAATAAATAAAGATTGATTATGTGCACGGTCTGGTTTTTGTTTCGCTTTTGTCCCCCCCCCCCCTCTATTTAGGCTTCTTGTTTTTCTTTTCTTTTTTTAAATCACCTTCTCAAACAACAATATAATACTGCATTATACTTTATTACTGTTTTGGTGGCAGCACCAATAAAGCCTTTGGCTTTCCTAGATGTCTCCACATTCATTTATATTTTTGTTGGTGTATTGTATTGTAAATGTTTCTCTCTAACTTGTACGCTATATTTTGTATTTTATAGGTTTCTTATGATGTTTTATGATGAATGAAATAAAGTTCAATTCAATTCAATTCAATAGTTCATGTTTACTTTAGTCGTTTAAACTATGTCATTTACATGTAGGGTACATTTAGGTTCCATATTGAACGCACAGTTTTAATATCTTTTTACTTTTCTTTGCATTAAGAAAAAAATTTCCCTGTTTCACCATTATTGGTAATTGAAGACTGAAGAAAAAAATATGTGTATCGCTTGAAATTCATGAATGTATGATGCTCATGAAGATGTGATTAACTGATTCAACCACATTTCCGGACTGCAACGTAAGTCTGAAGATACTTGTAGAGCTGCAAGTGAAAGCTCACAGAAATGGGTAATTCTGTACTGATTGTGAAGGTGTGTGTGTGTGCGTGTGTGTTGGGTATCAATCAGATATGATTTCATGTCACATCCAAAAAACATGACTCAGGGTCTGCCCGAGTCAGTTTGTAGGCGAAGCCTGAGAGCTGACCCAGTGAACAAACCGATAGACCAGCTCACATTTTCCATTTTCATGATTTATTTATGTATTTTATCACCTTTTGCCTTCAAGATGCTCTGGACGCAAATGAGATCGTAGTGACTGCCTTCACATCCACCACAATCACAGTCATCTTTGGTAAGAGGGAAGACGCTACCGGCTACAGCATCACCCTGAGAAGCCTCGATGGCAATGCTCCCAGGGAAATAACAGTCAATTTGCTACCCTCGGAGAGCTCTCGTGTGACCTTTGACACGCTGAATCCGGGAGTGAATTATGAAATCACTCTCGATTCACGAGAAGACATGGCTATAGAGCAGAGGACTAGTAAGTTGGATTGCAGAGTTGATAGGATACCCATCGTCATGGGAAAAACTTGGAAATCATGAAAAAATAATTCTTCCGGATAGTCATGGAAAATGAACTTACAAAATCTCCCAAAGTCATAAAAAGTAGTAGAAAATGTCAGGAGATAAGGAGGCCATTACATACATGAAACAATGTGATATCACAGCATGGTATTTGTATCGTGTTTGGATGTCGCAATCTATACCAAAATGTTTTTTATCTGTTCATGGAAAAAGGGGAAACATGAAAAGTCGTGGAAGTTGGTTCCCAAATTTCTGTGGGAGCCCAGTTTGATGATGCTCCCCAAATATCTTTGTTTAGTTTGTGTATGATGTGTGCCTTGAGAATTTTGTTTATAATCATAATAGTTGTAATAACTACATGTATGGCACTTTTTCTATGGGATATATAGAACTCTGAAATCCCATTTGTGGGTCAGTGCTTGACTTTGAATATATTCAACTTTATACTAAGCATTTTTTAAACTCCCAATGTGAAACAATACCAGAATAGCAATCTCTTGTTAGAAGGGTTACTTTTGAAATGCCCTTGAAATTCAAATAGGACTAGAAATAAAGTTTCACAACTTACATCTAACACCAAATTTTATATTAATTTCGATATTCACAACTTATATTTATACCCAAAATTTACAATTTATAGTAATATTTAAAATTGTAAAAAGAAGACAGCTGCAGTGATATGTGAGTAAGACCAACTAGGACATGAATTACCAAGCAGAGGACAGCTCTACAGGAATGTCATTTGAGCAGCTAACTAGTACAGCTGAGGTACATTTCATTGTGGCCCCAACAGCCTCCAAACAATGGGACATAGATAGATGTCTTCTTTGTATGAACACATCTTGTACCTCATGCCACTGTTCTGACCCAGAATCCCACCGTCGCCTCTGTTGACTTGATCTGGGGGTTGTTTCACAAAGATCCTAAGTTAAACTTATCTCTAAGTTGGACTTAACAATTATGGAAATCCGTTAGCATTTATGAAAATATGTTGTAGAATTTATTTTAAAAGGCATAAAATGTTTATCCAAATCATTCATATTTTCTATTATCATGGATATGATTTCATGTTCTTGATGTGGAATTTATAAAAAGTCTAAAAAACTTGAATTTTCACTTTTGAATATATTTCATTTTAAGGCTACAAATGGCTCTACATAATGTTTAAGTTCAACTTAGAGTTAAGTTCGACTTAGGATCTTTGTGAAACACCCCCTGGACCACACCACATCAATACCTACAATTTGTAATTCATATCAATATTCACAATTTACAATACCTTCCTTGTGTGCACAGAGCCTGTAGCTCCTGCCACCGTTCTGACACAAAACCCCACTGTCACCTCGTTCGATGTGATCTGGACCCAACCGCAAGGAGTCTACCATAACTTCCTTCTCGTCATCACCAACCCCGATGGCACCAAGAGACCAGAGATCGCCCTCGGACCCTTGGACGCCGTCCGAGAAGTGACGGAACTTCTTCCAGGAAACCAGTACGACATCCAGGTCTATGCAACGGTGGGAACTGGGGAAGACTTGATCCTCAGTGAACCGGCTAGTGCTCAAGGAATGACTAGTAAGTCTCATCACAAAATAGCATTAATAACTGTAACGTTTTATTTCTATAGTGCATAATAATTGGAGTTACATACTATATGTGTTTGGTAAATATAAAATGGGTAAATATTTAGTGCAATATTGACTTCATTTGGATGGAGAGTGGCAAACGTAGATAAATGACTTGTCAAAGGACATTAGTGCTGTGACAGGGATACGAACCCTGAACCTTGAGCCTGACGGTCTGGGGCTTATCCACTAGACCTGTGTTTTACAACCTTTTTATAGTCACAGCATCCTTTTAAGGAATAGCAAGTTTCACATCCTAACCCCAAATTCACTCAAGAAGATTCATTTTGCATCGTCTTGACACTTATCACACTCCATGTACACACATATGGAGATATTTGTTTATAACATTTGCAAGCGAGTGAGCATTACAAAATGAAGTTTTTAGTATGGTAAATACAAAAATTTGTAATGAAAACACACCAGATAAGAAATTATATCGTAAGATTGTTGATAGTGATTGATGTTAATATTAGCAATTTTCTTCCTGCTTTGTAGATTCTCTTGGAGCTCTAGAGGTAATCTACATAGACCGAACCACGGATAGTCTTGAGGTGGCCTGGGGAGCCAGTCCTAGATCCAACCCAGGGGCCTACCAGGTATCTTTCAATACTGAAGGACAAAGAGATACCATTCCCCTCATCACCCAGGACCGAAACATCAGAGGAACATCTTTGGTAGCTGGTCAGCTTTACAATGTTTTTGTAGTGGCAGAAAACTACCAGCAAGATATTGGAACCTTAGATGTCAGGACAAGTAAGTCAATCCCATAACCAAAATTGTAGGCTGTTTATCAACCACTTCAATTTTAAAAATGCCTTTATTTTTCTCTCAAAATTCTTTCATTTCTTATCAATATGAAAAAGTTGATGGTTTATTCATGAATGAATGAATGCACCATCTTGCATAAATATATACATTTCAAACTGATTGGTGTCTGAATTATTCTATTGCAGTTGCACATGCAAATACGAATGTGGTTTTATTGTTTTGCTCAGTCCAAAAATAATAATGGAAGTGATTTTATAGATTGAAGCACTTATTAGATGACACTATCTTTGAGTGCTTTTACAGACGTGCATTTTCATAACTGCATTCTCACTATTCCTGCATAGTCCCACTTGTAATTATTTGTAGTTGTATTGATCTTCCTTAGTTCCAAATGCTTTTAAACATGTCAAATGTTGATGCTTAGTACCAACATGCATGTTACCAAGTTTTCATTATCCATGATTAGTACCAACATGCATGTCACCATGTTTTCACTGTCCACTGTCACCATGTTTTCACTATCCATCATCTGTACCAACATCCATTTGTTGTGTTCTCACTATTTCCGCATAGTCTCACTTCTATTTAATTGTGTGTTTTTTCTGGTCCTTGTGTACCGTAGTTCCTTTCGTGGTCAGAAATCTGGCTTTGACTGGGGAACCAACCGCTATATCATTCAGCGTTTCTTGGAGCCAACCAGCGAGTGGGATGTATGATGGCTATGCCGTGTATATTGCAGGACAAGACAATGTAGAAAGACCAACAGCTAGACTAGATGATCCAGATACGACAGAACTTCTTATAGAGGTGGGTTTACCATCAAAATGACTGATTCCTAAACTGATTGTATATACATTAGTTGTGACCGTATGATTATGTAGCTGTCAATGCCGTTGTTTACTTTCGTACAAGAGTCAAATCATGATAATGATGATGATATTTTAACTGTCCATTAATCAAGTATTCATGTAATTGTGTCTGTTGATGCCATCAATATGAGAGGTTCCTCAACTGAAAAGTCATATCTGTCTGGGCTGATTCTCTCATTTGTTATCTAAAACGTACCTACTAGACTGACATAATTTTTTTTGCATCTTAGTAATTTCTTATTCTCAAATGCTTTTTGACAACTAAGGACGTACTTATCAGTGTGTTTGCTGTGTGCGTGGGTGTGTGAGTATTTGTGTGTTCTATATTCTGTAGCTTAGAATATCTATTCATTGTATAATTTTACGTAACATTCTGTAAATGTATGTATGTTGTTGACTATAGGGCCCCGCTCACAAGCTTAGCTTCTAAAGGGGTCCTAAAACCATTCAGTTCATGATGTAATCAGTTTTCAGTTAATGATGTTCGAGACTTGAATCTAGATATTTTCACTGTCTATTGTTTGATACAGGACTTGGACCCAAATCAGGAATACACCGTGTCTGTCTATGCTGTTGCCGGTTTCGGGCAGAATTCAGAGGTCCGTAGTGAAGTCACTCAAGCTACTGTTTCAACAGGTGAGAGAGATTTATACATTTTTTAATTTGCATATTTAATGCAATTACCATCAATGACCAGTTCAAGACCCAAATGTATAAGACTAATAGCTTTGATGTTAACTTTGCCATTAAACTTCCATGGAGACCTTAATTGTATTGGCTGTTGAGAGATGTTGCTATGGTAATTAATATTGATGTCAAAGTTACAATCAGTATTTAAAGTTTCATGCAACATGGCTCAGGTATTGTATCTACGGATTATTGGTGACAGCTGGTCACAGCAGGGGCCCGTTTCATAAAACTTGTTATCTATAACAACGGCTAAATTGCTATAACAAATGTGCTCTCAGCCAATCAGATGCCATGATTTCAGTAGCTTATAACTTGTTATTGATATCAAGTTTCATGAAAGAGTGCCTAGGAGTCCCTGTATTAGAGAGCCCAAATGCATGTAGGCAGATCACATTGGTTTGCTGTTGCTCAGATGATTTTATGTATCACTAATCTATCAAGAAAACTATAAGTAAACATTTCTAACTCATGCAACATTGGAAATTTGTAGAGCACTGTAGTGTGTAGGTGTACACTTATATCAGAGAAAGGTCAATCTTGAGGTTTATAACAAAATGGTATTTGAATTTGAGCCTTGAAATCATGTAGTCACAGGTTATGTGAAGAGTTTCTCAATATTTCTAAACACCAGACAGTACTATCATAAATAGTAATATTATTAGATGCTGCTTGTAAGTGTCGTCTTGGATGGTGATGTAGATATACAGTAGGTTTGCGGGTGCACCATGTGTGAGAGAGAGAGAGAGAGAGGATTGAGGAGTACACATCTATGAGGACTACACATCCTCAAGAAAGATTACCAAGAGTCCTTTTCAGGACTCCTCAATCCTCCCTCTCTCTATCTCACATGGTGCACCCGCAAGCCTACTGTATAGTATTATTATTATTGTGATCTTTATTATTTTTAATATTATTATCATAAATGTATTTATTTAGTTAATTAGTTATTTATTAATTCATTTATTCATATATTCATTCATTCATTCATTCATTTATTTATTTACTTTCTTATATTTGTTATTAGTATCTCTTGACGCTCTGGATTTGGAGACCTATTCTGTGACTGAGACGACAATCGGTGTTGCATTTGGACCAGCACTTGTAGCCTCTTCAGGCTATACCTTATCTTTGACAAGTGATGGTATTGTTATAGGACTCATCGAGATTCCTGTTGGTAAGATTTATACACTATACTTTCTTTGACAAATAATTGATGAGTGACGGTGCTACCATAGGACTTGTCAGTATATTCCTGTTGGTAAGATTTATACACTATACTTTCTCTAACAAATAATTGACAAGTAATGGTACTTCTATAGGGCATGTCAGTATATACCTGTTGGTAAGATTTTTACACTATACTTTCTCTAACAAATAATTGACAAGTAATGGTACTTCTATATGGCATGTCAGTATATTCCTGTTGGTAAGATTTATACACTATACTTTCTCTAACAAATAATTGACAAGTAATGGTACTTCTATAGGACATATCAGTGTTCCTGATGGAAATATGTAAATCTTTCCATTTAAAAAAAAAATTTGACAAGTGACGGTTCTACTTGTCAGTACAATGAATTGGATGTTGTTCATTCCTGTTTAGAAAGGATGGTGTTTGTTTGAAATACTGCACATACCATGCATGGGTTTGTGTATGTAGCTGAATGTACAATGGCATCTTTCTTACAAGCCACAATGGAGCTAATACTGATTTCTTCTTTTCATAATACCGAATTTTGTAATCAAATAAAACCATGTCCAAAATTTAGAGTGAGACAACAAATCAAAAAGTTACAATGATGCTGGTGAAGTAAGTTACAATAGGTGATAAGGAGACAATGAAATAGGCACTGAAAATGTTTGCAATGTTAGGAGACGAAGAAATAGGCATTGAAAATATTTGCATTGTTATTGGACATCAGGTGTCCATGCTAATTCATTCTCTTGAGTGATCTCACAAATCTGGTATATCCAATTGATAATGATTGTTACTTTGAATGTTTCCATGCGCGGAATTTTGATAAAGTTGTTCGATTCGACCTTCCCTTTTGCAATGATACAAATTAAATCAATATTAAAAATCAATGAACCTCTACTTTAATCTATACAGCCGGTTCTACGAAGTTCGTCTTTACTGGTCTAACATCAGGGACTCTGTATCGAGCCCAGGTACAGGTCACAGGTTCTTCCGTTACATCGGATCCTTTGGATATCCGAACCAGTAAGTCTTTATATTCTTTATTTATTACTAGAATGTATGTACATACATACATGTACAAACATACAGACAAAAATAGAGATTCTTCTTCTTATTATTAGTAGTAGTAGTAATTAGGTGGTCTGTCGATGACAGATCACCTATTGATTTCGTTAGAATTTTCTTTCTTTATTTATTCTTTATTTTTATTTCTTCCACACACTTTTTGTGCACACATTCACTCGACATCGACAAGGTCAATTTCCTTCGAAATTTCTGTCAGTCATCAGGCCCTATAATATCAAGTTCCTAAAACCTTTTTCAAGTTCATGGGGTCATCGTGACGTCATCCAGGCGCCATTTTGTAAAAATCAGGTCATTATCATATCTCAATAACGAGTCATCAAAAATCAACCATATTTGGTATACATCAACTTCAGGTCAAAGGTCAACTAAAAATGTCAACAAATTCCGCGCGCGCACCTCGACGCGCACGTACGCGCGCATCAAAATTGTATAATGCTCTGATTCGTTTAAAATTAATTTTGCATACGTTTTAGGCCATTTTAAGCATTTTGCAAAAAAAGGCGCACACGCACATGCGTGCGCGTTTTCGCGCGTACTTGCATTTTGCAACGTAGAATCGCCAAATTTTCTCTGTTATCTTATTTGGCACATTTTTTCAAGCATTTTGATACCTTGTTCACCTTTTTCTGACCATTAATAACGCAATGAGCGTCCGTTAAGATACGCATCCGTGCGTGCGAGCTCTTGTAATACATAACATACATGTGCAAAAACATGCCTATACAAAATTCATTGTAACTAGGCTTGAGTCGGTACGGTCGATCACACCGGGACCCGACCGTTGCCGTCGGGTCCCGGTTTCGTTTTTTGAGAACCGACGCTCCGAAAAAAATAATGAAATATGTAAGAAATTGCAGTTTTGCACAACACTAAAATCATTCCACCTTGAAACTTAAGTATTTAATTGTTACCAATCATATTCCTGTTCTAGCTCATCCTGAATCAATCCGAACTGCTGATATAATATGGGTTGCAAAGCAGTTCGCCCCATGGGGTTGTTGTTGCCAGCTGCTAGCTAGCTTACTGTACTGGCCGGGTCTCTCGGCAGGATTAATAAATCAGGTTGAAAGAAACATTAATGTTTGAATAAAAAACGGCTTTCTAAAAAGTACTTCTTTACAACATACCGATCGAATAATTTTTAAAAGACAAACTGGATATTATTTTTTTGACTTTGAACACCGCATGCTTCTTTTAAAAGCTGAAAATTACTTGGTAATCACAAGAAGTTTCGATACGGATAACTGTTGCAAGGCAAGTTCAGACTAGTCTCGGAAAAATGCGCAGTGCTCCTCGTAGTTAGCTGTAATCCGTTTCAGAACGAACCCAAACAAAGACGTGATCGTAGCGAGAAAAAATCATTAAAAACTACGAGAGCACAATTGGAAAGACAACTACTCAAAATTATCGTAAGCAGATACATAACTTGGAGGAATAATACTATAGTTGTCCAAGAAAAGCCACAGAAATAGTGATATTTAAGGAGTTACTATAGGTACTGATATGTCCGAATTACACGTTATTTGGTTTCTAGCCTCGTGTTCTAACACGAGGCTAGAAACCAAATAACGCCCTCTGCGGTAAAAAGCAGTATAACAAAGGATTCGAGTATTTGCAGCAAGCCCCTTGCGATAAAAATGTACCCAGTTACTCCTCGATTATCACAATTTCTTTGGCATTTCTTGGGCGATTATTGAATTCTTTGTCCAAGTTATTTATCTGATTATCGTAATTTTGAGCAGTAGTTGTCTTTCCAATTGTGCTCTCGTAGTTTTTAATGATTTTTTTCTCGTTACGATCACGTCTTTGTTTGGGTTCGTTCTGGCACGCATTACAGCTAACAAGGAGCACTGCGCTTTTTTCCGAGACTAGTCTGAACTTGCCTTGCAATAGCTATCCGTATCGAAACTTCTTGTGATTACCAAGTAATTTTCAGCTTTTAAAAGAAGCATGCGGTGTTCAAAATCAAAGAAAAAAATATCTATTTTGTTTTTAAAAATTATTCGATCGGTATGTTGTAAAGGAGTATTTTTTAGAAAGCCGTTTTATTATTCAAACATTAATGTTTTCTGACCCGATTTATTCAACCTGCATGAATCAAAATGGCGGCTCGATCGTTGTCTTTCTATTTTTGCTCCAGTTTTTTTACTTTTAGAGGTACGATAATGACACTAAACATCGCCAATCATGGATAAAAATAATGTCAAATGGAAGAATATACCGATCTATGCCGAGGTATGCATGTGTTGATTTATTTGACTGATAAAAAAGGTCACTTTTAAGGGACATATACTGATGATGCGCTTTTTATAGAGGCAAGTGACAAATCCTGCGAGCTGATTTCGGGACACCGGGTCCCGATCGGTGCAAGGCCGTCGGGACCCGGTTTATGAAAATCCCGACATGACTCAGGCCTAATTGTAACTCTTCAGAATGGATAGAAACCCCCCAATTTCTTTCATATTTAAATAGATTATGAGTTGGAAATATGATTTCATGTCTCATTTGACCCTTAATTAACTCATGACGTCATCATAATGGCCTCCGAACTCAAAATTTTAATTTGCATATTATGACGTCAGCAGATTTTTGGAAAATTGATTGTATCTCTGTAAATATTGATCAATTTTCATTCAAATTTTGATATGTTCTACCTGAGAATATTCTCTACAAATGCAGTTATCACGATATTTCATTTTGACAATGGTATTATGGCGTATTTTTGCGATTAAAGGAGGCATGTCAATTTTTTACATTTTGCGTGTATTCTCTATGGGACATGACTTTTTCTCAAAACTGGATTCTACATTCTCGTCTTTCGCGAGCAATATCTCCGTCGTTTTATCTTTGTTTACGCTGAGCTTTGAGTATGTTGTAGCTGAGACAATGAGCTATCACAAGTGTGCCCTTTATTTTTCGATCAGATGCCGGGATCATGCTCATATTTCACTTACAAAGTGGGATTTGAGAATTCCATTTTCCATTTACGTGTAATCTCTATGGGAAATGTTTTGGTATATCGGTAACGCACTTGACTTCCGACCTCGAGGTCCCTGGTTCGAGTCCGGGCGTCTCCAACAAATTTTTTTCTTCACTTTTTTTTCTTTTTGACCTTTCACTCTACCATCTCCTTTGAATATTAAAACACGTACAATCGCAAATAATGTAATAAACAACCATATTTACTTTATTATTACTTTTTGCGTGCAATCCTTATGGGAGATGACTTTTTCTCAAATCTGGATTCTACATTCTTGTCTTTTGCGAGCAATATAGCCGTTATTTCCGCTTGATTTTTGTTGATTTTTGAGTATGTTGTAGCTGTGACTATATACTATCTAAATGTTCTCTCATTTTTTTCAGTCTGATGTCATCATGGTCTGTTGATGATAATCATCAACATCAACATGTTCATCATGATCATCATCATCGTCATTACCATTACTATCAAGATCATCATCATCATGATCATCATGATGATCATCATTGTTTACATGTCTATATAACTTCTCCCTTTCTCAATATAGTAAATATTATAATCTATCATAAGACTTGAAGACAGACCACCTTAATCGTCCTCGTGACGATTTAAATTCTAGTTTTATTAGTATTGTTAGTATTATTATTATTATTATTATTATTGGTATTAATTATTATCATGATCATTATTCTTTTTTGATAGTATTCTAAATTAAACGTGGGTATGCTCTATCATATGTAAATGACCTTCTCAAACCTATTGTTCCATCACGTTCATTACGGTGATCATGCTTTTGCCGTTGCAGCCCCTAAGTTATGGAATACTTTACCCATTAGAATACGTCAATCCCCCTCCGTAGAGTCATTTAAGAAAAGTTTGAAGTATTTATTGTTTAATAGTTATTTATAGGGCAGTTTAGTTTTGTTGAAGTAAGTTGCTAATTATCTGTTATTGTTATTATTAGAGTTATGTATTATTATTGCTGTATGATTTTGTTCAGCGGTTACACACATTGTATTAAGCGCTGTATAAGTGTAATTTATTATTATTATTATTATCGTTTTTTTTCTCATTATAATTTTTCTTTTTGTATTATCATTACTATTAGTAGTAATATTATTATTGTTATTGTTGTTATTATTATTACTATCCTACAGTTCCTCGTCAACCATCCAGCTTCGTGGATACTCTGGTCACAGCAGATGAGATCTCTCTCTCCTGGCTTCCTCCTCCATCAGGCAACTTCGATAGCTATGAACTCTCCTACACCCCAGAGAATGGTGCTAAGGTCACCTTGCCTGACGTAGCAACCGATGAGATCAGTTTGGTCCTTGAGGACCTTGCTACAGCCACCGAGTACGTCATTCTGCTTCGTACCCAGGCTGGCGAAGACACCTTCAGTGATCCTCTGGAGTTGACTGTTACTACAAGTGAGTGCTAGTGTTTATACCCAGTCAACGCCTATGAAAGACTACTATATAGATACACAGGGTGTACAAATAATATTCAGTTCTTGTATAGCGCATAACACATTTAAACATCTCTATACGCTTCCAAATTTGGACATTATTACCCCGGCTTTAGCCTAGCTGCCATTAGCTAGAACATCATTAGTGTCGCGGCGGGACTCAAACCGCGGACCTTGTGATACACAGTCCGATGACATGTCCACTCGACCACCACACCTCTATGATGCATGCAAAGGAGTTTATTATACGATCTATCAGCACTTGAGTTGAGGATGTGTGCAGTTATTATACAAAGCCGTCGGTCAATGTTTACTATAGTCTTTCCAAGGAGTGGAGATGGTGCACATACATGTACTCTCTGTGCGAAAGACATTAAAAAACTGAGGTCATGAGATCTGTAATGGGCCCATGTAGAGACCTTTGTTTTAAGTGCTGAATACATTTTTATTTTAGCAAAATACAGTTTTATTGAATATTTTGAATTTAGTGGATCAGCCCTCAAAGGTTTGATCACAATTGCCAAGGAAAACCATAGAAGTTTAAGTGTACTTGCATGTAGGCTCACCCGCACAGATAAGTAAGTGCTGCACATGTACATTGTAGGACCTTTGTTGCGAACAGCTACTTTGTCATTCCCACTTGCTATTTATTTAGTACACACAACACACTGTCATATACCACAGTGGTTTATCGCAGCCCTTTGGTAATAAGTGTTTTTTTATTTTTGGTTGCTGTTGTATCCAGCACAATATTTATCTGTATCGTATTAATGTTATTTTCTTTCTATTTATCGCATTTTCAAAAATCCTGTCTTTATGCAGCTATTAAAGTAAAATAAAATAATTGTATTGAATTGAAGATAATTCATTCTTTTTGTTCTGCATATGCCAGGGTCTGCTCTCCTAGCCCTGCAAGCTATACCCGATCCCACGACCGACGTCTCCCTAGACTGGGACCAAGAAGCGGGATCTATCCAGAGGTACAGGTTGACCTATGACCCCAACAACGGTGACCCAATCTCTCCCATCGAGACCGGTATACCTGGCCCTGTCTCCATTTCAGGACTGATGCCTGGTTCTCAATACACATTCAGTCTGTTCTCGGTTCTCACCAACAATGTTCAGTTCCTGTCAAGCAGTGTCTCCCATGTCACAAGTAAGCATTCTCTTGTATTCTCTTTACGTTTGTATATTACAGTTAAAGATAAACTTGAGTTCTGGTACAAAAAAGAAAATTATTTCTCACAGAATCAAACGAAACTTACACTGATTGTTCAAGATTACAAATAAATGTCATGTGCCAAACAATTTTGGAAGAAAATGTATACTGGCTGAGTAATGAGCATAGAAAGATAAGAAAATCAGGTAGTACTAGCCCCAACACCATTTGTGTAGTCCCATATACATCTTCCTGTGTACAGTGCTTGTTACTTTACCAAGACTGGGCCAAATTTATTATGATTTTGATGACTCCAGAACCTTGTAGTGCACACCAATACTTACATGCTACATGGTCAACTTTTTCTGATCCATTCCACACCTTTTCTTTCACAATGCAATCGCATTACCAGAACTCAGCTTTATCTTTAATGAAGGTAGCTTATACAGCGGCACTTAAAGAAGTATCCAGATTCCTAAACCCTAATTGGCATTGATATCATTGGAGTAGAATTTGTTGGTTTGGAGTAGAATTTGTTGGTTTGGAGCAAGAAAAGCGATAATTTATATACTAGCTGTAACACAGAATAAAACTCTTCTGGCTTTAACCCGGTAGGATGGGAACGTTACCCATAGGAAAGAAATGAGCCTGCCGCATACTCCTGCGGCAGACTTGCCGCAGATCTGCAGCAGACCTGCCGCAGACAGTCATCTTTTTCACATGCAAATTAGTTTTGCCGCAGACTTGCCGCATACTCTTTCAGTATGATGAAGAGTCTGCTGCAGACCTGCCGCAGACTCTTCATCATGAATATTCATATCTCATATAGACCTGCTGCAGACCTGCCGCATACTCTTTCATATCCAGTACGTGGCAATAAAGTATGCATGTAGAAGAACCAGTGATAAACTGATTGATACTTCATAATCGATATCGGCAATATCGATATTACCAATTAGGTAATACCAATATATATCGATATTACCAATTAGGTATATTCTATTCTCAATTGTATTAACTCCATCACATAGATCATTTGAAGTGTATTCAAGATTAACATTTAAAGTGACACAGGCTCGTACACATATATATACTAAATATGTATATTGTTTTTTGGTTAGTAATCATATAATCAATATATCTATTGCTAAAACGTGAATGTAATTGTAACATGATCAGACAAAATAATCTATTGGTTGATAATGGCAAAAGGAAAATAGAAATCACAAAAATGATGTGCATTGTCTTAATTTGCTTAACAAATCATGATAAATGTATTTTTCTGTCACACGTGTAAAGTAATAATGAATATGCATGAGATGATTGGTTTCAATTGGTTTCAATTGGCCCTATTAGACTTTAATGGGATTTCAATTGGACCAATCTGCCCTATTAGACTTTAAAAGGTTTTCAATTGGTTTCAATTGGACCAATTGAAGTCCAACTTCAGGCCAATTGGGGTCCCATTAAAGTATAATGGGGCATAGGCCAATGGGCCCAATTGGTCCAATAGGGACAATATGGACCAATTGAAACCATCTGAAGTCCTATTAAAGTCCCATTGAAACCTGTTAAAACCTATTGAGACCAATTGAAATCAATTGAAAATTCAATTGGTGTTCAATTGGTTTCAATTGGATTATCGTCTTGGGTATAGTTACAACATAAAAGTGAGTTAGTGGGGCTGAAGATAAGATCACATATGGCACAACAAAAAAGTTTGAAACAGTCCGTTAATTCCTCAGTCTCCTCTTATGTAATAAATTCCTCTTATGGTACCAGTTGAACTTGAAGCAAATTTTTTGGTTTGACAGAAGCTAAAAAGACAATTAACAGTGCTAATTAACACAGGAATTTACAAGATCATGGGCTCAGCCTGCAGCCTCATATGGTACTGCATGTCCTACAAAATGGCCGCCTATAGCCTTGCTTCAGACTGTATAATTTCCCACTTTTCTGTGGCAGACCTGCCGCAGACTGTTCCTGTGGCGTACTGGTATGCGGCAAGTCTGGAGCAAAGTTTCGCCCTGCCGCAGACTGTTCCTGTGGCATACTAGTATGCGGCAAGTCTGGAGCAAAGTTTCATCCTGCCGCAGATCTGCCGCAGACTGTTCCTGTGGCATACTAGTATGCGGCAAGTCTGGAGCAAAGTTTCATCCTGCCGCAGATCTGCCGCAGACGGTTCCTGTGGCATACTAGTATGCGGCAAGTCTGCAGCAAAATTTCATCCTGCCGCAGATCTGCCGCAGACTGTTCCTGTGGCATACTGGTATGCGGCAAGTCTGCAGCAAAATTTCTTTCTGCCGCATACTTCGGCATACTCTTTGCCGCAGACTAAAAGTCTGCGGCAGGTCTGCGGCATACTTTTCACTTTCCTATGGGTAATGTGGTGGACGAGCAAGTGTGCGCTTGTAAAATGGCGACTGGCTGGAATGCTCCCCAGGGAGTGGAAAATGTGCACACATTGTGTGCGGGTAAGCCTGAATCTGATGACCGGGGTAATAATATATCTGTAAAGCGCTTAGGCACATCGTTGGATCGGTGTATTGAGCGCTACATAAAAAAACAGATTATTATTATTATTAACAGATTAACTGTGTCGGAGTCACAGTTTGGGTAATATTATGCCTAATCTAGATAACGATGTTGTCCTACCTGTGTGCAATAATCTGTGTGATTGTGAACCATTATAAATTTTGCATTTCGGACGCCTCTTTACACGCCACTACCTTCCACATACCTTCCAGCAATCCATTTATTTGACTCCTAATGTGAATGTTGTCAAGCTGTTTTTTAAAAAAAAACTCAAATGAACCTTTATATTCATTTCATATTAACATGTACGTGAAAATATATATACAGTAGGCTTGCGGATGCACCATGTGAGAGAGAGGGAGGGTTGAAAGTCCTGAAAAGGGCTCTCGAGGGTGTGTAGTCCTGAAAAGGACTGTTGGTGTAGTCTTGAAAATATATATGAAAATATATGTTCATCATGTATAATCACATGACTTTGTATTTTGTTAGCCCCTCAGCTTCCAGGCAATGTAGCAGTAACGGAGGAGACGATCTCCACCATTACACTGAGCTGGTCTGCACCTAGCCAGGAGCAGTTCTTTGGATACATCTTGGAGTACGAAGGGACCGGTTTTGCAACGGAGCTTGGTCGCACCCCTGCTACCAGTTTCTTACCCCGTCATCAGGAATCTGTAGCCCTTAAGGGACTGACTCCAGGCATTTCCTACAGCATTAAAATCTCTTCTTTTGTGGAGTATGATGACGTGACGACTCGCAGTAACATTGTGACAAGTCTCGGTACCACATGTAAGTCATAACAGATTACAGGGTTCCCTGGAAGGCTTGTGATCCCCAGTAATTCTGTAAGATTTGGGACTAATTAAAGGCTTGTTATGCTACTAATAATTCAGGGTTATTTTAGGCTTATTTTAGTCGATTGGGAATTAAGACATTGAGTGGAACGAGGCTGCAAGAATGTACTTGAATCACAGAGAGGAAAGATGTGTGGAAAATGTTATGATCAACATCTGATCAGCAGGCCTGATAATAACCCAATTTTTATTCCCCCGAATTTCCCCCCCCCCTGATTTTACCCATATTTTACAGATTTTCTCCGTCTTTTCCCTTATTTTTCCTCATTTTCCCTCATTTTCCCTTATTTTTACCAATATACGTAATCAAAAGGGGAGGAACTTTGTTAGATGCCTCTTTTTTTCCTGACCCTTTTTGAATATTTTTTACTCAAGCCCCCCTTTGAGTAAAAAAAAAATTGATGCCAATTTATTTTTTATGATTGCATTTTTATACATTTAAATGTTCTTTCTCTGATTACAGTGAGTACATCTAGTCTGAACATCGTAGCCAAGTTTGTGAATCAGACTTCGTTTACCATTGAATGGCAGCCGGCTGTTGGAGCCGAAGGCTATGTCACGCGGGTAAGTTAATATGTGACCAGGCACCTCAAAAACCACCAGAAAGTAGCATGGTGTGACTTTCAGTTTGAGTTCAATAAAGGAGTGGTTGGTCAGGATGGTAAGATTTCCTGAAAGTTTATACTTTCTTCTGTATAATTTCAAAACTTGAAAGCACCAAACAATCTAAAAGAGGTATTTTGGAATTATTATGCACAGCTACATGTATATTTTTCTGCTGTTAAAGTTTGTTGTAGTAGTTTGAGTAGTTTAATGGCCCTGGCTCCTGGTCTAATTTTGATCTCCAATAACCTTCAAAGCAGAGTACGCTCTTGCATGATGATGATAATGATGATGATTATTATTATGATTGTTATAATTAGTAGTAGTATTTTTGTTATTAAAATTATTATCATCATCATCATCATCATTATTATAATTATTAATAGTGGTAGAAGTATTGTTAACAATATTACTATGATTGTTTTATTGTCATTATTATTATCATTATGAGTATTATTATTATTCTCATTGTTATTATTATGATTATAATTTGTATGAGTATTATTATTATGAGTATTAGTATTACTGCTATTTTGTATTATTTTTCTTTTTTGTTATCATTATTAGTAGTAATAGTATTTTTAACATTATTACTAATATTATTATTGTTATTATTATTTTTTACTATAATTGTTATTATTTCTATTATTTATTATAACTATTATTGACTAGGTGTCTGAGGTGACATTGGGTGTGGAGATATCATCAGGAACCATCCTCAATGGAGACTATGAGAGAACTGAGTATCGCTTGGTACCAGGAAGGAATTATCAGATCGAGGTCTCTGCAACGGGAACTGGGCAAAGTGATACAGTTGAACAAAGAACATGTAAGTGATTGTCTGTTGTTCAGAGACGGAAGTTAAGAAAGGAAGAGAAGGAAATTAACTTGTATAATTTGACACAGAGGTAATGCTCTTTGTGCTCTCAGTGGATGATACACACTTATAGGATGTTGTAACATGTCCCTTCACCATTTTACATTCTTGAAGTATGCAATTAATGAGAATTAATTTTAAGCTATTCTTTAGATTGTTTACGATGTTTTAACATGTCCCTTTACCATTTTACATTATTGAAGTATGCAATTAATGAGAATTATGAAAATTATGATAATGTGGATGTTATTAATAATAGTGATGGTAATATTATGTAATAGTGATAAAAATAATAATAATAATGACGATATTAATAGTAATAATGATAAGAATAATGATAAGAAGAAAATTTAGTAATTTACTTGAGTGCCAGGAGTTTTAAGCTATTCTTCAGATTGTTTTAGGATTATTTTTACCTTGTATACCTACGATTGCACCATATTTCTCACAATTGCATCAGAAGTGTAAGTTGTGACAGACATGGTGAATTACAAACACTCTCTATTATTATTAAAATGATTATCATTACTATTACTTTTATTATTCTCATTTATCCCTAGTACCAAGTGCAGTGAGTGATGTTGATGTCGTGCCAGAGGCAGCAGCGTTGACTTTGTCCTGGGATCCTGTGTTTGGAGATGTGGATGGTTACTATGCTTCCTACCAACTCAAGGAGGATCCTTATCAAATATCTGATCTGTTCTATGTCAGTGATCCGTCAAATCCAATAGTAAGAGCTCTTGATATCTTCTTCTCTCTGTTTCTCTTTCTCTCCTTACCCCTTCCCTCTCTTCCTTTCTCCCCCTCTCTCTCACTCTCTCCCTCTCTGCCTCATACTATCCCCCCTCTCTCTCTCTCTCTGTCCTGCTCATTCCTTCCTCATCTCTTACCCCCTATCCCGATTATCCCCCAGTCTGTCCCTTCTCCTCCCCCACCCCTCTTTCTCTCTTTCTCTCTTTGACCCTTTCATTTTATCTTAATGTCTTCAACCATTTATCTTTCCTTCCTTCCCTACCCAGACTCTCTCCTCGATGTAGCCCTCTCACGTTCATTGTTTGTCTGTTGCTATCTCTCTTTCTCTTTCTTTCCTCCCCATATGTATGATTTCATTTTTTTGTAGCATGCATTTCTTTTAAGTACGCAATCTGGATTTAACCGAAGCATGCATTTATTTTTAAGGCAGCATAAAATTACATGATATCATAATTTTATTTCAAATCATTTGCCCAACTATGGTTTGTTTTGTAGATACGACTTACAGGGCTGAGTCCTCTCTCAGAGTACATCATTACAGTGACATCATTTTCTGGTTCTGGTAGCGATCAAGAGATAAGCTCTTCTACTGTTGAAGCCTCTACAGGTAAATATTTATCATCCAAGCATGGCAGAAAATAGCAGTTTTGTTCATCAAGCATTTAGACAAAATTACTTTGTGAGAAATGATTGATCAAAAGTATCAAATATTTTTAACCCCTACAGTAGAAGTAGAGGTTCATCACAGCAATTCTAAACCTGTTTTGAATTAATAAGTTTTCTTTGTGATATTGTGATACTATAGATTAACACATTTGTTTAATAATTTGCTCATATGATTGTTTTACATAATATTCAGTGATATATGAATACAAAGGTTCCAGGTTTGCACTAGAAGCAATCACACTGTTTCCATGGTTCTTCCAATATCAGTGAATTACAGCCCAGCTGAGATTGTGATCGAAACCGTAACAAGCACAAGTATTGCTTTATCTTGGGGTGCTTCTACAAGTCCGACAGCGTTCAGTTACGTGATCGAGGCGTCAGATGCAGGGAACGTGGTGCATAGCACCAGCAGAGCATTATCCCAGTCCAGGTTTATCATCATCTCTAGCCTGACTCCCGGCACACTCTATACCATCAGGATTACAGTGACTGGAAGTAGTGAGCAGGATACAGAGACTGCACTTACAGGTTAGTCAATATGAATATAGTATTCAGTAGACCGTAAGTGGTTAGTCAGCAGATGTAAAGAATCCTAGCAAAAGTTACTGGTTAGTCAACATGTGTAAAGAATCTGAGAGACATCTACTGATTTAGTCGACTTGTTTGAAGGAAGAATCCTAGAGACATGTACTGGTTTGTCAAATTTGGGAAATTATCCTCTAGGCAGTTACTGGTTAGTCAACATATGTAAAGAATCTGAGAGACATCTACTGATTAGTCAACGTGTGTGAAGGAAGAATCCTAGAGACATGTACTGGTTTGTCAAATTTGGGAAATTATCCACTAGACAGTAACTGGTTAGTCAACATACCGGTATGTAAGGAATCATAGAGACAGTTACTGATTAGTCAACATGTGTAAAGAATCCTGGAGATAGTAACTGATTAGTCAACATGTGTGAATAATCAACAAGGCAGTTACTGATCAGACAACATTGTTAGAGAATCCCCAAGTTTCAACAATTTAGTTTCAACAAATCTTTTGTTAACCCTACATTCTAACATTGCTGACCTTGATTTGATGACCTTTGACCTTCCATCTTCCTCACAGTGCCTACTGCACCCAGGAGTCTTTCTACAGACTCTATTTCTCAGTCCACTGTCACCGTGTCCTGGTCTCAGGGTCTTGGCAACGTGGATGAGTATGACATCTACCTCAGGCAAGCAGGAGAATCAGAGATGCCTGCGCAAATCGTACCTCCCTCTCAGCTCACTCAAACATTTGAAAACCTTGAGCCTGATACCTTCTATTCTATGAGAATTGTTTCTGTTGTTAGGGCTCTGAACTTGGAACAAAGGAGCATTCCTGCAATAGCTAGTTTCACCACCCGTAAGTGAAGATCCTAAGCCTCGTTCAGATATGACGCTGCCAAACTGCAGCATTTATTTTCTGATGACGTAAAGTATAATACGCATAGCAATTCTGTATATTATATATTATAGAACAGAGCTCAGGGAATAAGTGCAGAACCTTAGTTACATGCAGGTGCCACTCATTTACACTGTAATTTAGTACCAGACGATTTACCCGTTTGTTCCAATGCACAAAATTATTGAAATATAATATTTTCAAAATTTTCTCTTTACGATATACTATCCTTCATATGTTTTTAGTAGTGCCCCAAGGGAGAGGTCATTCGGGATAAAAATAGAGATTAGTTATATTTTTTATAGCGATTTCATATTTCAAACATATATAACTGTCTTATTATTGGTCCGATTTATTAAAATTTTTCGCAATTCTGTTTCTTGAATTTTCTGCTTTCAGACGAATGAATTTAATACAAGGGTTAGATTCCCTCATAAATTTCCCCTATTCTTTGTGCTATAACAAATGTGGCAAGTATAGGATATCAGAATTACATATTCAACATTTGGGTTTACTAAGTCACCAAATTTACAAACAAAGATACTTAAATGTTGTATTTTATGAAACAAATTCTTAAATGGTTACAAACATTGTCCAGAACTAACTTGCCAGTTTATGACCCATTCTAATAATTTTGAACTCTCCATTGTCTGTAAATTTGGAATGAATGATATAGATATGGTCAGTCCTTTTTGGGTTATCTTTAAGTGTATGGTAGACTTGTGAAATCTCTGTTTAGAGGCAATATTACATGCTCATATTCTGAATATATTACAGCAACATTTATAACCCGTACATACAAAGCAAAATACAATTTTGCAATTGGTACACTTTAAAAGTGTAACTACAGTTTCTTTTTCAATTCTGATAGAATATTCAATGATTCAATTCTGATACAATATAAGAGCTGCCAACCATTCTGTTTTCCCAGAACTATTCATTTTTTTCATCCAAATTACGTTTTTTTCTTCACAAAATATGTTTTTGAAATAATTTTTGTAATTTTTGTAATGTTTTTAACATACCGCCCTAAACATACAAATGCCCTAAAATGTTATTTTGATCACAAAGTCAATAGAAAACAATAGAATGAAACAGCGATAACACCAACAAAATAACAACAAAATACCTACTTGTAAATAAACTATAGGTCCTAATATGGATTAAAAAAACTGAATGGGTGGTGGACATTTCTGCATTGGAAGTGTGCCGCCGGTGGTTGTAAGTTTTGTTTCAATGAATCCCTTTTTTTTGCTTGAAATTCTTTTTGGTCGCACAAGGATGGCAGATCTGCAATATATCTTTGTAATGTATTTATTGCCACTGTTGTTGTCATGCCTTTCTTTTTGTACTCCTCATGAATATTCAGAACCAAGGATCATCAACGTGGTGGAAACTGGAAGAAATCTAAGACTGTCCTGGGTCAATGATTTTGAAAATGACATCCTGAAATACCAACTTATCTACATCGAAGATAAAGAGGGAGCAACCTCTAATTCTGAGTTTGTTGATCCTAGTGATGCGCCTTCGGTCACCCTTTTAAACCTGATGCCGGGCCAAACGTACACGTTGATCTTGACGGCTGTCCGCACCTCGGGAAACAGTGCTCAGATTGCATCCACCACTTACACTCTAAGTAATTCATTTTGATTTTCATTCTTCTCTATATTGAATAGAGTATGATTAGAATTAATCAAATTACATGTCAGCCTCATTTACACTTGAGCTGGTATGCTACATGGACCTCCAAATAGATGCTGCTTCAAAAAGTAACCGCATAATTGTAGTTTACACAATATTTCTGTACCCAAATAATTACACTTACATTGCTTTATTTGTTGCATACAGCAACCGTTTTCACTCCACATCTCGTTGTTATATTTAATGAAGCAGTTTTACAATTTGTCTGCATTTATCTAGGATAAAAAAAAAAAATCAGTACTGTCTGAGAAGGGCTTTGAGTTTGTTTCTATATCCTCGGTCTGAATCAAACTTAACCACAAGACAACAAATATTCTCTTTTTATGAACAAAAAACGAGACACCCTCCAGATGCTTATGCTTTAAAAGTGCTTTTTGTTGTTGCTTTCTTTTCTACTATTTTTCCGTCAGAACCTTTACAACCTACGTTCACTGTTAACCTTTGCTCTCCATCCGCTGTCAGCCTTCTTGGAAACCTGCTTGGTGGCATCCTTAAGTTCTTCCGTATGAGGGTTACACCTCAAGTTACCGGAGCAGGAGCAGGCACGCCTATCAACATCGATGTCTTTATTCCAGTAGAAGCGTGCCCTGAAATAGAGCTTACCGGTCTCATACCTAACACAGCCTATCAGGTCACTCTCCAAGCAGAGTCCGGTGTTGCCTCTAGCGATCCTCAAATTATTACATTCCATACACGTAAGTAAAGACTTTCTATCAGAATAGTTGATAATCATATGTTGTGTTCAGTGATGATGTTACTTGCATCCCCCCCCCCAGAATTTTTTTTTACCAAACACTCGGTATTAGGTGACTGGCTTGGCATACTCTGTTGTTGCCTCCAGCGATACTGAAATTCTTACATTCACAACACTTAAGTAAATACTTTCTATTGGATGAGTTCTCTTGCACAGTGTGATATTTGTTTTATGCCTCCGCAACGAAGTAGCCGGAGGCATGTTTTCAGGTTGACCATCCATCCGAACGTCCTGTTGTCGTGACTGCGTTATCTCAAGAACCGATCGATAGATTCCCACCAAACGTGGGTCATGTATTTATCTTCCAGAGCCGATGAACTGATTTAGATTAAGGAGTAATGAGGTCCTGCTTCTCTTAAAACCAACTAACTATCAGGGTGACATTCCCCTTTCATTGCACAGCTCAGAGTCTTGTGATGAATTGTTTATATTATGAGTCATAGTACTATCATGAGTCCTGTTTTTCATGTTTATATCATGCTGTAAAAAATGATATGTTATGTTTGTATGGTATTCCACTTCGTTCAATTTGGTAGTCTTTGATTTATAAAGGGCCTCTCAGAACAACAGTTTTGATAATGACAGAGCTACCCTGTGTAAATGAAATTAATAGATTAATAAACAAATTTAAAGTGTTACCTCTCCTCCTTCTTCTCCTTCTTGTTTTTCATCTGAGACCCCGTTCTCACTCACTTTGAAAGTGGTCTTAGTTAGACCGCTCCAGAGGAACGGGTCTTGAGGAACGGTTTGCGAGCGTACACACTCCGAGCAGTTTTTAATGGCTCAAACCGCTCCACGAGTCAAAGTGGTCTTGTTGCTATGGCAGCTCAGGTCAGCAGGTCAATTTTTTCGCGCGCGGAATACAAACCGTATGTACCGTACTACATGTTTCGCACCGAAGGTCACTAGCTCACTTCCGTTCAAAGTACGCTTCCGTTCACATTGCACGTTAGAGCGCTCCAAACCGCTCTTAATAAGACCCGCTCCTCAAGACCACCTCGGAAGGTGGTCTTCTGGAGCGGTCCAGAAGTCCACTTCCTGGACCACTTTGACCGTTCTCACTCACCTAAGAACCGCTCCTGAGGAACGGGTCTTAGTTAGAGCGCTCCAGAGCGCTCCAACGAAGTGAGTGAGAACGGGGTCCAAGTATACGCATGTATTATAATGATTATGTTTGTATTATTGTTATTAGTATTAAGATTAAATTATTATTACTTTAACTATTACTTTTATTGTTAGTATCGTTATTATTATTATTATTATAGTTGTCATTATTATTAATTATAACCATTATCATTATTATCAGTAATATCATACATGTCTATGATTTCTATCTCATCTGCAGCTCCTTTAACCCAACAAGGTGAGCTGTCATTTGGAGAGATAACCCCATCAGGGTTCACAGTCTACTGGTCACCTTTCCTTGGACGTACATCGTATGAACTCTCCATCAACAATCAGGCGGGGCGCGTAGTCCCTGCATCGGGTGATGCTGTTCAGTCATACGAAGTGGATGGCCTGAGCTCAGGAACCCAGTATACGGTCAGCCTCGTCAATGGAGGGACAGACACTATCAGGACCCGTAAGTCAGACCAGTCTTTGATATTCATCGTCCAAACTGAAATCACAGATCAATTCAATTCCATACATTGTATGTCTAGAGCCAGAAGGGCACACACTCCTGTCCTTTAACACAGAAGTTCACAATCAGCCATGCATCAAGTCTTTTGTTTTCTTTGTGCATGGCTGATCGTGAACAAAACGGAGTTAAGTCTTTTGTCAACTCTGTTTGTTGCTACGGCAGGCAGCCAGTGAAAACGAATTTGTTTAATCAAATTATGGAAATGCAAGCATTACTTTAAACAAACAGACTGGCTCATTTTTCCTGATTGAGGTTTCATTTGAAAGGGCAGAAAATGAACTTTCTAGAAATGTGATTTTCTTTTTGAAATTCAGATACCGCCCACCAAATGACTTTTTGGTACCCTCTCTTCAAATTGTTTTTAATCGCTCATGCGTGAAATATGCATCATATGAGTTGCATCAAATGAAAGAGGAATACCTAAGCTTTACAAATATGTGAAATTTATTAATTATTATTGTGATTAAGTTATGATAAAACGTAGATAATTCTTGGTTTTCGTTTTTTCTGGGACGCACTGTATAATTGGAGTCATTACTAATGGGCTCGTGTAGTATTAAAAAAGGAATTGTGTACCGGTATACAAGCCACCTGCCTAGCTATAAAGAGCCTCTTCCTTATCTTCTGGTGAGATGGCCATCAGTGATCTGTACTTTACTGTTTTTCACTGTAAAGCATACATGTTTGTGCATGTGCCAACAGCAGATGAAGTCATCATGTATTAAAGCACATGTTAATTTTCCACACTCCACCCAGGTGAGGTAAATGGGTGCCTGGTAGGATTATTACTTGAAATGCACTGTGCGATGATAACGGCTTCCGGAGCTAAGGTAATAATTTTCAAAGCTCTTTGGAAGCGAATAGGGACATTATACCGAAATGTGTTATGTGCTGTACAAGAATGGAATATTATTTTCTCCCATCTGTTGTCTATGTTCTTAGGTCCTCTTGCGCCAGGGACCCCCATAGCAACTCAGGTATTGGATACCAGTATTCAGCTTCAATGGACTCAATCATCAGATGGTAACGTTGCAGGATATGAGGTAAGTCTGAGTGTATCTCTCCATCATATCTACATGTACAGTTAACAACTAAATTATTCATGCCCCCTCGTAGATTCTATGTTTTTGTTTATCATAACTCGGGAAATAAAAGTGGAGTGGTTGAATCAGGGCCTTTGTTAAATACCTTTTAATAGATGTATGCCTTAATATGTCACATTTACAAGAGACATATATCAGGTCAAATCAATTTTTCTCAAACTTGAAGACTTACAAAACTTAGCTTCCTACATGTATGTTATACAGTTGTGTCAGGTAAGGTCTCTCATTCTAATTTGATTTTCTCCCTTAGATATGTTATTCCCCTGATGACGGATCTGGCCCCGCTTACATCGCGGGTAGGACCACCACTCAGTTCACCCTCGAAGGATTAAATTCTGACACAACATACATCATCAGCATCTCTGCCCTCACAGGGGGGATTCCACAGGTCAAGAGTCAGAAGCAAACAATCTTTGTCGCAACAAGTAAGTCAGAGAAGACCTAGTAGTCGTAGTAGTGGTAGTTGTAGTAGTAGTAGTAGTAGTAGTAGTGGTAGTTGTTGTAGCAGTAGAAGGAGAAATAATAGTATAAGAAATTCTGGTGGAAGTAGTAAAGAGAAGTGGATTGAAATGGATGGGTCATGTGTTGAAAAGGGAATAAGATGAACCTGTGAAAAGACCATGGGATCTGGAAGTGGATGGTGTCAGATTTAAATACTGTAAATTACTATGGTCTGACGATAAATTAGATTCTGATGACATGAGTATGTATCACAAGAAAATCAAGCAACTTCAAGAGTAAAATATAGTGTACAAATAGTTTATTTAAGAGCCATCGGCTCAATATAAATAAACATGCAAATAAATGACAAAGTAAGTGATTTGGAATCACTATGAAATTAGAGTATAGGAGTATATCCTAACACTGTATATATCGTCTTATCGGTACTCGATTATATCCCAATGTATCACTCCATACTTCCCGGTTCCAACACTTATATATTTCCCAAGGAAAGTAGATTACCTGATGACCAAGTCATCCTTTGAGGTATAACATACAACTTCAATCATCCACTGATTCTAGCCCGGTCCTTGCATATAAAGTAAACTGCCGATTTAGAGTTTGTAAATACCACCCGTTTCTGAATAGGCGGAACGAAATACTCTGGGTGTATGTAGTAACCCGGTGCGATGATGCATGACCTGCTAAGCCTGACCGGCGTATACGACAGCACTGGGCGTTGACTCAACGACTTGACGCGAGTAGGTTGCCTGAGCGTGCCGACTACGAACACATGTCCATTCATTGATGGTGCCTAGGATTATGGCTACGAGCCCAGCTTGTCCAGTTCCGATGTTCAAACAATGATTCAAGATGAGGCGAGGGCTGATGAGGCTTCTACCACGTCGGCCTGTGCTGCCTGGTTCTTGCCTGGTCCCATAGTATAGGGAAAGTCTATGCCAGCAGCAGCATGCTTATAGCCTGTGGCTGTATCATTTACCTTCGTGGCCAACACCCCTCATTCACTCCCAAAATCAGACCAAATTCTGAAAGGTCTGACCCTCTCGAGATCTCATATGCCATCTGATTAAACCTCCCTAACTCTTCAATCCACTTTGGCTCTCTCAATAACAACCTCAACATTCTTCGTATTCCTCTCATGCCAAAACTGTCCTATTAACACTCTCCTCATCCTTTCCACACACACAAACAAAGACAGACACCTGCTCTACTAGAGACCCCAGTTAGTTGACCTAGTAAATTGCCACCAACAACATCTATTCAACTAACACCTGTCCATTACATTCTCTGCTTAAAAAAGAAATCCCAGTCACATTGTGACATATCGCACAAGAGGGAAAGGAATGACAACGATTTCACAAAAAAATATGGTGAAGAAAGAAACCAGTAAGGTTGGTCTAAATAAGGAGAATGCTAGAAAAAAAAAAAGAAGTGGAGGAAGGGAATGTCATCATGGTGCAAAAGTCAGTAACCCTTGTTAGAGGGGAAATCCTGACAGTAATAAATGAAGATGATTGTTGATAATGATACTTGTCTATAATGTTTCTTATTTTAGTTGCTGACACCACCATCCCCGTGGCTAGTAACTTTGCAGTGATCAACACTCTGGCTGCAGACCATGTCATCATCCTGGGATGGGATGTTCCTGAGAGAGCATCCTACGATTACTTTGAGGTATCTTACACCCCAGACGTTGGCTACCCATCCTCACCGGTCAGGCTGTCCAAGGCTGCTACCAGTCTCAGCATTATGAATGCCTTGGCAGACAAGGTGTATCAATTCAGTTTGGTCAGCATTAGAGGAGAAGAGAGGACTGACCCACCTCTTACTACCACAGGTCAGATAGGTAAGCTGTGGTGTAACTAACCAATTTGACTTTTAACCATTACTGAATGTTGTTGAACAACAGGCAATAGACGTGTTGTAGTTGAGTGGTTTCAAAACTTGACTGGAGACACAACGGTCATCATTTCTTGCTGCTGGGCAGCACCAGTGTCCTTTGGCGAGACATTAATTTAAATTTGCCTCTCTCCACCCAGGTGTTATATAGGTACTGGAAGGAAGAATTTCTTAATTGCTGTGAGCACCGAAATGGGTAGCCTAGCAGACCCAGGGTACTACTAGAGAGAGCACCTTAAGCACTTTGTGCAGGACTAATGTCCTTTGACAAGATATTAATCCACATTTGGCACTCTCCATCCAGGTTTTAAACAGGTGCTGGTGGGAAGGAATGCCTTTATTGCTGTGAGCACTGAAGTTGGTAGCCAGCAGATTATCAGGGGTAATATTAGAGCACCCTGAGCACCTTGCATGGTGGATATATGCACAATGAAACTATCCAAGTTTAATGTTATTATTGTTATTATATTTTAATTTGTTCTCGCACTGATCAATGCTTTTCGTGCAGCTGTTAATAACCTGATTGTTGTGATTGGGGAGAGAACCACCACATCTCTGGAGATCTTATGGGGTGCATCGGCATCGGGGTCTGTTGATGAGTACCAGGTCTCTTACGATGGATCAACTCCCGTCGTGGTTGATGGGTCCAGTGATAGGAGGGTGGTCATTCCTGGACTTTCACCGGGAACAGAGTACACGGTGACTGTGCAGGCCATAGACGCTGGAGCATCTGTTGGAGATAGCATGGAAACAGCATCTACGCGTAAGTACCTTCCTTTGTATCCTTTAGAAAACCATGCCCCTATCTTATGTATGATTTAGTGTTTTTAAATTTAGTGTTGATTCTATAAAGGTTAAGCTTAAGTTTTTAATATGATCTACTCGGTGATTAATGAGCAATGTGTAATTTAAAATTTGTTCAATTGACCTATGCTTTATGTACTGTATATACCTTGTAACCATGTGAAAAAAGAATTTCCATTTAATGTGTACAATAATACCAATCGATCAATCAATCATCAATGTAAAGAGCTGTGGTCGACCTGTAAAATTGTGATTGATTGGAATACAGAGCTATGTTAGATATCAGGTTGCGATCAGTTTTAAATCAATCGCAAGAGATTATAAGATGGGACCCAGTGCAGTGATTCATAAATGTTGGTATCAACAAGTTAGATTCCTTGATATAAGCTACTGAAATCGGTGCATCTGATTGTTTTTGCAAAAATATACATTAAATTGTGATTAATAGTTGTTGCTTTCATCAAGTTTTAAGAATTTTTTTGTGGATGGACATGTAAATATGTAGCATAGTGAACAACATCAAATAATTTTCCATTATTTGATTTATTTATTATTCATTATTTTTTAAATTTATTATAACTATTGTTATTATCGTGAATGTTTATTGCAGTGCATGAAATGAACGGTCTTTCCGCTATGGTAACTGACCAAGCATCATCGATGATTCATCTGACCATAACTCCACCTTTCGAAGATCCCATGAGATACGATGGGTACAATGTACGAGTTCGTCTAGGTGGCGTCTCCAGTCCTGTCGTACAGCCGGCTATCCCAGTTGCTAAATCAGCTTGCCCAGAAATTTGGATCAAGAAACTCGAAGCAGCCACCATGTATGAAATCGACATTGAGTGGGTCAATGGGCTGGAAATCAGTGAAGCATTCAGGGTTCAAACCAGCACAGGTAACAGACAAATCCTATCGCTACGTGTGTGTCACTGCATAGGTGCCTACCACTCCTATATCAGAGAAATTAGTTTTTTTTTATTTTCTTGCCTTCTGGGCTATATGATATGAACCCTAGATTTCTCTTTTTTCTGAAACCTTTTTTCTGTATTTTTGAATAAACATAAGTACATGCACATAAAATATAGCAGACCATGCTGCTTTGTTTATTTGTAGTTACTTATAAATTAGAGACCGTCAATACTACTGGGCCAGAAGGGATTATCCCACTCAGCGGTGTCACTGACAGGTGGCTATCTCATTAACTCAGCTCTCAACTAACATTAGAAAAAGAGGATCATGGGGGACCAACAGGCACCGATTGAGGAAGTTTTCTATATAGAGGGAGCAAGTAGCTACAAGTAGGGCAGTGGGGCTTTAAGGACTAAGTATAATTGGAAATGATGATACGAAGGAGCCTATTACATCAAAGCTCGTTGTTTGGAGGCTCCAGAGGGTCTCAACAGAAGATAGTTATGTATTTCAAGGGGATTGTCAATGATTTTCTTCATGTAACTCCCACAGTTGCTGCTGCACCGCTGGACATCACTTCGGATGAGCTGGAAACAGACTCCATGAAGGTATCTTGGCAGGAAGGTACAGGCTCCTTCTCAAATTACCTTGTCACCTACAGCCCTGTTGGGTCAACGCAGACGCCAATGCTGGTAGCAAAAGGAGAGCCAAGGGTCCTGGATCTAAGTGGTCTAGTACCTGGTACTGCCTATACTATCATGGTCCAACAGCAGGGACAAACTCCGGCCCAGGAAACACATGTCCAGCTTACACGTAAGTCACTCAATTAATCATGTAAAGCACAAGTGATACAACATGTGCTGTGTATTTAAGCATTCTCTTTATTTCAGTTTCAGTGGCAATATCAAAGCCAATTTTTGTGAATCCACAGTTTTACTACCAGGGTGAGTTTACAGGGTTTTGGCAACACTACAGTAGACGAGGGTACATACAGCGTATAATGTTTCAATTACATAGTTTGCCGTTCGAATCTAACCGCAGCATTAATTTCCTTTAGCAAGACATTACAAACAAAAATTTGCCACACTCCACCCAGGTGTTAAATGGGTTCCCGGTAGGACGCAAACGTTGAAGTGGTTGGATGGGCATGTGTGCTCTTGTAAAATGGCGCCTGGCCGGATTACTCCCCAGAGAGCAGATCGTATGCATACCGTATTTGCCGGCGATAAGGCCGCACCCCCGATTTTGACATAAAAAAACAAAAAAACAAAAAAAACAAACTTTTTTGTCAAAGTCGGGATTTGATCTCTTGCGTACAAATGTTGATTTGACTAAAATCACCGCCTTAAACCTCTCGGCCATCCCGCACTGATGCTAGCTTATATAGTTTTTTGTGATGTATACATTGCGCCTCTCTCTTGTGTATTGAAATGGATTCAAAGTAGCGACTTAGCGGCAGCTCCGATAAACGGGCCCTTCTTTTACTTTTACAATGCATCGGCACGAACTTAGATCAAGATCTATCGGCAGATATTGTTTTTGGAAGTTTATTTTCGTCTTCATGTCAACAATGCAAGATAAAATTGTCGGTAAGATGTGTGGAAATGTGTAGTTATTGTACTGTTCGTAGATCTAGTCCCATATGTGCAAATTCGTGCTGGTTTTGACTTACTTTTTTTTTTTTTTTTTACTCTTTCGTCGCATAGGCCGCACCCCGACTTTTTTATATTTTCTCTTCCAAAAATACTGCGGCCTTTACGCCGGCAAATACGGTACTCATGTGCGGATTAGCAATGTAATCCAATAACCAGGGTAATGATAATTCAACAGTGTAAAGCGCCTAGAAACGTAGTATTAAGTGCTATGCAGATGTGACTATTGGTTGAATAGGTATCTCTTACCTGCAAGTATTGTCTTCCCTACAGTGCCTGAAGCCATCAACAGTCTGAGTGTTAATCCCAGTAAGAACGCATTAGATGCCACATGGAGTGCACCCTCTACAGGGAACTACGATGGATATAGAGTGTGTCATTACCCACGTGGTACTCAGGTGAGTATTATAGGAAATCCTCAAAATACTCATGATAAAAGTTATTTTAATAGTAGTAGTAGTAGTAAAAGTAGTGGTAGTAGTAGTAGTGATGGTAGTAGTAGTATTAGTATTAGCAGTAGTAATGATAGTAGGAGTAATACATGGAATCTAAAAAAGATGGAAATGAAAATACTACTTCTACTAACACTAATACTAACTCTACTGCTGCTGCTGCTGCTACTACTACTACAGTCAGACCTGTCTATAACACCCACCTGCCTAATGGAACCAGCTTTCGAAGCCACCAAAAATATGCTTTTCAAATACATGAAAGAATTATTGCCTCATGTACAGAACATCAGACATTTACAGTATCAATATAGCGGCCTACATGTTATACAAATATACCGAGCTGTGGGAAAGTAGTGGAAATTATATCCTGCATCAAAATTGTACTGGTTTTTGATTGGGTGAGAGCTTGTCACGTGACCAGAAATATTTGAACTATTTCAAGGTTGCTCTGAAAAAGAACTATTCGGGAGTACTATTTGGGAGTATTATTTGGGAGTTGAAATTTTGTTTTTATTTTTTTTAATTTTAATTTTTTCCCTTCAAATCTTTGTTTAATAATTTGTTTTTATTTGTATTTTATTTTTGTATTTTTTTTTTAGATTAAATTTTTGATGCAGAATATAAAAGGAATGAACCATGCCTTCTTTTTGAGGTACTGGTTAAAAATATTGGCCTTGGTGACTCCAATAGGACCATTTGCTTCGGGGCTGCGCCCCTCAGCGAATAGTACGATTGCAGTCACCTCTTGCGCATAGTTTTAACCAGATCCTCTCAAGACAGTGTATATTTGTATATTATTTATCTGAGGAGGGACTAGCATAGTACTATTTTTTCTGTTCCACTATACTTTCCAACTAAAAGCTTGGTATATTTGTTTTATATCTCTTCTTTATAACTAATTAAACAAATATCTGATCCAAACAGATTAGCAGTTGATCTAGATCGAGCGCTATATAACGCGGGCTAAAGTACCGGTGACTTGGGTATATAGTGCAGGTGGCAATGTCATGAGCAGTCCGTATATGGACTCGCTCAGCGGGTTGTCTGCGTGTTAGAGTGTGACATAAATTTTGTTAATGAACAGCTAGTGAGCATGCGCAGTAGTGCCTTGGAAGATTTGTTTTTCCTAGTGAAATTATATTTTATCACGTGAGCACCAATTGACCAATCATGTATTTAGAACACTCATGAATATTCATAGAAGGGATATAGTCCTGATTATACACCTACTTTTTGTTGGCGACGATAACCCATTAAAATGGCCGCCAACCTGTCTACAAAGGCCACCTGTCTGCAAAGATAATTTCATTTGTTTCTCTTGGGCGGTCGCTATTAATCACTTGACTGCTACCCACGTATATGTACGTGTTCTCGCTCTTGCATGCCTTTGCGTACCACCTACATGTACGTGCTTAGGGCATTGCACTTTCAAGACCCTAGCACTGCATAATGCCAAGCCCTACTGTGTAATTAGCACTGCAATGATGTTATACAGGTCTTGAACAGTAGATGGCGCTCTTCCAAAAAAAAAATCTGGCTTTTGATGTGTACAGTGTACAGTTTTTGTCAGTTTTTTGTACAGTACAAAAATTCTGTAGCACAGAGGGTATGAACGCGTTACAAGCCAATATCAGTCAAGTGGTTAACTCATAGCCTGCCATAAGGCTGCATGCACGCTATCGTTATAATGCTTTGTACATGTGAGAGAACTACCGCTTGAGTGCCATGTGCGTGCAAGGGCGCATTCGTAATAGCAGTTATTGTTCATGCACATTGGACTGTGCTGTGTGTTTTGCACTCGCTATTCACAGGTTTGACTGCACTACTATTTCTGCCACTACTAACCATAATATTAATGAGAATAAAAACAGCTTTATAATATTCTGATAATGATGACGATGATAATTTTAATGTTAATAATGATAATAAATATGGTAATAATATGAATGATAATGACAATAAATATGGTAATAATATGAATAATAATGATAACAATATTTATTTTAATAGTAATTTTTATCAAAACTGAAAAGGTTAAGTGTGTAACCACTTAATAATCCATTCATCACAGACACGACACTGAACTTCTGAATGCTTTCTTGTTTGTTTCAGAACTCTCTGTATACCTCGGGCACCACACCATCTATAAATCTCCCTGGACTCAACAGTCTGACCTACTATCTTGTAACAGTCTCAAGCAGTGAAGAATCAACTTACAGTGAACCAACCACCATTACACAACAGACACGTAAGCTCCAAGAAAACCAAGTCAGGAATTAAGTGAAAAAATAGGGAATGTCAGTAGTCTAAAAAGAAAGTATTCAGTCTCTTATATCTTGGCTTTTAATCAAACAGTATATTCTTTAGATGATTGGCAAAGCTTTTTGTTATGCTTCTGTTCATCAAAGGTGATTTGATTTGATTTGATTTGACATGGTTTATTCAAGAATCTGTGCAGGTTATGAAAATGAATTGTGATTTTTGTATTGAACTGAGATGAAATAAAAGTATGTATAAGTAGTAAATATGAATAATTACAGTAATCATCAATAGTGAATATGATTTTCAACTGATTTAGATTACGATATCAACAATTCAAAATGCAATACAAGTGTCTTTGAGTAATTGATAGCAATGGGTATCAACATCAACACATTTTCAAGGTAGAATTAGTTAGTAATGTTTGATTATATGTTTCATGGTCCATATTCTGGAGAAAAGAACCAACTAGTAAAGGATACTTTCTATCAAAATTTTAAGGTGGTACTGGTTAACTGGTTAACATGTCTTACTATTGTTAGTTTTGTTTCGTTTTCAGTGATCGGTGATCCAGGAGATATCAACATTGCCCTGGAAGACGTTGACACAAACTCAGTCAGAATCATGTGGGTTGCAATTAATACCATAACGAGGTTAGTACAGTTTTCATGAGTATTTACTTATACAGTAGGCTTGCAGGTGCACCATGTGAGAGAGAGGGAGGATTGAGGAGTCCTGAAAAGGACTCTCGGTAATCTTTCTTGAGGGTGTGTAGTCCTGAAAAGGACTGTTCGTGTAGTCTTGAAAAAGACTGTTGGTTATCTTTCTTAGCTTATAGTTCTAAGGAGAACTATAGCACCGATTGGAGAGGATGAGTGGCGGGAGTGGCTCGACGTTTCAAACAGGTTGTCAAGAGTGGAGAATAGCTGGCGTGCGTGACCTTAAGTCACTGGGGTGCCGACGTGGGGGTACTATAATAATAATAATAACGTTTTATTTACCCAGGGTAGCCACTTCAAATTGGAAACTGCTCTTCCAGCGGGCCCTGCATAACATAATATGTTATTACTACCCTTCTCTAATCCAATATGCTGAGCGCCTAGCTAGAAGGCAGAAGGTCCCATTGTTATAAGTCTTTGGTATGACTCGGCCGGGGTTCGAACCCACGACCTCTAGTTCATGAGGCGGGCGCTCTAACCACTGAGCCACCATGACCTATACATGACCGGGTGGGTTTGAGTCACCGGGGTGTGGATTTGGGTGGTCTGCTTGTTCATCCGTCATTGATGTATAATCCTGAGTCTTGGGGCACAGTGTTGTGGCGGTGAATTTCGATGGGTTCTCGGAGTCAGCATGTATGCCAGTGCTTCATTATGGAGATGAGATGACTTTTATCCCATTCGATGACGTGTTTGTGTTGTTGGGTGTGTTTGACGATGGTGGACTTATCCCAATCGCTGAGTCTGAAGCTGGTTCTGTGCTCCTTGAGTCTTGTTTGCAGATTTCTCCCCATTTCACCAATGTAGACTTTTCCTCATTTGCATGGTATATTGTAGACTCCAGCTTTCTTGTGGTTTGGATGCTTGTCTTTGTGGGAGTGGAGTATCAAATGGAGTTTGTTGGAGGAACTGTGCCAAACTTGGACGTCTGCTGCTTGAAGGATACGTTGAATCTTGTGAGAGGCTTGTCCGATATAGGGTAGAACAACAGTTTGTTTTGGTGGTGTAGCTGCGGGTTGGTTCTCTTCAGTGTTGGCTAGCTGCAGGCTTGCTGGCGGAGTCCTGGACTTGAATATGTCTTGGTGATTTCTTGATGGTAGTTAGGGCTGTGGTGACATGCTGGATTTCCTGGTCTAGATGGTCGGCATCGCTGTGTTGATGGGCTCGGTGGATGAGGGCATTGGGGACTGATTGTAGTACGGATCGATGGTGGAAGGATCTGTAGTGAAGATATCTATCGGTGTGTATGGGTTTCCTGTAGACTTGGTGAGCGGGCTTGCCGGATGGCGATTTGGTAACGAGGACGTCTAGGAAGGGGATGCTGTCGTTTAGCTCGGTCTCCATGGTGAATTTGATGATCGGGTGATGCTGGTTGTGACGTGGGCGAGGAAGTGGTCTAAGTTACGTCTGCTATGCGGCCAGATGACGAATGTGTCGTTGATATATTGGAGCCAGAGAGAAGGGCGTTGTGAGAGAGTCTGGCTATAACCGGTGAAAGAGGTGATCCCATGGCTGCGCCTTAAAGTCGCTGGTAGTAATTGTCTCGCCATTTGAAGGAAGTTGAGTTGAGACAGAAGTACATGAGGTCATGTATATCATCCGGTGTCAGGGGAGTTCTGTCGGGGAGGGTGTCGTCAGCTTCGAGACTTTCTTTGATGAATCGGCAGGATTCTGTGACAGGAACGTTGGTGAAGAGAGATTCAACATCGAAACTGACCATGATGTCTGTATCGTGTAAGGTGGTCTAGGAGAGGATTTCGTTGAAATGCTTGGAGTTATTGATGTGGTGCTGCAATTGTCCTACGAGTGGGTGGAGAATCGAGGTCAGGTGTTTGGCTGTGTCATAGCAAGGCGATCCTTGAGTTGAAATGATGGGGCGAAGTGGAATGGTAGGTTTGTGTATCTTCGGTTGGCCAAACAGGATGGGGCAGGTAGCTGAAGATGAACGAAGTTTGAAGTAGAATACGTGGCTTAGATATGACTTCTGTAGCTGTGAAGAGAGAGGAGTCGCTGGTTGAGTTTTCTTTCCGTTGCTAGTGTGGTATCCTTCTTTAGTTGTTTGAGTATTTACTTGTAATGCACTAAACATGGATGTTTGTTTGTTTGTTTGTTTTACCTGACTGCTAAGAAAGCATGTGTATGCTTTTGAGCAAGTGACCAGGGATCAGACGACTTTAAGTCCTCTTTTTGAGGATCTTGGTGATGAGGATTAATGCCTTACCGAAGGGCACGAGTATCGACCCCAGGATCTCCTGGTTACAAGACTACTGCCCTACCACTGAGCCATTGTTCCTCCCCTGGATGTAGATATCCCGAGGTTTGATTGTGTGGGCTAGTTTTAATCAAATAACCAGCATAATGATAAATCTAAAAAAGGGCTTAGAGAGATAAATTAAGATTTTATTAAAGGCCTATTTACATTATTATTATTATTAGTAGTAGTAGTAGTAGTAGTAATAGTGGCAGTTATTGTCATTAATAATACCTTCGCTATTATTACTGATATTTTTTTATTTTTTATTGTTACCAATTATTATTATTTATTATTTTTTATTACAGTCAAACCTGTTTTAGCGACCACTTATATAGAAAGACCACCTGTCTGTAAAGACTACATTTTTCTCTTTGAGTATGGCTTATTGTTGAAACCTGTACCAAAGGAACCTTGAAATAAAATGCATGTCTATAAAGACCACATTTTATTGTTCATTTTTGCTGTCTTTATACACAGGTTTCACTGTATTATTTTTTTTATTCTTTATTTTTGTAATTATGTGTTTATTAAGAAATCAAATCATAACATATACAAACTTTAACAAAAAATACAAATGCTGTGTTACAAAAGAAATTAATGACAAATTAAGATATTTACAAACGATTGAGATGATCTGGGGGAAAAAAAAAAAAAAAAAAAGGCAGAGTACACGTAATAGAAATAATCAGAATTATAACAATTACAAGTACAAAAGCAAGAACCTCGAGATAGCATTGCCTCAGAAACTGAAAATATTGTTGGGCCCAAAATGAAGAAAAAGGAGTAAAAATAAGCCATATCCACAGGTGCAATGGAAACTCCAGACCACCAACAGGTTGGAGGAGCAAAGTCGAGGAATGAGACAATCCACTCTACCCCCCCCCCCTCACACACACACCCTCAACACTCTCATACTAACACTCAAACACACAACCGCCCCCTCCCCCCCCCCCAACACACACAATCCACACGCAACATGCGGGTAAGACAGATCACCTCACACCCCGACCCCGCCCACTCCAGACAACCAGTCGGCGAATTGCGCAGACAGAGCGTGGGGAAATCAACTGTTTCACTGTATTATTGTTATTATGTTTATCATCGTCATTATGATCATACTTGTTATTAATTACTATCATTATGTTTATTATAGGTACACTGTAGGAGGTGGGACCCAAGCACCACAAACTGTGACAGTCAACTCACCTGAGGAAGCTGAATACACCTTCACCAATCTGATACCAGGCACTAGCTACACCTTCTTCGTAGAACCTCTGGGAAATCAAAGGAGAGAAAGAGAACAATATACAAGTAAGATGAGCTTCTTGCATAACTAGTTAAACGCTGACTCTCTGCAATGTGTCCCATATGACCTTTTCTCCCCATTTATTTCATACAAAAACTTGACATGACCATTTAATAATGGTTGGTTGGTGTATCACTAACATTATTCTATCGTCGTGTCAAGAGATTTTATCACTGTCAATGAAAGAAATTAAAAAACAGTTATGTTGTATGGTACACATTGCATGGAATCACAAATCGGTGGAAGTTGTTTCTAATTGGTCAGGCATTTCACAGAGCTCTACATACATTGTAGTTATCTCCAATAGAGATTGTAAGTTATACCTTTACAAATGTATGTGAATTGTGAGCAAAGTAAATTTTCATGGACAATAAATTGACATTGAAGTTATTTGAATTGAAATTGTACTTCATAAATATTTCTCCCTAATACAGAGCCTGCCATGCCCAGGAATCTGATTTTCAATACGATTACTATGAATTCCATCAGCATCAACTGGGAGCGGCCTCTTACAGGTGGTGTGGGCATCTATAGAGTTACGTACTCCCCATCCTCCGATGGTAGCCCCGAGTCTCCCCATGAGATAACAGATAATGGACAAATCGCCCAGACTCTCACGGTCACAAATCTCCTCCCGGGCACCACATATACATTTAATGTGTATGCCGTTGTAGCGGACCTTGTCAGCGAACCAGTAACGAGAGGGAGCGGTGAGTAGAGTTATCACGATTCTTCTCCTTCCTTCTAAACCTTTAGAAGTTATAAAATTAATAATAATTATTCTGTTTACCCAGGAAACAGCTGATAGAGGACTCATTCAAAAACTAATCATCTGATATTGTTAAAAATCAACCCCTAAACAGTACAATATATCAAACAGTTCAGGATTAAAGAGCATATTGGAAGAAAATAATTTCCTGTCAAGACACGTGAAGTTGAATTATTACCTATGAGCTCGCATCGATGTTGTTTCAATGCAATGCCACCCAAGTAATATCCCTGTGTCTCATGGCATTAATCATGGGACACACTTTAGACCACAGAAAGTGAGTTTACTCCAAATTAGGTTTACCAAGACCAGGAATGGGTAATTTTGCAAAGATTTTGTGTTGCTTGAAGCAATTCTTTTTTTAATTGGAGGTGTCATGTTCTATCACATAAGTCCCTAGACTATGAAGCAAAAGTGCAGGGTTCAAATCCCTGTCACAGCACAAATGTCCTCTGGCAAGACATTAATCAATAATGGCCACTTTCTACCCAGCTGGAGTGAATGGGTTCCAGTAAGAATTATTTCCTTGAAATGCTTCAGTGCCATAAGAGCAGCCAGGAGTATTTATTAACTATTATAGACATGAGCACAGTATTATTTTGTGCAGATCTGCATACTTGGCAAAGAAAAGTTAATAGTGATGTCTTGTTGTTGTCTACATGTAGGAACCACCATTGGGATGGACATTGCTGCTGGATACACCAGTACCCAGTTCACTGTCCTCTGGGACGTACCCACGGCCGGCGACTTCAACCAATTCCAAGTAATCTATGATCCTTATGACCCTACTCGTCCTAACGCTCAGGAGTCTCCGCGCATCATCTCGCTAAGCTCCTTGAACGGAGCGTCGCAAGGGTATCTGCTCATCTTCGGCCTTGACCCTGGACGGCTGTACAACGTGTACGTGCAGACGTTGCTGAACGGCGTGCAGAACGATGACGGCTTTGGGAGAATATCATTTAGAACGCGTAAGATCGATCATGATATAGTCAAACCTGTCTATATAAGGACACCCAAGGAAAAATCGAAAAAATGGCCTTTGTAGACAGATGTCTTTTCTATACAGGTTTTAGAACATCAAAATGCACTGTCACTATAGACAAAAAGTTTCGCCCTTTAATAGGTGGTCTTTCTACACAGGTTTTTATGGAATAACTGTTGATTAATGTAACTTACATTTACTGGATTCATTTACACTTTTGCAGCAGAACTCAGCACTAAAACATGATATACATGCTGTAATCAAACCTATAGAAGGACTCTCATGACCTTATTGCGATTTTATCAATGTATATCTTATGATAATAGTTATAGTGATTATTTAATGTCATTGTTTAACGATTGCATTATATAAAAAGAGTGATTCTATAATGATTTATGAGTTATAGTGATTATTTATTGTGATTTTTTAATGTCATTGTTTAACGATTGCATTATTATAAAAAGAGTGATTCTATAATGATTTTGTCCTATTGCAGCTCCACTACCAGTGACGGACGTTGTCATAACCCAGCGCACGCCCTACTCCCTGTCGCTAGACTGGAGCGATGTCATATCGGCCGACATCCAGTACAGAATAACATACGCACCGCTGGAAGGAGCACTTTTTCCAAACAACAAGGATTCTGCACAAGTACTGTCATCTAATCAGGTCTCTGAATCTCAGGTTGTCGCTAGAAGCTTGGCTCCTGGTAAAGAGTATGTATTCACCATATACCCTGTGAGTGGGGATCCTAGCAGCTTTGAACAGGCCGGTCAGTCGCAGACGGTGGTTACATACACACGTAAGTTCTTCCTCCTCTATTCAATTTGTCTACAACTTTGTGAAGGGGTTGATATGGTGTATGGTTTGTTACTGAAAACATTTAAAATAGCAGCCATAATAACATGGTTCCCATGGCCCTGACATGGTCCTGACATGGTCATTTTTGTGTGGTATTTGTTCACGCTTGAATGAAGAGAAGGCATTGTTTGCGAGAGTGCAAAAATCGACTGGCGCAAAAGTACGGTATTAAAGTGAGGGAATGAATTGAATGTATCTAATGAGATGCACTGCATATATGCTTTTTGCAGAAGCAAAGTCACACACCCACGCGCGTACATGTTCTTTGATATTTGATATGTGTGGCATGAATAATTTTGTTAGGGATGTTATTTGGATCTGCAAAGATCAAATTAATACCCAAATCCCAATTGTGTTATTCAAACATCACATAAGCATTACTTTGGTGCAAGTCAAATTTTGCACTCTCTTAAACAATGCCTCCTGTTCATCCAATCATGAACACATACCACACATAAATGATAACAAATTATTTGGAATAAACACTCTTTCATAAGATGAATAATAATTTACTGTTCATAGATGATTTTTAAAATAATTAGCAATTTTCTAGGTGTAAACTTTTTTTTGACTCGCACTGTATTGATTCATCTAGGTATCTTAATAAGATATTTTGTTGAAATAGTTATACAACACTTCTAATATAGTCTGTGATTATTGTTTGTGTAACAAATGCTCATATTAGTAAATGTTACAAAAGGTCCCAGTGTCACAGGAAAGAATCTCTGGCCTCGTATGGAGCTGTGCATTGTGCTTATTCAGATGTAGTCTCCTTCCCCAGACTCTTTTCAAGCTATTTGTTTATCTTTTTTTTCTTTTTTCTGAAAATATCAAAGACAAGCGAGGATACAGTGAGTGACAAAATAAATTAGGAATTTCATGTTTCAAGTCACAAGATGTTTTTGCCTTTCAAACATTGTGTAGTTTGTATGTTCACTTTTTTATCTGGAGATCTGATGCAGTCAGAGATTCTCGCTTCTGACATTGGGTTCAATTCCTGGCAGGCCTCCATTCATGATAGATCAGAGGGTTCTCAGTACAAACATGTACTACCACTATTCATCCCTCTCACCCGACAAACTAAACAACAATTTGAAAATTGACCATGATGTCTGAAAACGTCTTTCACTTTATTTCGCTCCAATTATTCACCATAAAATCTGACTGTGTGCGCACACAATAACATATATTCGTGAATATTGATAAAATTCATAACGTTATGTTTTGCACAGAACCACTGAGTCCACAGAACCTGGTTGTTAGTGATGTTGGTGTTGAGGAGGCTACATTGTCATGGAATCTACCGGCTGAAGTCAACTTCCCGATAGCTTATTACGAGATAGACTTGGTACCCAACGAGCCTACGTTCCCAATGCGTAAGTGATAATGATTCAAATTTAATGATAATAATGATGTTGATAATGATAAGAAGAAGAACAAAGATAAAGATTATAACAGGAATCGTAATGATAATAATTGAAATTTATTATACATGCATATGTGACCCGGCACCACAAAACCACCAAAATGTCGCAAAAAATTATTTTCCTGATTTCATCTGATTATGAAAGAAGAAGTTCTCCTCATTAAAATGGTATATTACTTGTCCAAATTGAAGTTTCCTAACCCTTTCAATTTAGTGAATGAAAAGAGCTGGGGAGGGAGGTTACTGGTATTAAATTGTGAGAAAGAGAGCTTTAAAGTTTGGGGCTATTCAAGCATGCGGAGCAAGCAAACCACAGGGAAATCAATAGAAGGGTGAATCAAAAGGCCATAGCAACCACTATGAAGAGATTTTCAGATTAGGCTGAAATTTGGCCTGATGGTCAAACATAGTCTGTTCATTATGTTTCTGAGGTTTCAATGTGTGGACTTAAGTCTTTCAAAAGTTATTATGTTGAAAATGTATAGAGTTGTAATTGGACAGATTAAGTGAACTGCAACATAGTGCCGAGACACCTGCACTAGACAATGCCTATTCATGGTGGACCCGGAGTCTTTTTGTTCCCCCTTACATAACACTGCTTGTCACCTATCTTGTTTTGTATACATCTGGGCAATTATTTGTAACCACATTATCAGGAATTCTCTCGTCGCTGTCTTGCCCGAAGTGTTCAGTAAGCAAAGCTGTAAGGTTGGCCTGATCCCCCGCAGCTAGCCCCCGCATCATCGCTTCGTTGACCGCCCGAGCTAGCCGGGCATCTGCGTTGGTGCACCCCGGTACCATCCCACGGCTCTGCTCACGTACAAAACCTGGCATTGTAACGACGTTGTAGACTTTTTCGCAACTTGTCACTCTCAAATGTATAAAATATAATAATGTTCTTAACTCTTGATCAACAAATTCTGGATATGTGATGTACAATCAAGCTACTCGAAGTCGTTACTGAGAATATAAGACGAACGCAAATCTGGAACTCGGATGTGAAAGCGGATACAAACAAAATGGCGCGCCGCACTGATTGCTATAACGGACCAATCACAGCCCGCGTAGCACGACCCGTTAGCAACGACCGACCATTTCCGGACTACGATAATTTCGCTCGGGAAAAGTGATCAAATTTTGGAAGAGACCGAAGGCTGTGCGAAAAAAACTGGTCTAGAAAAACCGTTTAAAACACATCTTTTACTATGTTTTAGACTTCCAAATTTTGATACTAGGTACAGAAAAGACCACTCTTTCAGAAAATGCAAAAAAACAAAAATCTTTTTTTTTCACCTAAATTGACATTTTAGCTGATTACGGAGAATCGCTGGTTGCGACTTTTTGTTGGTTTTGTGGTGCCGGGTCACATATTGTCTTTCTAGAGGGTACAAGGGGCTGTAGCATTGCAGAGCTTAGGAAAGATTGAAGCGCCATAAGCGTGGTGGATATGTGCGCTATAAAAATATCCATTATTATTATTATCATTGTTGTTTCCGTTTAATTGCAGGTATTAACAGCACACAAGACCGATGGGAAATACATGACGGCCTTGTGTCTGGCCGGGAGTATCAAGCTGTGATGAGGTCTGTTATTAATTATGATGTCAATGGCCAGGTTATATACAGTGAACCTGTACAATCAGCTTTCTTCCTCCTAGGTGAGTTAATTAACCCTTTACTTCTTCTTCTTTTTCTTCTGTTGACTCTGCTTCCTTCAGGTGAATAGGGTGTGTGTGTGTCACAACAGATCTGAAGTGCGCAGTCCTATTTATATATCAATGGTCAAGTAACATGTCTTGTCCTGTTCCTCCCCCTACATAATATACGCCTCTATTATAGTGATCTGTATTCATTCCATTAATTACGTAGTCAAAATAGTGAGAAATGTCTAACTTTAGCAATCTTTATCCACAAGCCTCAAAATGCTATCTTACACTTAAAAACCCTTGAACTGCAGGTAAAATGAATGGGTGAGCAGACAGGGGATCTTTTTTATGCAATGTCAAAATGAAACCGTTGCCTATTCCTTTAAAAATGAAATTGTTCTTGCTTGTGTTTGGACAAAATCATTGGCACACTTAACCCGTTCAGCTCGGCATTAATTAGCCTGATAGCCACCTCACAAACGAGATTAAAAATTGAACATGCCGTACCGTGAGACCGCTCAGCGCGCGGCACAATGCGTGTGCGTTCAAGCGGCCAGAGGCTTCGACTAACGGGAATCTTGTTTTGTCACGTCGAGAGCACGTTGCACGGCCGTCCTCTGCTGTGCTCCAAGCCTCTCAGTTCTTTCAGCTCTTTCGTAGGGTTTTCTTCTTCTTCTTCGCCTCCTTCTTATTTTGTTCTTCTTCTTTCTCTTCCGCATCTTTTCTTTTTTCTTCTCACTCCTTTCCCCCCTCCTTCTTCTTCTTCTTCTTCTTCTACTTCTCCCTCTTCTTCTTCTTCTTCATCTCTTTCAAGATTTTCAAGATTTCAAATTTATTCATGTTTCCAACAAAACATTACAAATCAATTATAAGCATTTAAAACAAATTTAAGAAATACATGTTGGAAACATTTAGATACTCAATTTTATGAGAAAAATACACAATTTATAAAAAATAAAAGATTTGAATGTAAATCTCTGTTGCATCAAATTCATATGAAATAATTTATCAGCCTAAATTGACGGTTATAATATTTGTCGGACATATACTTTAGCGAAAAGATATAGACATAAAATGAAACTAAAGAAGAATCCAGAATGGGGGGGGGGGGGGGTGAAAGGAGAGACAAAATAGCATAATAATAAATAAATACAGTACAGACTATATACCGAAGTGCCCAACTTTCTCTCTCTCTCTCACTCTTTCTCTCTGTCTGTCTGTCTGTCTGTCTTTCTCTCTCTCTCTCTCTCTCTCACTCTTTCTCTCTGTCTGTCTGTCTCTCTCTCTCTTATAATGTTCATTTTCTTTCTTCTTTTCACTCTTAATCCCCCTTCTTCTTCTTCTTCTTCTCCCTCTTCTTCTTCTCTTTTTATTTAGATACTCAATTTTATGAGAAAAATACATAATTTATACAAAGTAAAAGATTTGTATGTGAATCTCTCAGTGTTGCATCAAATTAATATGAAATAGTTTATCAGTCTAAATTGACGGTTATAATGTCAGACATTATACTTTAGTGAAAAGATATAAACATGATAAAATGAAACTAAAGAAGAATCCAGAACGGGGGGGGGGGGGGGGGGAGGGGGGGTGAAAGGAGAGACAAAATAGCATAATAATTAATAAATACGGTTCAGACTTTATACCGATGCGCCCAACTTTTCCCCCCTCTCTCTCTCTCTCTCTCTCTCTTTCTCTCGGTCTGTCTGTCTGTCTTTCTCTCTCTGTCTCTCTGTCTCTTATTTTGTTCTTCTTCTTTCTCTGCATCTTTTCTTATTTATTCTCACTCTAATTCCCCCTTCTTCTTCTTCTTCTTCTTCTCCCTCTTCTTCTTCTTCTTCATCTCTTTTTATTTAGATATCCAATTTTATGAGACAAATACACAATTTATAAAAAGTAAAAGATTTGTATGTAAATCTCTGTTGCATCAAATTAATATGAAATAGTATATCAGCCTAAATTGACGGTTATATGTCGGACATTATACTTAAGCGAAATGATATAGACATGATAAAATGAAACTAAAGAAGAATCCAGAACGGGGGGGGGGGGGGGGAGAAAGGAGAGACAAAATAGCATAATAATAATTAAATACAGTACAGACTATAACGATGCACCCAGCTTTCTCTCTCTATATATATATATATTTATATATTATATATCTCTGTCTATCTGTCTGTCTTTCTTTCTCTTTCTCTCTCTCTCTCTCGCTCTCTAAAAAGATTATAGAAACGAAATAGTGTGTAAGTATTTGGAGAGCAAAATAATTAGTTTGTTTTATTTACTAATGTAAAGCGCTTTGAACATGTATATGCCATATAAAAATCAATATGTATGAATATATTGCCAAATTTTGACAATTGTAGTTTGTAAGTATATGTATTGACAGAGTACAAACAAATAAAACCGACACAGAAATGTCTGCAAGTATTTGGGACCTATATAGAATGTGCGAAAAGAGCTATGTCTTTGTCTTTGGCCCATGCATGCATGTTTCCACAGGTGAGTTACGTAAGAGGAACAATGAACATAGCGAAGGGTACAGGTCGTTGTCATGGCTATAAACTCCAAAGAGCGGAAGTAAGGTAAGGGTATAATTGAATAATTCGATGACAATGAACTGACTTTGTATACATGTATAACCCTGGTTTATGTTGTTTTTGGGGAGGGAAGGGTCTTGTTGTTTTTGCAGTTGTCGTTGCTGTTTTTTAAATTTTTAAATGGGATCACGTTCCGACATTCTCATAAATAAAAATCATATAACCTAAAGCCAGACTTTACCCTATCTGAAACAATCATTCAAAGACAACAATCATTCACGATAAAGGAATGGACAAGAATATGTGATAAGATAAAATGTCACAGACAAATAGATGATTATAAGAAATGATTGTTTCACTCTCCTTTTCTCTCTATTTATGTGTCTCTCTCTCTCCCTCTCTCTCTTTTCCTCTCTCTCTGTCTGTCTCTCTGTCTATCTGTCAATGTCGTTATCCATCTTCATCTTTTTTTATAATGTTTTCTATTCCTCCATTTGCTTGTACGCCGGCAGCATCTCTTCCTTGAGATTAATTATTATAACGTAATTATCCCTGATGATGTACGCATTATATCTTATATTTATTATAGGAAACGAAATAGAGAACGAGCGGCTGATAATGTCGAAATGAGAAGAACATTACTGTACAAAAAGCTGTACTAAATAGTAAAACTCCGACACTTTATAGCACGATAAGTAAATAATAGCCGACAACCTTGAAACGAAACAATGATGGACTATATCGAGACTAGCTAATCTCCCCAATAATAGGTCGGCCCGGTACCCTGTATACGTACGCATGAGTGACCTGAACTAGGTCGAGCGAGACTGTAATATACTATAAGCTTTTCAATAATCGGCCCGTTACCGTGAATAGGCGTCAATGACCATACGGTGTACGGTGTATCCGTGCGTGCCGTGTACAAAGGTATCCAGACCGAGTGTGGAATTCGCTGCTTGTAAAATCATTATGTCCTGCTTACACAGTCCTAGCTATAGTAGACCCAGCTAGCTAGCAGCAGCGAATCCGAAAATCTATGAAAATAACGTAAACTGACTTGCATGTGTTCTATACGAATATCCTAAAAGAGGACTCGTGCATTCTCATGCTAAACTTGTAATAAAACAAAAATTACGCATCTACAGTCGGTAAAAAATGAGATGCATGTAGCCAAAGGTTCAAGGTTTGTATACAGGTAATTTATATTGTATTTAGAAGGTGAATAGATGTACTTTTATGCAATATAAGTAGCCCTTGCTCGGACCCGAGAAATCTCGGTTCCCGTTTGTGAGTACGTACCTCGGGGCCCGAGAAATCTTGGTTCCCGAGTTGAACAGGTTAACCCTTACTGTACTGGGGGGGGGGGGGGGGGGGGGGGGGGGCTGGGAGGCCCCCCCCCCCCTTTGACATTTTCGGAGATCGCGCCGCAACCGCTTGGAATTTTGAATTGTCGTTTCCTGACTTTTTCCCTCAAGTCTTTCGCACATTTTGATAACATTTTCGTCAAAATCGGATATACCTGTGAGGTGTTACATAACAATTGTTAACAATTGAAGATATGAATTAATATCAAATTGCTTTTATATGTTTCTCAGAGTAACTTGATGTATTCCAGAACAAAAGAATACATTAGAAATAAAACAATAGATATAATAAGAAATAAAAAAACAATAAAATACTTAAGAAAATAAATAGTTGAAAATCGCATCAAATTTGCATAAATTATCATTATTAATTACATCAAATAACTATTTTGTGTTAGAAAAGAAGGTTCATATGAATAATGAGTTTCAACATTCAAAAAGTGGAGTCTGACAATTTTTGTAATGATTCTAGTTCCCTAAATATAGTTCCAGATTTGATATTCATGAATGCGTAATTTGCGTATTCATAATTTATGCAAATTAACCTATACATTTTTAAATATCATAAAAATAATGAAACCTCATGAATTTGAGATGAAGGAAACATTAATTCAATACATTTTCAAGATTCTTCACAAGTCTACGGACAAATATGTAGAGTTTTCTGTAAAATGCATAAAATTAGCAATTTGCATAATTAATTAGGCTATAACTACAAAAATTTGCATATTAGGAAAAAACTAATTATATCATCTTGTTCCTTACGTAAATATCTACAAATATGCAAATTTTCATAGGGGGCCTCCCAGGCCCCCCCCCCCCCCCCCCCCCCCCCCAGTCAGAGGGTGCTCAAAATAGCCCAGTACAGTAAGGGTTAACTCTCTAGAATCTATAAAGGAAGAAGATGAGATCAAGACTAAAAGGAATATGATAGAAAATTCTTGTCAATTTTAAGTGAAATGTTAGGTGCGCAAACATAGGAACCCCTTCATACTATGTTAACCCATTTCCTACTGGAACCGGGTGGCTCCTGTATTAAGCCTATGTGAATGTGAGAATCCAGTAGTCAACGGGTTAAAACAGTTTGAATTTGAATGTCCTTGTATGAATCAGAACCTATGCAGCCACAACGCTTGAGCACACCATACGTCACTACTACAGAACTCAGAGTGGAATGGACCCTAGACAATTCTGACTTCACTACCTTCCAGGTAAACCATTTTTTTCTCTCTTTTTACAAATGACTCCCTTTTCTTCTTCTTCTTCTCCTTCAGATTCTATCACTTGCATTCAATTTGTTTAATTTCTTTTTGGAACAGACTCCAAATTCTTTACATTTTGTTTTGTTTTGTTCTCAGGTGTCATTCAGTAAGGATTCAGCGACCATCTTGACCACAGACACGACAGAGCGGTCACTTCTGTTGACCAATTTGACCGTTGCTACAGTGTATGACATCAGTATTAGGACCGTAGTCCAGGGACAACGCACTAATATGATCAAGACCAGTGCAGGAGCACTCATAGTGGCTGTCACTACTAGTGAGTCTCCCTTAACCCTTTCACTGTGAGATTCTTTAATATCCCCATAGACTTTGTACAGGGCCCACCCTGTTCCTGTAAGCCACAGGTTAATAGACTTTACAAAACTTTACACAAAAGCCATATAACGAAACCTTGCATTTTAAAGAAACATTGAAATTCAAACAAAACTTATATAAAGAAATGTATAAAGAAAGTAGGGGTTATCTATTTACTCACAGAGTCTGTCTAAAATGATTTGAACCTGTTGCCTTCTGAACTCTATACTTACCATGGGCTTGATGTAAGGACAAACATGTTTCTATTTAAAGCAATGGGTTAAAATTGTCTCAGTTTTGCCCTTAAAAAGCTGAGGTATTCTGGTGAGCTTTTTTCAAGATTCAAGATTTATGTGATTCAATACTCTGCTTTATGGCTGAATTGTTACTGAATTTACATATTAAAAAAAATATCCAATCCAAGTAAAATACAATGGTAGAAAAAAAGTATACAAATTGGAAATCAAAAGTGACAAAAGAAATTAATCTAGGAATGGAAAACAATGATATTTCATTTTAAAAACACCCAGTTGAAAGTAGTTAAAAAATTTAAAATCAAAGAATTAGGAAATTTTCAATATGAAGAAAAACTCAATCACTTTTGCAGTAGCCCACACTACTCATTATCCTTCTCATTATTTTTTTGTGTAGAATCTGAGCCGCCACAGAACTTGATGCAAGATGAAGTAACGAGTGATTCCATCACAGTCTCCTGGGGCGCACCGCTCAATGTCGTCAATATGTATCATATCATCGTCAAAGATGAGGATGGAGCGAATATAGCTGATGTAAGCTCATAGTTTAAAGCCCCACTGCACTCCTTATAGCTACTTGCGCCCTCTATATAGCAAACGATGTCAAATCGGTGACCGTTGGTCCCCCAGGATCCCATTTTTTAATGTTAATTGAGAGCTGATTTGATGAGATAACCACCTGTCAGTGACCTTGCAGGGAGGTCTAATCCCTCGCTAAACTAGTGTAGACAGGTTTTAAAGATTAAAGATTCATGTTTTTATCACATTTTTCTTGCTATTATATTTCATATAATAATCCAAAGATTTGGTTTCCATTAGTGGTACATGAAATATGAATACCCCTTCACCCCCGCCCAGGTTCTCAGCCATGAAATAATGAAATAATTTAAATGCAAATTAACCTCGGCACACCGATAAGGCATTTTCTATTGAATTAGTCTCTGAAGTTACATATCTATATCTCAAACGGTTTTGGAAATATAGAATGAATTATTACTAATTAATTATTACAATTAAAATGTTCAAATGTTGATGATTATGCCTTGTGTTCAAAACATATGGAGAAATGTCCATTTTGGCCATGCAAAACATGTTGACCTTTGCCTAGGTTTCTGTATGACTACTTCTAAAACATTTTGGTTCTACTTTCAGGCCACTGTACCATCGAGTGAAACCAGCTATACAATAGAGAACCTGAACCCGTATACCAAGTACATCATCACAGTTGCTGCACAGTTTAATGGCCTTGATAGTGATGCCATCGAGATTGAACAGAGGACATTCCAAGGAAGTAAGTGATACTAAAAGACATAAAGTCGAACCTGCCTCCTTGGCCACCACTCCATAAAATCCACCTGTCTATAGTGGCCATGTGTTTTGTCTCCCTCAAGAAAGTCAATACATAACCAATAGTAGTGAGTTGACCCTTTACTTCTTCTTTTTCTTCTGTTGACTCTGCCTCCTTCAACCTGAAGTATGTAATTCCTGTTACAACTATTGACTCCTTCAAGTTCTCATACTAACCCAAGAGCAATGAGGATCTGGAACCATCTGCCAGACTCGATCAGCAGTCAATGCAACAGGAATAACCAACTTCAGAATGATGCAGCCCCAGGTGGTTCTCACATCATATAAGCTTACTAGCTTGGTTTTTACTTGCACTATTGCATATTTTACTGTAAATTAATTACTGTAAACACCATTCCAGCAATTCATGACACTCCTTGTAGTCACTCGCCTCATCTACCATCCCAGTATAGCTTCCTGAGTGAGCTGTCAAAGGGAGTACCCAACCGAGTACAAATGCGTGTGTGTCACAAAATATTTGAAGTGCAGTGTGTCCTATTTACATATTAAGGTGCAAGTAACATGTCCTGTCCTATCTGGTTTTGTTTCAGCCCCTGCATTTTGTCAGTCTTTGAAGAAAGACTGCCTGTGTTGCTTGGTTCCACTCTCCCCCCTCCCCCTCTCCCACATAATATACGCTTGTATTATAATCATTAGTGATCAAATTATTCAAAATAGTGAGAAATGTCTGACTTTGGTACTTTTTATCCACAACCCCTCAAAATGCTATCTTTCACTTAAAAAATCCTGATCTGTAGGTAAAGTGAATGAGTGCGCAGACACACAACCGTTTGGGGGCACTGTCATAATGACACCATCGCAAGTAAAACATGCCTTGTTAAAGAACTTAGAGCTTAGACTCGTTCGTCTGTTTTGCCTGATTGAAAAAATATGTAAAGGTAAGTCATGCGTGAAGGCTGCTGGAAAGCAAATCCATTCTGTTATCAAAAGGTTCTTTTAAATCATCAAAACCATCAGGAGCCTGGTCGATGTAGTAAGTTGAGACTGAATGATCGATGGTGTGGGTTTTGTAGCCTTCACAAGAGTCACGGATATTAGACTAACTTGGACATCTTGATTTTTTTCACCACAGAATCATTATGTGTCTTTGAGATTGTAGCCGTAGACATCTACGATACGAGAGCATCAGTGGAATTCTCTGCTACCAATCAAGTGATTCAAGATGTGACCAACTTCAAGATAGAACTGACTGACTGATCAACGGTGTAGGTTTTGCCGCCTTCACAACAATCAGGGTTATTAACTAAACTCGGATATCTTCATTTTTTTTTACTACAGAATCTTTAGGTGTCTTTTTTAGATTGTAGCCGTAGACATCAACGATACAAGAGCATCATTGGAACTCTCTGCTACCAATCACGTGATTCTAGATGTGACCAAATACGAGATAAAACTGACTGAATGCCAATGGTGTCGGTTTTGCAGCCTTGACAAGAGTCAGGGTTATACGCCTAGCTCAGATATCTTGAATTTTTTTACCACAGAATCTGTAGGTGTCTTTTTTACATTGTAGCTGTAGACATCTGTGATACGAGAGCATCAGCAGAATTCTCTGCTACAAATCACAGGATTCTACATGTGACCAAGTGTGAGATAAAACTGATTGAATAATCAATGGAGTGGTTTCGCCGTCATCACAAGAGTCGGGGTTATACGCCCAGCTTGTATATCTTAATTTCTTATTCCACAGAATCTTTAGGTGTCTTTGAATATTTAGGTGTCTTTGTAGCCGTAGTCATCCATGATACGAGAGTGTCAGTGGAATTCTCTGCTACAAATCTCATGTGTCGAGATGTGACCAATTACGAGATAGCAGTCACCCCATCGGCTGGAGGCATGGCTCAGAGCATCACAGTTTCACAGGCCAGGCGCTCTTCTCTACAGATGTCATAATCATGGACCAGATCAGTGGTAAGAGTTATGATGTACATCTATCAGCGGTATTAATAACTACGAGAGGTACATATTCCAACTTTTATACAGTAGGCTTGCAGTTGCAGCATGTGAGAGAGGGGGAGGATTGGGGAGGCCTCGGTTGGACTCTCAGTAATCTTTCTTTCTTGAGTGGGGGTTTAGTCCTAAAAAGGCCTGTTGGTGGTCTTGAAAAAGACTGTTGGTTATCTTCCTTAGCTTATAGTCAACAAAGGATAGTCAACCTGTTTGAAACATCAAGCCACTCCTACTACCCATCCTCTCCAACCGGCGCTATAGTTCTCCTTAGAACTATAAGCTCAAGAAAGATAACCAACAGTCTTTTGCAAGACTACCAAAAGTCCTTTTCAGGACTACACCCACTCAAGAAAGAAAGATTACAGAGAGTCCTTTCCAGGTCTCCCCAATCCTCCCCCTTTCTCACATGTTGCAACCCCAAGCCTTTTGTATATCTACATCACCATGCAAGCCGATACTTATAAGCAGCATCTATTCACACTTTTATTTCTATTCTATATGATGTAAGAAAGGTAATCCCGAAAGACACGAATTGTTATTGACAAAATTTTGATAATCAGGGTTTTGCAATATTTTCAACCCTTAATGTAGTCAGTATACTATCCCTGATGCTAGGTATTTATCTCTAATGTACTCAGTAGTAAGGACTGCATGTCAAGGTGGACAGAAAGCAAATTGTGAAATTCTTCCAAAGCTGTCAATTTAAATCTTAGGTACCGTAGTTGTAAAGTTGTAATGTGAAATATATGATGATGTTTGTTGTTGTAAGGCTCCAATTCCATGTCCTAAAATTGGGGATCTATTATGATACCATAAAATTATTGTTTTCAACAAATATGCATTATGCATTCCAGACACGTATTTTTGTGCCAAGCTAACTTAAAAGTGCTTTTCTTACAAAACTGGTTTACACACTTTAGGCAAGAATAGAATCAGTCGTACAGTCAACATCTAAATTATTCTCACCACTTGTTATTCCATAAGTCAAGAATGATATGTGGACTGGTTGAATTAGGGCCTTTGTTGAATATTATTAGATTTGAAAAATTACAAACTTGGTAAGGGTATCATGTAAAATTTAGTTGTTAGCTGTTTGTGCTGCCCACTGTTCACTATTCAATAATCCAATCGATGACGAGTTGATTTTTATTTGAAAGTTGCGGTGAAACTCTCATTCACAATGCACTTACATGAACTCTGATCAACTTTACCAGAAGACTAGTGAATTCTGTAATTCCTATATGCTTAGTACAGGAAGTTCCCATTGGCATTTAGCCAATCTTCTAACAATTATTTCTTTCTGAGCCTCCGGTCAACAGTAGCTACGATGGCCTTGTCATCACAGCTAACAGTGAATCAAAACAAGTCCTTCAGCATGAAACTTTCTACCAGGCTACCTTTGAGAACCTGATTCCTGGCGAGACTTGCATCGTGGATGCGTACTCTTTTCTGTTTACGCCAGATCTGACAAGTCAGGCCCTCATGGATTTTACCTCAGATTCCGTAACAACAGGTACTTAAATTGAGACAGATTGTAACTCTCTTCACTCTTAAATCTTCAACAGTTGTGATCTGCTCACATCCTTTTCGACGTTGATCTATCTTTTATTTCCCTTTCCCTTCCTCTTTCATTTTCACCTCATTTTTTGATGAAAAAAAGTTGAAAACAAAAAAACAAAATCGAAATCATTATTTTTTAAATAAAATTGGTTGCTTTTGTTTCTTAAAAATCAAGGACACTTGTATATGTAATAATAAATTCTGCTTGACCTACCTAAATTCCTGAGGATTTTTCCCATTAATTGTAATGTAACCTATCACTGAAAGGCAGAAGCAAGGGATGATATCAAATAACACTAAGAGTATCCTACAGATAGGCCTATACCACTAAGAACTCACGATCTACTGATTCACATTCATGTGTTTGCGTTCCGTATTCATCTTTTTTTGTCACTTCAATATAGACCAACCAAAAGACCGACCAATTCTTCGCACACGTACGGTATCCTCGATCGCTCAAACCATTTTTTAACATGTATACCTATTTTCCCGGTAACCATGGTAACTGGGATTTTAGAACTATTTTTTAGAACTATTACATGGGTTTGGACTTTTACCGGGAATTTTACAGGAATAGTTAAAGTTTATGAATGCAATTTCGACCAATCAGATGGCTGGATTTCTTAAGTGAGGTATACAATGTTTTTTATCCCCTTCTTTTGTAACACATGTACAGATTTATGTTCCTGAAATTTAAATGCAAGAATTTACCTTGCTATTTTGCATTGGTAAATAAGGAATGCTCCTGAAAGTAAAAAAAAGAGCACAAAAAACAGAAATCAGTTGCCTAACTTGCCCTATTCAAGTAATGATGTTATGTGCATTGAGGCAGATCATCTGAATAAGTGCTATACAGTGCGTCCCAGAAAAAACGAAACCGAGAAGTATCGATGTTTTATCATAACTTAATCACAACCATAATTAATGAATGATACATATTTGGAAAGCTTAGAGTCTCCTCTTTCAGTTGATGCTACTCAGATGATGCATATTTTACGCATGAATGATTAAAAGCAATTTGAAGGAAGGAAACCAAAAAGACATTTGGCGGGCGGTATCTGAATTTCGAAGAAAAATTCACATTTCTAGAAAGTTGAGTTTCTGCCCTTTCATATGACACCTCAATCAGGAAAAATGATCGAGGAATAACAAAGTTATGTTTGTTTAAAGTAGCCCTTACATTTTCATAATTTTAACAAACGAATTCGTTTTCACTGGGTGCCTGCCGTAGCAAAAAGCAGATTTGACAAAAGACTTAACTCCGTTTCGTTGACAATCAGCCATGCATGAAGACTCTCGTCTATACGGCTGATTGTCAACGAAACGGAGTTAAGTCTTTTGTTAATTTCGTTTATTGATACGGCAGGCAGCCAGTGAAAACGAATTCGTTTAATAAAATTATGGAAATGCAAGCACTACTTTAAACAAACAGAACTTTGTCATTCCTCGCTCATTTTTCCTGATTGAGGTGTCATTTGAAAGGGCAGAAACTCAACTTTCTAGAAATGTGAATTTTTCTTCGAAATTTAGATACCGCCCGCCAAATGTCTTTTTGGTTTCCTTCCTTCAAATTGCTTTTAATCACTCATGCGTAAAATATGCATCATCTGAGTAGCATCACATGAAAGAGGAGACTCTAAGCTTTCCAAATATGTATCATTCATTAATTATAGTTGTGATTAAGTTATGATAGAACATCGATACTTCTCGGTTTCGTTTTTTCTGGGACGCACTGTATAGACAAACTGGCATAGGTTCAAACATATTCTTCAATACCATTGAAAAGCTTAACATCAAATTTTTATCTTCTGTTATCAGCTCCGTCTCCACTGCCAGCACTAGTTGCAGAGACTCTTGATGAGGATTATACAATAGGCCTTCAGCTTATCTGGGCGCTACCAACAGCAGGAGAATGGGATGCCATTAAAGATAAAGTTGAGTTCTGGTCATGCGATTGTGAAAATAAACAATGTGGAATCGATCAGAAAAAGTTGATTGGTATGTACTGCAAGGTTTTGGAATCATCAAAATGATAAGAAATTCGGCCCAGTCTAGGTTAAAGTAACAAGCACTGTACACAGAAAGATATGGGACTACACAAACATGTGGCATAAAAACGTGGTTCTCATTATTAAGCTGTTACATGTCATATTATAATATGAAGGTATTTGAAGAGTCATGCTTTTCAGGGAACATTTTTTCTCTAATGTTCTTCCACACTTGCAATATAACAATGAAAACACTCACACATTATTTTTCACCTCATGCCAGAACTCAACTTTCTCCTTAAGTATATGGTCTTATCTAAAGGCATGTTCAGATATGATATATTAAAACCGCTCTGGTTTTAATATGACGTAAAGTGTAACACGCTTCACATTTCTGTATCTTATAACACAGAGCTCAGTGACAGTACATTGCATGACATATTGCATGTGCAGCATTTTATATTTACTTTCCATTTGATGGTTTTACATTTTGCTTTCCATACTCTATGTTTTGCACCTCATTTAGATTCGACTCATTATCTCCATTTCATCCCCCTCTCCACCTTCACACATCACTCCCATTGTCATACCTTGTTTTCTCTATTCCATTTCCACCCAACATGCTACCATTTCCATTCCATTTCCACCAAATATGCTACCATTTCCATTCCATTTCCACCCAACGTGCTACCATTTCCATTCCATTTCCACCCTATATGCTACCATTTCCATTCCATTTCCACCCAACATGCTACCATTTCCATTCCATTTCCACCCAACATGCTACCATTTCCATTCCATTTCCACCCAACATGCTACAATTTCCATTCCATTTCCATCCAACATGCTACCATTTCCATTCCATTTCCACCAAATATGCTACCATTTCCATTCCATTTCCACCCAACGTGCTACCACTTCCATTCCATTTCCACCCAACATGCTACCATTTCCATTCCATTTCCACCCAACATGCTACCATTTCCATTCCATTTCCACCCAACATGCTACCATTTCCATTCCATTTCCACCCAACATGTTACCATTTCCATTCCATTTCCACCCGACATGCTACAATTTCCATTCCATTTCCACCCAACATGCTACCATTTCCATTCCATTTCCACCCAACATGTTACCATTTCCATTCCATTTCCACCCAACATGTTACCATTTCCATTCCATTTCCACCCAACATGCTACCATTTCCATTCCATTTCCACCCAACATGCTACCATTTCCATTCCATTTCCACCCAACATACTACCATTTCCATTACATTTCCACCAAACATGCTACCATTTCCATTCCATTTCCACCCAACATACTACCATTTCCATTCCATTTCCACCAAACATGCTACCATTTCCATTCCATTTCCACCCAACATGTTACCATTTCCATTCCATTTCCACCAAACATGCTACCATTTCCATTCCATTTCCACCCAACATGCTACCATTTCCATTCCATTTCCACCCAACATGTTACCATTTCCATTCCATTTCCACCCAACATGCTACAATTTCCATTCCATTTCCACCCAACATGCTACCATTTCCATTCCATTTCCACCCAACATGTTACCATTTCCATTCCATTTCCACCCAACATGTTACCATTTCCATTCCATTTCCACCCAACATGCTACCATTTCCATTCCATTTCCACCCAACATGCTACCATTTCCATTCCATTTCCACCCAACATACTACCATTTCCATTACATTTCCACCAAACATGCTACCATTTCCATTCCATTTCCACCCAACATGTTACCATTTCCATTCCATTTCCACCCAACATGCTACGTCCATTCCATTTCCACCCAGCATGCTACCATTTCCATTCCATTTCCACCCAACATGTTACCATTTCCATTCCATTTCCACCCAACATACTACCATTTCCATTACATTTCCACCAAACATGCTACTATTTCCATTCCATTTCCACCCAACATGCTACCATTTCCATTCCATTTCCACCCAACATACTACCATTTCCATTACATTTCCACCAAACATGCTACTATTTCCATTCCATTTCCACCCAATATGCTACCATTTCCATTCCATTTCCACCCACCATACTACAATTTCCATTCCATTTCCACCCAACATGCTACCATTTCCATTCCATTTTCACCCAACATGCTACCATTTCCATTCCATTTCCACCCAACATAATGCTACCATTTCCATCCTATCCTATCATTATTGTCAATTGGTTCTTCCTTCTCCCTGGGTTCTTCTATTGCGTTTTAGTATTCCATTTTTTATTTTTTGTATTAGTTCTTTATTTATGATGTAACTTATATTCTTATCTGTTGAAATTGAGTTTCTCTTATTAAAGGCAGTGCAACTCAGGATCTGGTCTAGTCAAGACGTCATTTTATTTTCTTCTCCTTTTAATTAGACTTAGCTGTTTATTTGAGAACAAGAGTTTATAAGTTGATTTGAGCAGAAGTTTAGTGTTTGCGAGCAGTGTTTGAGAGACGCAATTTTACAAGTTTACAATTTTTCAAGTTTAAACATGTTTTCCTTAATTGTGTTTATAACTGACATGTGATAACTACAGGTTTGTTTTCTTTCTTTTCATCTTTACATCCTTTATTTCATGTTCACATGGGACATAAATAGTCCTCATGATGATATATATATTTACAGTGCTTCCCAGAAAAAACGAATCCGAGAATTATCGATGTTTTATCATAACTTAACCACAATAATCTATGGCTGATCGTCAACTAAACGGAGTAAAGTCTTTTGTCAGTTATGTTTGTTGCTATGCCAGGCAGCCAGTGAAAACGAATTCGTTTAATCAAATTATGGAATCGAAAGCGTTACTTTCAACAAACAGAACTTTGTTATTCCTAGCTCATTTTTCCTGATTGGGTGTCGTATGAAAGGGCAGAAAATTAATTTTCTAGAAATGTGATTTTCTCATTGAAATTCAGATACGTCTGCCAAATAACTTGTTGGTACTCTTTCTACAAATTGATTTTAATCACTCATGCGTGAAATATGCATCATATGAGTTGCATCAAATGAAAGAGGAGGATCTAAGCTCTACATATATGTGTCATTTATTAATTATAATTATGATTAAGTTATGATAAAACACCGATAATTCTCGGTTTCGTTTTTCCTGGGACGCACTTTATATATATAAATGATTATAATCAAAGTCTAAGTCCGGTGTGTAAAGTCAATCCGGGCCGATTTTTGTGTGTGGTTACGAGCCGGACTTTGTTGCGTGAAAAAAACCTTTACCGGACATTTTGGGAACATGAATGCGGTCCCTCCGTTCCCTGACTAGTAGCAGGGGCGGATCTAGCTTTTTGCTAAGGGGGGGTTTGACCAAAATAATGACGATGCGGAGCATCGTCCACGAGCCGCGAAGCGGCGAGCCGATTTTTTTGTGGGTGTTTATTTGAACCCCGTAAGTGATGTTTTCCTGGCATCTATTAACACAATGGAGACCATAAAAAGCAGTGCATGATAACGTCTTTTTAAATCAAGTAACAGTTAAATAAAATAATGACGATGCGGAGCATCGTCCACGAGCCGCGAAGCGGCGAGCCGATTTTTTGGGGGGTGTTTATTTGAACCCCGTAAGTGATGTTTTCCTGGCATCTATT